>VZRW01004701.1:19363-44022 GCA_013398125.1 Aegotheles bennettii | reverse complement strand
CTTTATTAGCTTATCTACGAGGATGCTGTGGGAGACAGTGTCAAATGCTTTACTGAAATCAAGATAAACCACATCTACCGCTCTACCATCATCTATCCACCTAGTTATTTCCTCATAGAAGGCTATAAGGTTGGTCAAACATGACTTACCCTTGGTAAAGCCATGTTGACTACTCTTAATGACCCCCTCATCCTTGATGTGCCTAGAGATAGTGCCAAGAACAAGTTGTTCCATCACCTTTCCAGGGATGGAGGTGAGGCTGACCGGTCTATAGTTACCCGGGTCCTCCGTCTTGCCCTTCTTGTAGACTGGAGTGACATTTGCTATCCTCCAGTCCTCAGGCACCTCTCCTGTTGCCCATGACTTACCAAAGATGATGGAAAGTGGCCTAGCAATGACCTCTGCCAGCTCCCTCAGCACCCTTGGGTGCATTCCATCCGGACCCATCGATTTATGGATGTCCAGATTGCTCAACTGATGGCAGGAAGAAGCACGAAGAAGCAGCACTGGCATGAAGAAGCACTGGCACGAGGAAGCAGCACTGCTCAAGGAGATGTGGGCTGCCTCCCTGCATGCCTACCCTTGAGTGCTTTGTGCTCAGAACCACCTTTTTGTGCCTCTGATATTTACCACTAGCGATTGAGCACGTGTAGAATAAAAGAAAAATATGAGATCTAGAATGTCTGGTTTTCCCCACTGTTATAAATGGCTGGAAATACCCTGTGCTGTTCCGGACTTATTAGCTCATATACACGCATACATCTACCGATCAATATTGTATTGCAGCCAGAGAAATGATGTGATTAATGTGCAATACGGGTATAAACACTGCCATCCATATTGGTGGTTAGCGTGCTGTAAATGTGTAGGAGGACCTTATATCCTGCTAATAGTACATTGAATTAATAACTTGTTTTCCTGTGCTTAGAGAATAAGAGAATTATTATAGAGCATTCAGTGATAATGATTTGTACTGGGATAAGTGTTGTATTATGGAAGTGCAGTTGGAAATTAGGTCATTAACTGAGCTTTTTATTGGACAGTCTTCTTAAAATACTGCCTGCAGTGTGGTTGATGCAAAAATGAAAGTTGTTTCATAATAGTGTATCCTGCAAAAACTGTTTCAAGAAACAGTTGTCTGTGAAGAAAATTGGAGACATTTTAAATGAAAGTATGGGGGTTTTTTAATACATAAAAAACTTGTAGGTTGGATTAATCCTAATCAGTCAAATATTTTGCCTTGCAGGTAGTATTTTATTTGCTAAAATTTATTTAACAAAAAGCTTATTAATTTATTTAAAGGCTATATGTCAGTAAAAAACATATTTTTCTTTTTCAATTCTCAGTTATGTGATAGAAACTATTAAAGCGTTTAGAATGCCTTTTGTTTAAGGGTTTGCAGTGTGTCATCCTTGACTTTTTTATAACTACCAGGGAATGCTTTAATGTGTTAAATTATAAATGTAAATGTGGAAAATAAGTATAAATGTGGAAAATCTCCAGGCCTTTTCTATGAGAAGTTTCTTTGTTGCTTGTATTTTGTAGCCACAGTAATTTTCTGAGTAGTGAGTAGTTTTTGTGCAGTTCCTGGGGTTAAAAACTTAATGGCATCCACAGCAAAGCCCTTATGCTAGCTGAATCCACTTAAATCAAATTCTCAAAAGCTATGGAACTTTGTGTAACAAATCATTCACTGAAAAGTGACCCTTAAATATGTACGTGAAGGAATGAAGTTTAATGTTTCTACTTTTCCCTCCTCTTCCCCAGAAAAATCATGGAAAACCAGATGTCCACCATTTCTAAACTAGAGTGAACTACAAGGTAGTTTTCTGTGCCTGGTGGTGGTTTTTTATACCTGTCTGCATGCCTTAAACCCAGGCTGACAGTCTGATGGCTGTTAATGTCACCTGTATGTTTTGAAGCTTAAGTCTTGCAGATAAAGAAGGTGGTGCTGAGCTTTGGTTTCTCTGATGCAATATTGTAGTATTTTTTTCCAAATGAAAAGAGGAATTTGGTGTTGGATTTAGTTTAGGATAAAGCCTTTTTATTCCTGTTCTACTTTAAACCCCAAAGTCTTAGCTTCAGAGGTCTCCAGAACCTGATTGCATCAGTCCATCTCTGTTCTTCTTGCTGAAAGCGTTCTTTGCCTTCCTTTTTTGGATTTTTTTTTTTGGCATTTTCCCTTTTCTGCTTGTGTCCCTTGAGTTTTCCCTCAGTAAACATCTGCTAAAATTGCTTCAACCTTTTTTAATCTGTCCTGCTTTTTTTGCTAGTTTTGCTGCCGTCCCTCTTTCTGCGTGTTTGACTCTGCGTGATCCAAAGTAATGCAGACCACTCTTGTCACGTGTTAGTCCATTTAAGTAAATAAATGTTCCCAGTTTATTCTGGTATTCCTATGGCATGCTGTATCAAATGGTGCGTCTCTATAATGAGCAAAAGACTAGATTAGCTCCTTGAATCAGTGATTTGGAAGGTGAGTGTCAGGTCTTTGTGAAATTGATATCTGTTCTGTGCTCAGGAACAGCTTAATCCACTGGGATGCCAGCCATTGGAGTGGGTAAAATGTAAGCAGAGGCTTTTGACTGCGCCAGCTGTGTGACGGGGAAGCAGCTGGAGTGATGCCGGAGAGCAGTTGGCAGCGCTCAGCAGTGACAGAGGGGCTTTGGAGTCAGATAGGAATATAAACACTTGTCTAGCTGAAATGATTAGAGGAAGTATTTCTATACCTCCATTATTAACTGATTATGAAAAATGGAGCTAATGTTTTAACTGTAAGCTCTGATATGACAAATAGACTCATGAAGAATGTGGCATATTTGGGACTGCAGTGAAATCGGTGGAGTGGAAGCAGATTTTCTCTGTATGTTTGGTGGAGGGTGGTGAGAATGTCATTGAAACATGCCATTGAAAAGTATTTAGTGAATGTTCTTACACAACTAGACTAACTTAAGCTTTAATGCAAATAGATAGGGTGGTGGAAAAGCATTTTATAGACAAGTGAGGAAAAAAATAGTGAATTTTACTTTTTTATAATGTTATGACAACCTTTAAAGCACTATGAGTTAAAATGGTTTAGCTGGAAAAAAAATTGCAAATTTAACTGGACGGGGTGGAAGAAATACCTTTATGCTGAAGTTTCAAGTCAAACTGCTAACCTCTTGCATGCTGAATCAGATTTTGACAGTAATAGTTATTTCTGCAGAATAATAAAAATAAAATTTTCAAGAAATGTTTTCTTAATTCAGTAACAAGTTTGTTCAGAGAGTAGAAGCTAGTTGGAAGCTAAAAATCACAATGACACGTACCAGTTCTCCAATCATGAAAAAAATAGCAATGAGAAACCTTCCTGATTTATAGTAACTACAGCCAAAACTGTACTTGTTGAAAGATAAAACTTATTTTTGTGTTTTTTCTTGTCTTCCATTTAAAATGGTTTTATTTACAAAAAAATTTTCAGTCATAGTATTAATGTATTTTAGTTCCAGTTTCCTTTTAAATGCTGCTTGAGACAAATTATATGGAAATCGTTTTTGCTTTCGGTTTACTAGACCTGAATTGCATGTTTCTTAATACTAAAATATAAAGTGAGAATTTGAATACATATGCAATTTTTGAAGCTCATCGTTGTGTATTTCTTGTTTGGAAAAAATTGCAAATTTAATCTAACAATTCTAGTTAGTTGAAAACAGATCTTTTAATGAATACCAACTGATAATGAGAAACTATTTAAGGAAAACAGTTTTGTACAAACTTCTAACAAGTTATGAAACTAGTTTTTCAATTTGATTAAAATGGATGATTAAAGTCTGTTTTCATTGGAAATAATAGGTAGGACAAACTTCTTTATCTGTCAGTGGCTTTTATTCTTGAAGGCAAAAAGCCCTGTCATTAGTGGCCCATAAAAGATCCAGACATAAAGATCATGGAGTTAAACCTTAAATCTTAACGAGGTGCTCTAAATAAAGGTGTAGTTGAGGACCCACAGCTCATCTAAGGAGCTGACAGCTAATGTGTCTGAGAACAGGTCATAGTGCACAGCAAAGAGAATAGTTTTAATTATATTAATTCAATACAGACATTTCTCAAAAAAGTAGTTTACTTATTGTAACATGTTTTCCCGTGATGACCTTTTTTGCTGCTTATATAACTGTGTCTGATCCATGTTTCTGTTCGTGTGAAAACAAGAAACCCTACATGAATCAAAGCAATTTATAAAAAAACACAACCCAAAAAACCCCAAAGAAACCCAACCCTACAAACCAGGTCTACTGTGCAGGTTATATAAAATGTACTGATAAGTAAATTCATGACTTTTACAGTTGTGAGGGAGGTGAAACAAAGCCTGGAGTCATGTGCAATGACTTTCCTATTTGTCTTCTGAAACCTCATTACACTTTGCAAATCTATTGCCTGTATTAATGCTGATCCACTAATGCTAATTCTTGGGAGCTAAATGCAATACATTTCTGCTGTTTTCTGGCTGTTGTCATGAAGATATTGCTTCTATCCGTATTAGTCAAGTGGTTTGGGGCCTTTTATTTGCAGTTGCTACACATCAAGGATAAGCTAAGTTTTTGTTGACTTAAATCCAAGCAATGTTGATGTTCTCATGAAAATTTTAGGAGAAAGGCACTGCTATTTCCTCTAAGAGCAGCTAGAAAAAAGATTTTTTTTTTCTTAGTGTGTTTAATGTGAAATATGGTAGAGGCTAAGAATTAAGGTTGGATGATTTAAATTTGAATGATTGGTGTAAGTTTGTAATGTTTAAGTGGAGTATGCCGTACTTCAGCAGTGCCAACCCTAAAACTGCCTCAGACGTGTTTAGGTAATGCGCTGTCAGTGCAAAATGTGCTCAAATATTTTTGAGCAATCTGTGGTTAGGTCAGCGAGCCCAGGTGACACGGAGTGTAAAGTTGTGTGGAATCAGAGCAATGTGTACCTCTGAGCAGGTAGGATGCACGCTGATTTGCGAATTTAAGTGTGTGTAGGTACATACAGTTAGGCGTGCACATGGGTAGTGATCCAGTAAAGCTGACAGACTGGGTTAAATTTGTGAAGCTGCCTTCTATAATTTTGTTCAAAAATGTAACCACATAATTTTCTGGTTGAAAACAAGCACAAATGAAACAAAACCCCACTTTATATAAAATGTATTTTAAAAGTGCCTACAAGGAGTCAAGAGCTGATGGAGATGAAGCAATGCTGACCACGTGCTACCTACGGTGCAATGACCAAGCATTTCCATAATGTGGTTACTTTTCACATTAAGCTGAGTGAATTACAGCACATTTTCTCTGAGTTGTGGCATGAGTGAATTCTAGGGCTTTCGAAGTATTGCAAGTGTTCTATAGTAATGGCTGCTTCGCAATCCATTGCAGTTCAGCACTTACTAAGAAACATAATTTCTTTTTTAAAGGGAATGTTATGATAGAGGTGTATCTTAGTAGATTACTGTGAGTGAAGGAAATTATGTTTTTGGAAAGAAGACGTGAACAAAGGAAGTAAAGATGATATGTTTGTGGTATTGTGCATAATGCCTTAAATCTAATTTTATTTCATGTCTTTGATACTATTTGTTGATGTTACTGTTAAGCCAAGGTAACAGTTCAATAGCAAACTTTAAAACCCTAAGGTTGTTCTACTGAGTGGAAGACATTAAAGCAACATTGAAGGAAATGCTGTTATTGGAGTTTGCCAACCTGACAGCAGAATAAAATTTGTTTAAAAGGCCAGGACTAAATGAATACATCAGATTTCACAGTACGTCTAAACTCAGAACAAAGCCACATTCAAATAATTTCTTTTCTTCTGGCAGAGAAAGTGCTGTGATGCTTTTGGCAAGTTATGAAACATTCGAGCCTTAATTTTCCATCTGAGGGAGAAGGAAATTATTATCTTTCTCAGTGGATATTTCTTAACACATCTTGATGAGATTCAGGGTTTACAGTACTGGGAAGGAAGGATGGCTTTGGAAATACAAAAATGAAGTCAGACAAAAGTTATTCAGTATTGCTTTCCTTTGCCCCCATAAGACAAAGAAGTTTTATCCTGTCTAATATGTTTTTTGGGTTGGTATGGTTTTTTTAGCCCTTTGGTCAAAAACGATGAAATGAATCTCTGCTAAGACTGAAACTTCTTTTGAAAGAACGCTTTATTTCTGATGCTTTAAGTGTAAAGGCCTTCATGCAACAGTCTAAGGAAAACCTCTCTTTCTACTAGAAAATAACTTAGTTCTGCTCTTAAGATATTTTATTATGGTAAAATCAACTTTTTGCAGTGCACCATCCTACCTATTTCCTAACTTCTGTGCTAAAAGAAGTAAAAGGAATCTGTTCTAATTGTTTACTTTAAGAACAAGAGGTGTAGTCATAATTTTTCATATTAATATGTTCCTTGGACTTAATGCCAAGCTTATGTTAATATCTTGGCTTGTTCAGAAAGGATTTACATGCATTAAAGTATGCCAGTTATATGTGTGATTCAGGGAATGCTTGTAGCATTCAGAATTAAATTTTCATGTGTGGGTCTGTTTTTGGGTTTTTTTGCTGTGTTTTTTCTGTTGGTGTTTGGGTTTTTTTTTAACACCATGTATATGTATTAATGGTTCTGTTACGTTTAACTCCTTCATTCACGCATTGGCCTTTGCTAAAGTAAGACCCAGTTTTGTGGGTTTTTAACTTTATGCTTGCATAATAAAGTGGTTTTTTTATTTTGTGGCTTTCTTTTCTTGCATGTATGTTTAAAAACCTGCTGCTATGTTTTGTTTCTACTAGTAGTTATGCAGGCTTCACAGTCCATTGTATGGAAATTGGTTCATGCCTTTAATTGGTACTCATTTTTATTACTTTGACTTGAGATTTTGGTTAAAGAACAGCTGTTTGATAAGGGCAGGCTTAATGTTGTTTATATTACCTGAGTTTGAAATGAAAAGCAGCAATTAAAAAATGTAAATGAATATTTCTGGTAAGTGACCCCAGGGATGCACTTGATGTGTGTTGTTTGCTACAGTTTATGCAGTGGAGGTGTATTAGCCAGTTTAATATTCAATGATATCTTGCCCTCTGACTTCTCAGAAGGTGAGCTTTAGGCGGAATACAGTTGGCAGAGTAAGAATAGATGCTGAAGTATTAATTTAGTGCAAGCAAACTGCAAACACAAGCCCCTTGATATTTGAGATCATATCAAACAATGCACTGACCTTGAAACCTGTATTGTCTTTCCTGGAGTTGCACAGAGCCTGGTACATGCTCTCACCTAGTAACCTCTCCTACTCCCTGTCTGGTGAGGGAGCCTCTCTAACTTCTTCATTTGCATTGAAATGGCCTGGGAGATGGCAGTGCTCAGGACTTGCATAGTCTGTGGATTAAGGTGGCTTCAAAGGCAGTTTCGTTTGTTCTATGATAGACACCTGCTAATAGCAGGGAAGAATAAGGATAAGAAAATGATAGTCGAACCATGCAGATATGGGGCAAGAATTTACTTCAGATCTCTGTAAATACTTTTGGCAGCCTTTGCTGGTAAAAGTCCTCAGTGAGCCAACATTATTAAGCTACACTTTCTAAAGACAGATATGAATTGCTTGATCGCCAATTGCCAGCTGTTTTTTAAAAATACATGGTCAGTAAGTAGGCCTATCAAAAAATCATTGTGTGAGTAATTTTAGTTTCAGTGCTTGTTTGAAGCTGAAATACACCAGCCTAGAAATGAGTATGGACTTTGAGGGATGAGATGGAGGGCACCCTTTAGTCTTTAAACTGAATAAAATCCAAATTATTCTGCTTGCTTTCTCCCCACAATCATGAAGGAGTACAAGGGCAGCCCAGAGTCCCTGTGACTCTGTGACAAGGCAGGAGGAGCTGGTCTTCTCCTCGCTTCATAGCACGTGCAATCTGCAAAGCCAGGCTGTCCACTGCGTCACTTTGCAGATGCCAATTTTCAGGAAAGTTAGTGAGGTGCAAGAAGGATCGGCAATTGTAGAAATTTCATGTCCTTATTGTCTCAAACACTTACAGTTGGTCAGGGGGCAATCTCCATTCCAAGAAGGACTTTTCTTCTGCTTTTATAATTTTATACAAATTTTCTGACTTGTTAAAACGTAGCTAAAACTTTCCAGGATTTCATATTGTAGAAGTACACTGCAGCTCCTTATAGGATCTGTGCTAACCTGCCTGTGCATATGCTGAAGCATGAGAAGGTATTTCCATCTGAAAAGGGACAGAGTTGGATTGGTACTGTGACATATTCCCTCAGGTTTCAGGTAGTGATCTGAGTCTCCTGGAGAATATGAGAGCAAGGATGCTGTTTTTCCCTGAGAAATCGTTGAGGTTAGAAAGGACCACAGTGGGTCTTCTGGTCCAACCTTCCTGCCCATGCAGGGTCATCCTGGAGCACACAGCACAGGATTGCATCCAGACAGTTCTTGAGTAAGTCCAGTGAGGGAGACTCCACAACCTCTCTGGGCAACCTGTTCCAGTGTGTGGGAACTCGCACAGTACAGAAGTTCTTCCTCATGTTGAAGTGGAATTTCCTGTGCATCAGTTTCTGCCCACTGCCTCTGGTTCTATCGGTATATTCAGTGCTTCTAGTATATGCAGAAAAAGGAGCCTAAGAAGGAATTTGGAGAGTTCAGGAAGGCATTGGAAAAGGACATTGATGTGCACAGGTATGTATGGAGGGTAAGGGCATAAGAATGGATATGGAGAGGGGCTAGAAGCAAAAGCTGTATCAGAAGCAGTTTTAGGAATGGACAAGAGTTTAGGAGTGCGGGGGAAGATGATTTCTAGTATTTGGAGTGCAAGGTCCTTTTGGGAATTCAGATCTTTCTGTGGAGTCCTCAGTCTCCCTATCCTGTTTCAACAAATAGGTGTGAAACTCCCTGGTATGCATGCCCTACACACAGCTGATCTATTTTGGGATGGAAGCTATTACTGTTGTCACTGTTTAAACTTAGTTACAGAAGTCTGTTACCTAACTTTGCTGTTAACAGTATAGCTGTGGATTAATCTGTATGAGAGAGACCTGTATCATCAGATGTTTTAGAGGAAGGAGCGTTTTATACAATGGATTTCAACCAAATGCCTTGTTAAAATTTAGCCTTAGCTGCAAAGACTGTTTCTTGCACTTATTTTACTCATTTTTTTATACTGGAGTTTCAATGTTGCCAGTCCTGACAACTTAATTGCAAGTCTCATAACCTTTGTTCTTGTTCTGAAATGTTTAGAATTTGGCATTTATGTAACTATCTTCTTAGCATTTCAAAAGTAACTAAGAGATGAAATCAATGTGTATACTGAAGACCTACTTAAAATTGCATTGGAGTTGTTGAATGTGCCTTTTAAACTAAAACTTTTTTCTCTATTTTTATTTGACCAAGTAGGGCAACAGGACCTGAGGGGGCTCAGCACATGAATTCTTATGCTGTTGGTACTGGCCTTCAGAGAAATTGGGAAAGATGGTGTCCTTCTTCCCAGAGCTGTGAAAACTATGATAAAACCAAATAACCATCTGTGAATGTATTGTAATTGGTGATTTGTGCTGTCATGGGCAGTTAAAGAACAACCAGCCTTTTGTGTGTTTATCTCTCAATGTACTGGTTGCACTGAGGTTAATGACACTCCCCAGGCATATAAACACCTCAGGTATAAGCATAGAGTATGAGGTGAATATTTTGATTGTAACATTTCAGATATAAACTGTTTATTTGGAAATTGTCAAATCTGTGCTTGACATGAAATTCAAAGGCAGCCATAAGACATTTTAAAGTGATCTTATGTGTGCTATCATTTTGGCTTCAGTGGGATCTTAGATGGAATTATTCTTGTCTGAATTTTTATTGCCTTAGTAATCATATGTGTTAGTACTCAATCTTATTACATTTTAAATTATTTCCACAACCTTTTTTGAGGACAGACAGATATCCTATTAGATGTATGAGCCCTAATATTATAAGCTCTAAAAGCATTGCAGGATTTTTGTCAGTCATTTTTGTCAAAATTGTGTCAGGCAGAAGCCATAATGTTATGCTGGAGTACCTCACGGAGATATGTTTTCTCAAAGACATCGAATTCTGTTGGGAATCATACCTCAAAAGAGTTGTTCTGCAGCATTTGCATTTCTGAGGCTTTCAAACCTTTCCTCAGTGAAACTTAAAATTGCAGGCTCTAGGGAAAACATAATTTATATGTTTTGATGCTTCTCCTGTTCTAGACTCTTTTTCCAGTTAACCATTCTTAATTAAATGCAGTATTGTTTTTTATGGTAAAACATTTGTTTTGCTCCTGATCCTGTAAAAGGTTCTGTAAACAGAGTGTTTTATCCAATAAAATGGGGATCTACACATAGAATGTCTCAAGTTGAAAGAGACCCATAAGAATCATTGAGTCCTTGCAGGACTACCTAAAACTAAACCATATTACTAAGAGCATCGTCCAGATGCTCTTTGAACTCTGACAAGTTTGGTGCTGTGACCACTTCCCTGGGGAGCCTGTTCCAGTGACTGACTACTCTCTCAGTGAAGAACCTTTTTCTAATGTTCAACCTGAACTTCCCCTGATGCAACTTTGTACCATTTCCTTGTGCCTGTTGCTGGTCATGTACATCTATTTGTAGGCTAGGTTGTTTTTCCTTTGGGTGACACCTCAAAAGCTGAGTAAAGATATTACATGGGAGGCATATTGTTGCTCATTGGCATTATGTGAGGCAGTCATAACCTGATTGAAGATGGAAAGCTTTATTTGAATATCAGACACTAAATAGCGTGAGAGAAACAATTGTGTAAAGTTACAACATCATTCAGATTGCAAACTAAAACTATGTTTTACAGAAAAAAACATATTATGTCTGAGAACACATAACTAAAATGGTGTCTTGCTATGAATTTCCTTCTTGGCTTTTTCTTTTTCATAGTATCACTAAGGTTTTCTTGATTGGTTCTCCTCTTACCTCACAACTGTTCTGCTTCTGAAACCCCCACACTGAAACAGAAGTCAAGGAAGGGCGGGGTTCTTTCCATCTTTCACTTGAATAGGTGGCCAGCTTGGCCGTGCCCACTCATCTCACTTCTCTGCCTATAAAGCGGCTAGTAGAGTGGAGTCTTATTTTAATTGCTAGGTTGCTAGGGTAGTACTAATTTTATTTTTAAATTTTAATTAAGATGACATCTTACTAATTGGAAGAACAACAGAACAATCAAGTATCAGTCAATCTACTTCATAAGAGTGGTTTAACATCCAGATTGTGAAGAAGTGGTGTTTACTGCTGTATAATTTTGTCCATGAACCACATAGCTTGTGCTGCTCATTTTTTGAGAGTTCATTGTTCCTTTCTAGAAAAGAATGTAAGGTTTCTCTTAAGAAAATACCTGAAACAATACATTATTATAATTTTAAGTGCATGTAGATAGTCATGGGACCTCTTTGATTGTAAGGATGACTGATTTAAGGGGTTTTGGCTTTGTTTTATGGTACAGAAAGAATTTTTTTCATAGTAATCTTCTGCTAAATCAGTCAGAAATTACATATAGTACCAGATTTGTTATTTTCCCCACAGAAGATTTTGGCAGTGGTTTTAATCTTGTGAGAGTTATGAAGAAGGAAGTAAGTGTCTGAGCACCAAGGCAACCATGCTTCAGTAGAGATGCATGGCTGCATCTTTCTTCAGCAAAATAGTTTGGTATGTGCAGGCTTTGGATACCTTCTGGAATGACCAAAACAAAAATAGTGTAATATCAAAGCAATGTATGGTGGTTTGGATATATGATGACTAACTTATACAAGTTCATTTTTTTCTTGGTGTTTGGAAGCAAACCCCTCACACCTCCCACTACAACAGAGAGTTCTCACGTGAAACTGTAGATATTCAGTATTTTGTAGACTTTCTGGCTTGAAACGTTGTGCTGTAAATCCTGTAGTGGTGATATAAATGAAAGAAGATATCCATTCTCAACTTTCAACTTGTCAGTTCTATGGAATCACTCACTTGTTTTGTCATAGTCCTTAGTGTCTTCTCTTTCCTTATGTGGTAGGGAGCCTTCGACCTAATACAAGAGAGATAGATATAAGCTAGATAGGTTAATCAATGAATTTTTTCTGTCATTTAACCGACAGAAGTTTCATTTGTGTTTTAATTTGTTACACTGAAACAGTGTCTTTCCTTTAAAATTTCTTATAAAAATTCAATAAATTACTGAATATCTGAAACAAGATAATGGAATTTTTTTTCCTCCTCTGAAATTAGTATTTTGCTTCTGTTTTAATTATTAAGGACTCTTGAATGTTCTTGATAGGCCACATATTTGCTCTTGAGCTGAATAGGACAAATGTATTAATGTATAAATCCATTCCAGCCCTCTGTAGCCATTGTGTGCTTCGTCACATGAAAATCCATGTTCTTCTACTTCACAAGAAGATGGTAGGGCAGATTATCTCCAGAGAGTCTATTTAGAAACATACTCTAATATGATCCAGCTTCAGAGATGCTGAAAGAGGTGGTCTGAGGAGGGAGGAAAAAAAAATTCAGGTAGAATTTTCTGTGAGAATGGGTGCTCTGTGAACATTAAGCTGCAGTAGCTGTGCTACCACTAACTGTATTTTCTAAAGGTAGTTTTTATAGTACGAAGAAGAGGCTTTTTTTCTCTTGTCCTTTCTGAAGTTTCATGTGTTCAGCAGCTCATTCCTCCTGAGATGCTTTCTATTTCTCGCCTTATATGTCCTGGGAAAATAGATAAGCTGCTCAACATGCATTAAAGTTTTATCAACTTCTGAACTGAAGTGCCCTTCAGTGAGAATGCCCAGGTGAATGGAGCCCTCTTGTCTGAGTGACTGAGATAAAATGGGACAAGAAAAGCAGTCTGCAAGGGGCTAGTGACCCGAACAGTAAAGGGCTTTATAGGTTAAACCCAGCACTTTGTATTTAACCAAAGGGCAGATAAATATTAGTGCAATACCTGCAGTTGGGATACTTGTTTCTTGTGCGCACTTGACTCAGCATTGCATCAGGTAGAGGTTTCACATGACTTTTTGATGTACATGGTTCTGTGCCAGTTGAATTAGTAAAGAACAATGATACAGGTGACTGCTGTGAAACTCTTCTCCATTAAGTAGAGCAACCTTCTAGACAAATAGAGATGGAAGGAGGGGAGATGATTCTCGCAGCTGCTTTTCATATTTGATCATGAGAACCAACAGTATTCCTAAATCAGGCATTACTTGAGTGTTTCTATTTATTTTTTTGTCAGCAACTTCTTTCATCTCATACCACACTACCATCTAACCTAGTGTTTTGCTAAATTTTTCAATCATTGTGATTTATATGGTGCTTAAACAATTGTCATATCTGTCATGCGTGCCATACGGAACAGGTAAAATACCCATTTTTGAGACTGGGAGGGGAATGGCAACTAAGCCTTCAGGTAGAAGACAAAAACATGGAAGAGGGATGAAAAATTGGCACATTGAAAAAAGCTATTGTTTAGTTGAACTGCCAAAGTGGCCCAAGGTTTTTGCAGTATAGACTATTTGGATGATAAAATGATAATGGCATTTCATGCTGATATGTACAAACTGCATATGAAGAATTTAACTGGAGCTACGCATGTGTAATGGTGAGTCTAAACAAAATGCATTACTTGGGATAAGAATTCTAGGGTCATTGGATAATAGCTTGAAGATAGTGACTCAGTGTTCAGCAGTAGACTAAAAAAAAGTAAACCTTGAGAAAACAATAGGAAAAGAAAGGAGAACAAAACCTAAATTGCCATCGTGTTATTACAGAAATCCTGTTTGTGTATATATTGTATCACATATTAGCCAACGTAAACCAGAAATGACACACAAGATGACACAGTGGGAGAAGACAAGTATGATCTGCTAGAAGTGCAACATAGCTTCTGTGGGGTTGAAGGCAATAGATTAAGATCCATGAGAGTGTGAAACAGAGGGCTGAGGGAGGATGAGATATAGTAACCTGTAAGATCACAAGCAGAATTTATGCTGGTAAAGAGGGAATAATTGTGTAACATTTCTTTAGCTGCTTTGTAGTTCCTACTTGGTGAGAAATAATCAGGGATTTTTTTGGTTTGGTTTTCAAGAGAAGGAATGGTTTCTAACTGCATGGTGTTGTGTAACTCTCTACCATCTGGAGTTCAAAGGTATGACTGAGTTCAGAAGTGAAGTTCCTTCACAAAGTTGTGAAGAATAGGCCTGGATTTAATCTTTGACTTATAAAGTAGACTACTGGTAGTTAGGAGGATATACAGGAGGAAGGATCACATTTGTCTATCCTTATCCTCTGACTAACTTGATTGCTTTCAGAAACAGGCTAGGTGAACTTATATTCTGAAGTTTATCACTCTGTGTGTTCCTCTGACAGCTTTCAAATAATGTTTGTATTAAAAAAACATGTTTTTTTTAAAGTTCAGGCTTTGTACTTATTCTACAGCAATGATCAGTTCAGATAACTGAAAGACTGTAGCAGCTCTAGAGGGAAACTGAGAACTGAACCTCTGTTTAGCAGAACTAAAAGAAAGGAGGTTGATTTGCATACCTCACAATACTACATTATATATATATTCTATATATAATGTTGGAGTAAGTCCACAAAGCTGATCAGAGGGCTGGAGCACCTCTCCTGTGAAGACAGAGTTGGGGTTATTCAGCCTGGAGAAGAGAAGGCTCAGGGTAGACCTTAGAGCAGCCTTCCAGTACCTGAAGGGGCTATAGGAAAGCTGGAGAGGGACTTTTGACAAGGGTGTGGAGTGATTGGACAAAAGGGAATGGTTTCAAACTAAAAGAGGGTAGATTTAGATTGGATATTAGGAGGAAATTCTTTCCTGTGAGGGTGGTGAGACACTGGCACAGGTTGCCCAGGGAATCTGTGAATGCTTCCTCCCTGGCAGCGTTCAAGGCCAGGTTGGCTTTGAGCAACCTGGTCTGGTGGGAGGTGTCCCTGCTCATGACAGGGGGGTGGGAACTGGATGATCTTCAAGGTCCCTTCCAACCCAAACCATTCTGTGATTCTATGAGCATAAAGTCTACATGAGTTCAGCAAAACTCTTTCCCTGACATAAACACATTTGTTACCTGTTACTGTCCCCATAATAACAACATGACAGCCATGGAGAGTGATTAATACAATATATGTTGAATCCATTAAGACATCTGAGATTATAGTGAATCAGTTATTTGTTCTTCCACATGATGAGCTTGTAGGTTCATTTTCTATAGATTGCTGTAATGAACATGCTTTTATAGCATCTTGTATTTCTCAGTAACTTAATGAGACAAAGACCAGAACCTTAGATACCTGCCAGTGGAACTTCCCAGAGTGTGCCATGGCTCCTGTGCTGGTGATTCTTCTGCCACTTGTCACAACTCAGTCATGTAAACCTCTTGAGTTAACTAATTTGGGGTACTTCAAGGTCCCATGTGAGAGAATGAAGACAAGAATAATTGTGATATTCCCTCAGTTCCCTCTTATTGTGAATGTCAGTGAAAGAAGATATCTGACTTTTCACTTGGTTTCTAGGTTGGTACTTTATTAGATTTTTTGAAGCACAGTCTTTACTGTTCTGCAGATACTTGGTCAACCTCCTTCAATGCCAAAATGTTGTCCTTCCTTAATGGAGCAGTTCTATTCACCTCAACACTCATAATTTCTTTCATTGGTAAAATACAGGATAAATTAAATTTTAAAGTAGATTAAATTTTTGGCTCCAAGTCAATCCAAGAATGCCTTCTCACATAGTTTCTATGGGTACTGTAGAGGCCAAAGAGGAAGCTTTCAAGAGTTCTGATTAATTTTCTGAAAATAATCTGTATGGAGCCTAAGGTAGTTGGCCGTATCGTCTTACTTTGGGTTGCCTTCAGAGTTTCATCGCTTAATAGTCTAGATTGGCTTAAAGCTATAAAGTGGTAGAATGCTTATTTCCATATAGCTTCTACCCTTTCCACAGAGGACACCAGGTTTTTGGCTGATGGAACGTGAACTCGTAGTTCATGTGATCTTTTTAGGTGATCCTCAGTGGATTCTTCACCAGAAATTTTGATTATCCTTGTTAATGAAGTGTGTAAAGGAGGGGTAAAGGCAGGTGAACAGTGCTGGGGACCTGAAGTCTCTCACTTGTATATTGGTAGTTCGATTCCAGTGCAAGAGTTGTCAACAGTTCGTCTCATCTGAAAGTGGTTGCTTTACTCTTCTCATAACACGAATTCACCATTAGCATTGTGTGGCAAACTCAGCAGATAGCAAAAGCCTTAAGGACTATAATTGTGGCTCAAAGGAACAACACTTACTGAAGAAGAGTAGAATACATATGGATTTTTCAAAGTGGATGCTGTAAACATACAACTTACTCTAGCTTCTTGTCTACATCATAAGAATATGGAGGTTGATTTGGCTTTTTATTTTTTTAACCACAATAGCCTGCATTGTGTGCATAAGTATTATTTTTACTTAGAAAACCTGAGATTTTTTTTCCACTGCAATGTAGAAAGACATCAGGTGAAATATAAAAAAATCAACGAAGCCTTTCATGTGCGTATCTCAAAGTGAAAACGAAGGGAAGCTAAAATCCAGTGCTTTCAAATAAGACAAGAATTAAGAGTGCATGACATATTTAGACTTGAGAAGGAGATGAAGGTGAACTCATCTTTTTGTGTTAAGTTTTAATTCATTTATAGAAAGCTTTCTTCTCCTAGCTATAATGCTGTGGATGCCTTTGAAACGGGTTATCATTAAGCTTCGTTCCTATATGAGATCAGCTGTAGCAATATATGTAACTAAAAAATGAAATATTTTCAGGGTTTCTTCCCTGGGGATTATACTGGTAGATATTAAAAAGCTATTGTTAATTCTTTATAACTCTCCCTAAAGAAAAACTTTGTAAACGGTGCCTCTAGTATTCATCACTAAAATTTTTGTCACAGAAATATTAGTTATCATTTCTTGATTAGCTAGAGGTGTTTTGTTTGGGGTTTTTTTTTGGTTGGTTTGTTGCGTTGGTTATTTTGTTGTTGTTATTTGGTTTTGTTTGGTTTTATTTTCTGTTTTGCAAATATGAGAATTGTCAGCTATGTGGTTTTGGGAATTGTATGTCATAGTAAATAGGTTAGTTTAGTTAAAGCTCTGCTACTGACCCATCTTACTGATTGTTATAATCTTCCAGTCAGAGTGCATACATTTGAATTTTATACTGCTTGAGTTGTGGTGTTTCTGAATGTCTTTTTTTAAATGTATGTTGTTTGTGGGTTGTTTTTTTTCCCTGGAGTAGTCTAGGTTGTGTTGCTTTGCACACAATACATGAGTAACATTAATATTAGCACCTGAATTTAAGGCTATGTGTATATACAGGTACATCATGAGTCTTAGGAACTACGGTGCATTTTTTGTCTAGAATTTTATTCACGTATTGCGAAGACCCCTCCATTTCTGTAGTGACATGTTGGTGCTGTTGACAGCACACATAACTGTATGATGCTGAAGATGAATGACTTTGCTATCACTTAACCGTCTTTCAGTTGAGAATGAAAAATCTAGGCAAAAAACAAAAAAGTAAATTATTTTACCTGACTATTGGTATAGGCTTCATAATCTTTCCAGGTAGGCATTTCTTTGCAGCGTAATTTTAATATATTATAAAGGGATGACCACAGTACTATCTGAGACAGAATTCTGTCTGTGTGTGATAGTTGGGTTTGTTTTTGCAAGTGTGAGTGAGACATGCCTGGGAGAAGACTATTTATTTTTGTATAGCAAGGCATGCTTTATTGTTGCAGAGTAAGGTATATCAGAGTCCTGTTTTGTATCTAGCTAGATGCTTTCCCCCAGTAGAAAAGCCTACAGATTTGCTCTCTTCTTAAAAGTAGAATAATTATGAAATTCCTTACTTTGACTAAGCTCTGCATCTGATACCTGTGTATATCAACTGCTGATTGCACTGCAGATCTGACTTCCTCGAGCCTTTCCATTTCCTCTCTTTTAAGTACTTTTGGCTAATAATTAGAGGCTACAGAATTCTTTAGGACAGGCCTTATACAATACCTTTAACAAAGAGCTTATAAAAAAAGATGAAAACAGTGAGGCTTGGAAAGTAGTATTCAGCTTCCCTAAGAGGAAATCCTAATTCAAGCTGAAAGACCAAATTCAAGTTCTTATCATAGATACATTGCACCGATATATTGTAGTCTGGATTATTTTATTTATTTAAGAACTTTGCCAGAATAGCAAGGAACACAAATGCATCAGTAAGAAATAAAACAATCTCAGTGAAACTGTGTTATTGTTCACAAGAAAACATGAGTTTGTTAGGAATGTTGGAGTTAGGTTTTCCGATTGCACAGAAGCAGTATAATTGTCCAAAGTCATTGGATTAACCTTTTATATACAAAGAATGTTTTCACTGAGTTGAAAATGTATCTAGACTGATATTTTTTAGATGTGAAAAATCATTACACATTATTCTTCATGTTGTAGTTGTTCCCTTTGAATTTGCACTTTAAACAGTCTTTATAATGTAAAGTATGTTTGGAATCTAATTCCTAAAACCATAAAATCTTTTTATTGGTCTTAAAAGTTGCAGAAATAATTGACATTGTGTTACAATGTATTTTATTTCTGACAGTGACTTTATAAGTGAAGTCCCGTTGTACCAGATAATGCAGATGGTATAGTTCAAATATTGGTATTGTGTAACAAGTGTAACATCATGTTGTACTTGGAATAACTTGTCACACATTCCATTGTGCAATATTATCCACTGCTTCACTTACCATCTTAAGATAAAAATTATTTTCTTTGCATTCAACCGTTTTTGTCACTGCTGGGTTGTTTTATTAAGGCTGTGTCTTGTGTACTCTGTGCATTCTAACTTCAAGCTAAAAACAAATGTCCCAGTTTAGGGAGGGGGTCACATTTCGTAATTACCTGTGATAGCAGGGAACTGAACTGGACTTGGACAGGTGATATCCTATCCAGTCCTCTGTTTCTGGATACAACTTGTTACACATCTTATTAAATCAATTTTTATGAATTATCAGTGGCTTATAAAGTGGCTGGCTAGAAGTCCAAATGACTTTCACAAGTCAGTAAATTTTTGAAACTGTAAAGTATGTTTACTCTTTCCTTGTATATTCAATCTGTAGTTATCAAAATGGAAAGGTATGTGTTGAGCAGTTACTCTTCTTAATTATGCAGTTTCTTCTATGAGGAGAAAATGGGCTCATTTGGATGTATGATACTTGTACTAATTACTGCATGTAGTTATTACTTCTTGGAGAGGGAGGAATACTTCCTCTCTCCTCTGACTTAGGTGGTTTAATATAGACCAATGCAAACAGAACACTGCTTACAAATTCCATTTGGACAGTATGTAGTATGACCACACAGAACAGAAGGCAACTACTGGCATCCTTTTCACTGTGCCCTGATGAATAAATGCTGGTTTGCATATTTAGTTAATTGGCCACCAGGGCTGTGACATTGTGTAATCTCTCTGTTTTAAGTACAGCAGTTTGCAGATGACTGTATATCTGTTATCTTGAAAAGCTCTGAAGATGGCTCCTTATATGTGAGAAATTGTTCTGAAGTGCCATGGAGCATTTTGGAATCTGCCCTGGGATGGAAGCAGTGGCATGACTTAGAGTATGGATGTGAAATTTGTACTTGCAGCTGGTTTCCATGTGGAGTTTAAAAACCTAAACCCATAGATATTTGACACATACCCCCCCCTTTTTTTAATTTAAATTGTATTGAAACTTCTTTAGTTCAGCTACTCTCCCACCTCCCTGGAAAACAAACCAGTCCCATGGTACAGGGGGCTCTGTGTGCTCCATCAATTCCAGTTGTGGTACCATGGGCAGAACAGAACATTTATTTGTGTTCCAGGGAACTTGTGTTCAACCACAGTCTGCAAATGGAGTTGGGAGTAGGGCAAGGGATGAGGATAGCACAGGGGGAAGGACGGAGGTAAGAATAGTAGGGAGTCAAGCAAAAATGCTGGGAAGCCTGCAAGGAGTTCCTAACAAGACTCAAATGTAAAAAGGAAGTATACAGAAGGTGGAAGCAGGGACAAGTAACTGGAAAGGAATGCGGAGACATCTTCCAAGTATGCATAGAAGCTAAAGCCCAACTAAAATTGAATCTGCTGGGGGATGTCAAAGGCAACAAGAAGGGCTTTAATGCAATCATTTTATTTTTTTTTCTAATACAGTAAAAATAATTAACTTTAAGATATGGTAGGATTTGTCTTCTTTGAGTTAGATCCTGTTAGTTTGTAGGCTGTTTGGCTTGCTTTCTGTCTCCATGCCTTGGCCTAACACCTTGCTTGCTTCTGGAATGCAGTCCACTGTTTCTCTGGCTTGCTTTCTGTGTTCCCTTTCCCCGTGGCTGTCCACCACTTTTCACTTAATGTGGTGCCTGTCTTTTGGCACATACTGGTCTCCGCAGGTGCTTACTCACTATATATTCTTTTTTTCCGAGGATACTTCTGTCCTGTTCTCTCTCATCTTCAGAAATATTTGATCATGACAGAATAAGGACAAGAAATGTAAATGTTTTGAATATATTTTCTCATAATTTCAAGCAGAAGCTTTTTTTTCATGTTTTCTTTGGACTCCCACAGCTGAGAAACCCAAGAAGAAAATTTTGGCCTAGAGCGTGGAAGTCGTCTTTTTTGGGGAGAAGTGAAGCCTTCTATCTGCTTAAAATGCTAAGAAACTGAGTATTTGTCTGGAATATGCTCCAGTGACTAAGGCTGGGAAATAGATAAGAAGAAAAAATAACAAGTGCTACTTAATTATGAGATTATCTTATGGAATTTGCTCATATGTTTGAAGTTTTTTTCTCACTGAAGCCACTGATGCTAGATTCAGCTGTGAGCCTTGAGTTGGGAAGTATTTAAGCATGTGTTTAAGTCTTGGTTACTGTGGTGGGACTTGAGCAGATGTGTGGAGTTTAAGCATGCTGTGCTTTCTTCAAAGTGGGACTCCACGAGGGAGCCTGTTTCCGATAGTGTTGCGACGTGGGTCACTGGAGCTGCCCCAGGTGTGAGCCAGGGCTCTGTTTCACCTGCTAGTTCATTGCACCTCCTCATTATGTAAAAATGAAAAATGCTTGAGCGTTCAGGTTGTTATCTCAGTTGAGCTGCGTTCTTTCTCTCCTGAGGGTTTTGCTTATGTATGTGTTACTGTTCCATGTCCTAGCATAGTCTGTCCAGCGCTCCCCCAATCCTGGGAGGTTTCTGGGGAGCCAGGAGCCATCTGAAGCACAGGCCAGCAGGGGCTGCTGTAGGAGTAGGAGATGGAGAAGATGTACTGCCTCCTTTTTGGAGAAGCCCTCCTTGAGTGTTTGCTCCTGTTGCCCTCTCTTCCCTTGTACCACACCCAAACTCACTTGGGCTCAGCAGTGGATTCCCAGCACGGAGTAGGTGTCTGTCGCTTACTCACGGCTTTGCATATTTTGTATGTTCATAAATAAAATACTACATTTCATCCTTACAATGCTAGATCTAACTTCAGAGTTCATATTTTGGCTCACTGCATTTTAAAAAAGCTTTTTCATATTTATTGTTTTTATGTAAGTGGACAGTGGCATTTGTAGCGCTTATTTCCAGATGCCCTTAGATTATGGCTTTAATATCATTTGTCACTCAAGGACTTGCTGGTTTCTTTCAGTTCTGGGACGTAACTGAATTGAGGTTGATTAGTTGCATCCTTTTGATTGAACGTTGAGGTTTTTTCCTTAATTCCTATGAAATCACCATTAGCTATTTTGGCTGCAGTGCTGTATTGGGTTGAGGCAGTGCTACATTGTAAATCAATATCTTTTCAAAAAGGCTGCTGTAAATTGCCTAGATAGCATATGCATGGTTACTTTGGCTGCAATGCTGCTGCAGAGCCTGGATACTCTGCCTTTCTGGGAACTCCACAGGCAAGTCCATCATATATTTAAAAAAAAAAAAATCTTTTCAGAAGGAGCATGGTGTTGCTGGTGAAATTTAGACAGAGAAATATTGTACCCTTGGTGCTCATCTGTACCTTTAATATTTTACTCCACTGGGATTACTCTGTCTTGGGGGATTTCTTTGTTTTCTGCTGTAGATTTCCCCCTTTCTTAGCTGTAGTACAGCCGTACCATTTCAGCTTGCTAGTGCAGAAAGATGTTGTGAATTCAGTTGCTGAATGAGCCCGGCCTGACTGCAAACAGTAACATTGCTAGAGAGATGCCAAAGAGTTGCAGGTGAATCTAACTTGATCTGGGCAACAGCAAAACGGTAAGACGGGGCTCGTTTAAATCTCTGGGATTAATTAGGTGGTGGGGCTTCCCATTTCAGCCTGAAGCCTAGCTATCACATGCTTTCAACTTGAGCAGGATTCATTCTGTGCATGTCAGGGTGGGTTTCTCGGGAATGGTTAAAATCCAGGCAGAGGGAGAGGTAGTGGGAAGCTGGGAACGCCACATGAGACCTCTCGGCAGCCACCCTGGTGAGAGTCCCCGGCAGCACTGCCTGCGGTTTGTAAATATCAGGGAAAAGGTAGGGGAAGGCTTAAAAGCAATGCTTTTCTTGGTACAGCTTTGTATTTCTCTCTCCAGCAGCCTTATTTATTATTATATTAAGAGAGTAGTATGGGCAATTTTTTCCGATATATGCTTGGCTGCACGCCCTCTGGGACAAGTGAGTGAAGGACGTGATCAGCCACTTTTTCATGTCTGCTAACAAGTCTGTGCATCTTGCTGGATCTGAATAAATGTCTTTATCAGTTACAGATTTGCTTGGTGGTGGAAAATAAAATGAAAACAATCCTTTAAAAATACATGCTGTATCATGGATATCAGAATATCTTTTTGCGTTGTTAACCTCTGTGATTATTTAATTTCTCTTGCATAGTGTCTTTATTTAATAAAACAAAAAGCGAGGTAGTCATTTTAAGTAATCATTCTTGAATGCTTATGTAGGAGTGTGTTGGCAGCGGTTTGGATCTTAGTGGAATATTTCAACATATGAAAGCTTAGAGCAGCAGCGTGTTCAGGGAAAGGGGGAAAGAAAAAGCAGCAGTTATCATTAGTATAAGACAGAAAGATTAAAATTTGGCCATTGTATGGAATAATTTGAAATATTTTTGATGACTTAACTGACAGCTGGTATGTTTCAGCCACAATCTAAAACAGAATTCTAGTGCAATTGAACAAAAAATAAAATTCACTGTATCTTCTAGCATTTAAAGAAAACCAACTGTGATAGTAAGGTTGGAGTGATGAAATAGTTTTTTTTCTATTGCTAGATAAGGGTAAAAGCAGAGAGTTTTATTTCTAGAGGAGCATGTTTATACTTTATGCAGTATGTGAATTATACTCCAAGAAGAGATCAGTTGTATATCAATGTGGGATCAAAAAACTAACTTGACAGCGCTTCATGTTTGTTTTTTCTATACTTGCCAATTAAGGGGTTTTTCTTCTTAGTCACTGAATACAATTAAAGGGGGAAGATTCAGTCCCATCTCAATTATTTTCTGAAGGTTTCATTATTATTTTTCTGTAGTTCATTGTTTAAAAAGAATTCTTTTCTAAATGTGTGACACTATGTACTGCAGCGTAAGTAATGTGAAGTGAGCTGCTTCACACTATATACAAACTTAATTTGCATAGTTTTGTCTTGTAAAGTAGAGATGCTGTTTTTTGGTCAAGAATAACCTTGAGTGTTTCTATTATAATCATTACTTTAGCTGCAAGCATTTTTAATTGAAGTTTTCTTTTGCTTATACCATCTTACCTACTATTAAATTGCAAATCTTCAGTGCATTTGGCATTGTTTAATAATACATAAAAGTAATACAACCATTTGTGCTTGCTCTCATGTTGTACAAGCAATGGAAGTCCAGCAACTCTTAGGCAAGTGGGATTTTTTTAAAGCAAATTTTAAATTAGGGTATTTGTTAGAGATATTTTTTCATCTACATATATATGTGAATGCTGTTGCTTCCACCAGATTTCTTCTCCCAAGTGTTTTTCCTCCACAAATGTAAAACCATCAGCTTTGTTCACTGTATTACGACTGTCTCTGGGGTTCCCCCATTTTAGTTTTCTGAGTTTAGGAAATCAATAATGTTTTGGACACTTTTAAGTTGATAAATAGTACTCCCTATGCTTAAATTTAGTTAAAGACAGATCCCAAATTACATATACAAATAACATATAATGTGGAAAACCAAAAGTTAAGAATGCAGATGGGAACTGTAAGAAATATGTAGTTTAATAGGTGGTTAGTGCTGAGTGCTCTATAAAGATGACCATCTCCTCTGTGTGGATCGGTTCTGTGGTGAGGCAGAGGTCTGTGGTGGCAGGAGGTAAGAGCTTACCTGAGGAGTGGAGTGGGTGTTTGCCAGAGTCTCCTTTGTGTCTCTGACTCCAGATAGGAAGAACTTCAAAAAGCTGGAGCTGAGCAGGCTAAAAATCATCAATGTCACATCTTAGTGCAAAGGGGGCTAGCCAACCTTTGGAAATCCTATAGCAAAAAAGGTCAGCTAATTATCTCTTTTTAGCTATTTTTCTGTGTAATTCCTAAACTAAACGAAACACCCCCACCCCCCCAAAAAAAACCCCAAACCCAAAACAAAAAACAACCCCCCCCCCCACCTTTTACCCTTTTTCCCGTCACAACGTAAACCCGG
>VZRW01004701.1:0-19298 GCA_013398125.1 Aegotheles bennettii | reverse complement strand
AACCCCAAACCCAAAACAAAAAACAACCCCCCCCCAGTTTTTACCATTTTTCCCGTCACACTGTAAGCTCGGGTGGGCTATTTAAAAAGTTGGCCTCTGAGCAGGTACTGTATCTCAGGCAGGCAGTTCTGACCCCTCAGGCCAGAACATGGATGGTGCCATTGGAAGGGCCAGAGTACAGGTGTGCCTGGTTGATCCCAAGGGGTGGCTGCCAGAGGGTAGTGCATGAGTAAGTCAGGCAGCTCTGCTGGGCTCTGGCTGCCAGAGGTAAGAGATTATTTTGTCCCTTACAGGAAATCGAGGCTTGGTGCGGGCTAGCACTGAGCTTTTGCCTCATGCAGGTTTCGGTATGCTGTCCTGGCCTCACCTGCACGGTCAGCAGGAGTTTGATGGGGCGAGAGCTTGTGCGAATGCTCAGCCTGGGTGAGGTGAGGCTTTAGGCTGTCATATTTGGTGACTTCTGTATGAATGTGAGAGTAGATGTGCACCTTCAAGCTCACAGGAGCTGCCAGGCAGATCCAGACAGCTTTGTTGGACTTACTTCCCTTTGAAGTCCTGGCAAAATATTCAGCTGTCAGGCAGTGCTATACACTGTTTGTAAATTGAGTTTGATAATACTAGTGTTAAAGTTTTCCCTAGATGTTTCAGTTACTGATACAATGATAATTACAGCTTAGAAATCATGTTGAAATGAAGGAGAGTATTCTAGTAAATGTTAATTGAAACAATGGAGAGACTGTGCGATACCAATGCTCCAAAGCCTGTCTCTGAACTAAAGAAAAATGTAGCTGGTGTTCTTAAATCAGAAAGAACTGGTTAAATATTATGTTTTCTGAGCTTGAGTTCCTTTAGGTAAGTCCAAACTGGCTTCCATCATCTTTGTTTTGTTTTCTTTTTTGATACCATGGCAGGAAGGTACATGAATGGAAAGTTGCTTAGTTAAGGAACAGACTCTTAAGTACTTTATTTTTTTTTCAGTCCTACTATCACAATGTTAATGTCAGAACAACTCCCAGCAGCAGTTCCACCTGTCATGAAGTGCTGCTTCTACATGCACTATGGCTTCTGGGTTTTGGTATAATTCAGTAAATACCTTTCTGTGACTACTTTTTGCTTTTGAGATAAGCTTATTGTATAATGTCAGAATTATTGATTATATGCTTCTCTTTCATGTGTGGCGTATTTTTCACTGATATCTTTTGTTCTACTCCCTAATATAAGCCTACGTATTATTCTGGATTTAGCAATTTAGCAAAAAGCAAGTAGGGAAATAGCAATTTAGCATAGTGCTAGATGTTGACTTCACAGGGGTGATTTTGTATTATAAGATTTTTGAATCAACAGCATAAACAGATCATTTTGCCTCTGTAAAAGTAACTTTTGGGCTTTTCCCTCTCTTGCCAGTGAACTGAAGTAGTATTGTGATCTTGCTGTTTTGTGTATCGTATTTCTGAGTGGATGGGCTTTCTTGGGAGTTCTGTATCAGTTCTGGACTGTCCCACAAAGGATGCAGAAGTAGACAGTTTTACGTGTTAATTGTCTTATTCTATGATGGTGTGCTAATCAGAAATGGTGTGAAAAGTGTGGGTAGAGATTTTTGTTCTGTTTTGCAAAAATTTTTAGAATTTATTATTGGAATTTTAGTAAGTTAATGCTACAGTAGAACTTGCTTATCTCATCCTGCTGAATAGGAGATCTGTTGCAGCTTCTGACTGAGGGAGATGGTGATAAACTTCAGCTAGAGATTATATAAATGTAAAGTAATCCAAGCTAGTAGCAAACATATCAGCAAGCTTTTGACCCACTTTGTATCATTCTCTCCTGAAAATTGTATAGAATTAATGTTAGCTGGATTTCAGTTTTGCTGTGTAGGATGTTTGTAATTTAATAATAAATTATTTACAACTTACCTGAAGAGGAAAATACCAAATGTTGCCAAGTGAGCAGGGAGGAAATAAAGCCACTAGAAAAAAGCATATTGCCTGTTTATGTATTGTGAAAGCTCAGCTTAATTTAATTAATTTGTGATGCTTTCCAGTCTACAAGCTTAGTATGCTTGAATATGTCCTCTTCCAGTTTATTAAATCTTTGTGTAAGTGCAATGAAAATGTATTTAAACTTGTAGAGAATATCTGTAAAATATGCTTGGCCAGACTTCCCTGTAAATAGTGGGGTTTTTAATGAACATGTGAGTACCATTGATAAATATTGGCTATAGAAATGTCATTTTTATGTAGTGCCAAAGAGTTGTCTTGGGGAGTTCTACAGTTTAACAATGAGGATGGTTGGTTTTGCTGCTGCCTGGGGAAACAGTGCAACCACCACCCATGACTTTCAAGTCGGCAAGGATTTCCCTGTGTTAGTCAAAGTAGTCCAGATACGTAAAATGATATAATTATAAAATGTGATTATACTGCTGGTAGGCAGCTGTACAGGAAAAGCCAATGCAAAATATCTGCAGTAAGTCTCAGTTTTGTGAAATATTTTCATGGGAAATTTAATGTACTGTGAGGATGGAAGACTTCTCACTTCTCAACTTTAACGATAGATGCAATTTTTGACCACTTTGATTCTCAAGATTTGTTGTTCATTGAAAGTGATTCAGGATAAAGTCAAAGCTTTGGAGGTGCAAATTGCCACCAACTGCAGAAGGCTTGGCAGTTTTGTACTGTTGTAGCTTTTTCTTTAGAATTGATTTGAGCACAGTCATAAGTCCTCTACAGCACATGTTTTCGCTTGTACACATCAAAGCAGAAGCAGTGATTTTCTCTTCTCTGTTGAAATACCTAGGTTTTTGAAAATTGAGCATTATCTCTATGCTGTATAAAGACTTCTTTGTATAACAATTACAGTCCTTATGATGAGCTCTTCTCACTATCCGCTTGAAACCTCTCCATTTTAAGTTTTATGTGTCTTTGCAAGAAAAGATATACCGGAGTGTTCTTCATATTCTGAATAATTTTAGATCCTATATTTTTCATTATGCCCTCCAACAAAATTCTGAGTTGTGGAACATGATATGTCTGCAGAGATTCTGCTGTGTTTTTCCAGTGTAGCAAGAACACTGTGTACTGAGAAGCAAGTTTCATTATGCTTCCTTACACCTTTTTGCTTTGGAAGTTCTTGTGCTACTGCAGGTAACTGCCAGAAAATTCCTTTAAGACTTGTCATTCAAGTTTTACAGAATTCTGTATCCAGGTCATTTATCTGAGAAAAAAAAAAAAAAGGAGTTAAAAAAACCAACTTTGGTGTGTATGAGATCCAAACACAGATGAGGACTGTCTTTGTTTAATTATTTGTGAAAGTGAGCTTCCCATCCTTGTCTGAACTCTCAAACTTTCATGAAAGAAAACCATGGCAGAAAGATCGTGGATGGCTGTTACTAAGATTTCTGTGCGACTGAGTTGGAATATGTTATTCAAATCTCTGAAAAGTACTTGCACAAGAGAATAATGAGAAAGTTGAAGCTCTTTTTCTGTCTATACCTTTATAACTGTGCTGATTTGATAGAGGATATCTTGTCAAGTTCAGTGTTTGGAAGATAATATGTAATGGAGCGGATCTAGAATTGCTCACAGAGCTTGTCTTTCCTTGTGACATTGATCTGCCTTGGAAGCTGCATTTCTCAAGCTGCAGGGTTGACCTCAGAAACGAAGCATCTAAGAGCAGGAGAGATTTCTTTCTTGGTACTAAAATGAAACTTTGAAATGCATTACCAGAATAAAATAAAGAACTCTCATTACCTAGTTTTTCCTATTTCTTTTGCTAAAGATAGTAAAAAAGGGACTTTGGAAGAGGAGGAAGGGAAGGAAAGGAAAGGAAAGAAAAAAAGTGCAGAAAAGAGGGAAGGGAATGAAGTGAGTAAACTTCTGGGTTTTTTTTTTTAATGAATTGGTCTGAATGAAGAAGAAAAGCCAAACTAATTTACCATTCTAGTCTTGAATTATTTCTTGAGAAGCACTTTTTAATCATCTACTGAAGATAATGTGAGACTCCCATGGATTTCTAAAGGACGGTATAGTGCTACTTCAGTGCAATGAAGGTTGTTGCCATATCTGACAGTTAAAAAGCCGTTCCGCCTGCAAATGTGTGTATTTTGCAAAGATAATTGTGTAACCTGTCCCTTTCCTCTTTTCTTTCTATAAGAAAAATGCTCTTCAGCATGTCTGTGAAGGTCGGTTTTGAATTCTTAAACTGTCTTTGTCTGCCTTCAGTCTGAAACAAACTCTGGTTCATTGTAGTTATAAATGAAGTTTTTATCTCATCAGGTCTCAATGCTTTCATCTGACTTAAGGCTCACCAGATAAAAAAAAAATTAGTTGACTTCTTAGTTGTGTAGTTGGTCTTAAGTACAGTTTTATGACTGGATATGACCAATAGCAGTGGTTTTGTTGCAGTCCCTGCTTGTAGAAGAACAATTCTTGGTTTTATATTGCATCGGAAGTACTTGGTAATACCTGTGAAAGAATCAAGAGGCTTGATAGGGATAGGCAAAGGAGCATAAAGGAATATATAAAAACCTACTTGTAAGGCATAGAGTTGTTTACCATTTATTTTCTCAGAAACCTTACTGACAGCCTCAGAGTTTAGCAAGAGTAGGCATTTTGCTGTCAAGTCTCTCAAGATTTCTCACACTTGAACATGGCAGTGGGAAGACTTACTGCATTTATGGATACGACTTTGGTAACTTCATGATTGGGGGGAGTGTTGAAGGACAGAATAAAATTATAAACCTGTAAACTCAGAAAGACCTAATATAATGTTCAAACAAAACTACTAATAATGTACTTATGGAAAGAAAACAGTATAAACTTGCACTGGCACATGTAGCCATCTGTTGGAGCAGGAGGCTGATATGGGAAAGAGATTGAAAATATTTTTTTTATCTTTATTTTTAAATGCTGTTCATATGGTTACAGAGGGGAATAGACAACAGATACAAGTGAGTAACTAAGTAAAAGAGTATAGAAACCACCTGTCACTATTTCATGGGAGAGTATTTATGTTCAGACACTTTCTCCACTGATCTGCTGGTTACCAAGGAGTCGCTGGCTCGTTCCAGGTGCTGGAAGCTGCCTCTCCCACAGTGACACCTCTGCTGATCTGCTCCTCTGTCCTCCTGCTTGGTTACTGGAGGACCTACCCAACTGCTTTTGGGCACTGAACCAGTCCTGAATCAGGTTAATGGAAGCAGCTGCCTGGTTGTAATTGCAGGAAATCTTGAATGCCATATTATGTGGCACTTACTTTGAGGCAAACCTGAACATTGTGCAAATAAAAGGAAGACTATATTTGCCAGGGTTTATTATGGAGAGGGACTTCTTTCAAGGGCATGTAGTGATAGGAAAAGGGGGAATGGTTTCAAGCTGAAAGAGGGTAGATTTAGATTGGGTATTAGGAGGAAATTTTTTCCTGTGAGTGTGGTGAGACACTGGCACAGGTCGCCCAGAGAAGCTGTGGATGCCCCCTCCCTGACAGTGTTCATGTCCAGGTTGGATGGGGCTTTGAGCAACCTGGTCTAGTGGGAGGTGTCCCTGCCCATGGCAGGGGGGCTGGAACTGGGTGATCTTTAAGGTCCCGTCCAACCCAAACCGTTCTGTGATTCTATGATTAGCAACACAGTTACTGTCTTTTGGGGCATAAGTACAGAAATAGAGCAAAATGCCCCTTCAGTTCAGCTCTGTTGAGTTTCTGTCTCTTTTCATGTATGTTACAGGCTGTCAGGACTTCTGCATGACCTGTATCTGAGACCCTGTCCTTAGGTGACTCCTCCTGATGACTGTAATCAGAGAACAGGGTTTTGCTTTGAGGACATGAGTAGGCTTTTATAGACCTAAAATCTTATCTGCGTTCTCTTCAAAATCAGATCTCTTTTCCTTGTGAAGAGAGGAGCATCAACTTTGATGGACTGAAAACTCACTTTTCTGAATTTAGAGTGGGCTAGGAACAGAAAAAAATATTCATTTTAGAAAGGCTTAGCTCCACCTTGCTGCGTCCAAGTGACATACAATCGTGTTCAGTAATTCCTGACTCCAGGATTGTGCTTGATTCAGTAATTATACTAATATTTAGATTTTAATTTAGCAGAATAAATACATGCTATATTGCACATCTGGCAGTGGAAGGGGTGGTGGTGGTGAGAGGAAAGAGTTGTGTAAGCATTGCCCATAATAACTTCCAGTATAAAACTTTATTTTTCCTTGATTCAGGTGTTTGAACTTCTTTTCAGGTTTGTATGATCTTGGGATTCCTACTCCAGATCTGATCAGTTGGCCTTTCTGGGAGAGTGACTTGTTTCTCACTTGGCAGTTCAACGCAGGCATTTAATCTGCTCATTGAGTTCAGTGTTTCAGACAAACACAGAGAATTAATGTCAGGGCTTCCAGTTCAAAAATTCTTCCATCTGGCACTTCAGTGACCTTTTTATATTTGCTTTCTTCCATATGACAAAGACAGTTGGTTTAACATCAGCTTTGACTTTAGAAATAAACCAGCCATTTTTGGAGAGTGCCTTTGAGATGGACTGTGGGAGATGCATGGGTAAGTTTGTGCAAGGTACAGCAAGCAGTGTACCATATCCCCGAATACAGTTTTCAGTCTCTGAGCTCTCTTTTCAGTTGCATTTGCTAGTTTGTAACTAGCATTGCTAGCAATCTCTGTATCCAAATAAAGCTGAACAAATAATACCCAAGAACATGAATTACAGTTCTGGGACACAGTTGAGCCTGTTATCCCTGGAGGTTAGCAGGGAGAAATGGCAGGCCATCAGGAAAAGAAAATAATTGCCTATTTTATAATTTTTTCTTCACATCTTCCTTCCCTCCTTGTGTGACTATTACTCTATTTCTTGTCCTTTGTTTTTCCCTCCTTTATTTTTCTATCTTAAGTTTTCTCAATGCTCTTTTTAGCTGTGCCCATCAAATGTTCAAACCAAAGAGCTGGTACCAGTGATTACAGGGAAGGGGTGATGCTGAGGGACCTCTTTCAAATTCGGACCTGATTGCACTGCTAGTTCCAGTATGAACTCGCTGCTGGTGTCCTGCAACATTACATGCTCTACTTCCTCTATCACAATTTCATTCACTGCCTTATCTCACCACTTGTTCTTCCTTGATCTTTTCCTGTATTGTAGCTTTCTCACCAACTGAACTCTCTTATTGACCTGTTTGTGTTTTTCCTTGTGGGTGCAGCAGTCTTTTGCTGACCCTCTCTTCTCAGGGGACATGGAGAGTGCTACCAGCTGGGCAGAGAAGTGGGCAAGATCTGAGGTTATAACAAGAGCTGCCCTACTGCTTTTTTCTCCAAAGAGAATGATTCTGCAGATGATAGTTGTGTTTTTATTTTGAACAAAGCTGCTTGTGATACTACAGAACATTCCCAAATTGTGTTTTATAAGTAGCAAATGTCAAATTCCAGTGCTGCCAGAATCTGCAGATGACTTCTGTAGTTCTCAATTGCCATGGTACCAAGCCACGATAGAAAATAACATGCTTGTAAAAGATAATGAAAACTCATATCCAGATAGGACTTTTTCAGTGAAATTTAGTGCAGGCTCTATGACCTCAACAATTCAGCTCTTAGGTTAGTAGGCACTTGGCTATTTATGATTTTTTCTTTATACATCTGTCAGCTCACATCTTATTCTCTGTAATAATGAGATTGTTGTGCTACTTTCCAGGGGGTTTTGGTTCTACAAATTATAATCTATATCTTCATAACATTTCACTTAGAAAAGCCCAAGTGCTTTGCAGAATTAATTAGTGCTCCCAGTTTCTGCTTGTGATAGGGGCAGGATCATTATTATGAACAGAAGAATGGAGTTGTGGCGAGGTTAAGTGACTTCCTTGCCTTAGGTCACTCAGTAATTTATTTATTTTTGCTCAGTGAATAGCATTCACGGCTTTGGTTTCCCCATATTGGGTTCTTTCATACTACTTCTCTTGGAATGGTACAAAAAGGGGAATTCACATGTTTTATTCTGATTCTCCAGTAAGAATTTTAGATGTTCTCTCAGGTATTTACCCAACTGACTCCTCTTTCTACGATGTGTACAGTGGCAATGACCGATAGAGAATAGTAGATGAATGGTAATTCTGAAATATTTTACATAAATCCACAGGTACTGGATGACCAAAGTAAACATTTGTAGGACGTTAAATGTAGGAATTAAAAAATGGATATAATGCAACTTCCTGAAAGACGTGATGAGGTTCAGAGTAGTATGGCTTTACACTATACAAACATTCTTAGGTTTTTTTGTTCTGTGCGGTAGGATGTCTGGTCTGTCGATTTGTCAAAGTCGATTGTTCTTTGTTATTGAGGATATCTTTATTCAGATGAATAAATTCCACTGATATGGGACAGCCTATCTTTTGCTAAGTACCCTAACAGGTGATTAATTCAGGAGACATTAATGACTGGTTTTAAAATTCATGAACCATAAGGACTATAAATTACTTATATGTTCTAACAGTTCAGTCTCACTCTTTGAATACTATATTACTTTAAACAGTAAATTAATTAATCCAACAACCTTTAATTCTAAGAATCCTGTTTGTTTAGGACCTCTTATTTTTCCTGACAGTGATGAAGTGAAAAAAATCTTGCATTGAAACTGTCACGATAACAATATCTGATAAACCATTTAATTTTTCTACATTAATCCCACATGCAGATTAAGGAGTATTGCTTGAAATTGTATAAAGTGATTCAAAGAGATGTCTTTATTTAGAAATGATTCCATGAATGGTTATACCATTTTTTATTTATTTAATGAGGCTTATTATTGACTTTATGCATGGAACAAAAATACATTTGCTGTGATTTCAGTCTCTTAACTTCAGCAGTAGGCTTTATGAGAAAAAAAATGGCTATTTCCAGACATTATGTCTTAAGATGTGATAAATATTGTGATGTTAGAGTGGGGACTGTTGGAAACTGTAGCCCAGTGATCCTTAGTGATGTAATGATGACTAAGCCTGTTTATCCTAGAGCAGCTTCAGGATCTTCTCAAATTGATTGTGAGACAGGTGAACGGGGAAAAAAAACCTGTCCAAGCTGTTCTGTTGTCATGCATTGTCTTCTGATTGTGATCAGCAGCTCAGAAAGTTGCAAAGTGTAAATCATGTTATGCTTTTTGGTGGTTCTAAGATTAGGAATTTTGAGCTGCCCTTTCTTTAATAATAACTTTAAAATAACTTTTAATGCTGAACTGCGCTAACTTTTGTGGAACTGCTTTTTTTTTTTTTTGCTTTACATTGCCAGAATCTGTGATAGCTCGAGTGCCATTGCAATTGACATGAGTGTTCTGATTTTCTAGATAAATCTTCCCTTCATTATTTCTTTCAAAGTAGAGAAGAGCTCTTCAGGCAACTGCAAAGTGGCTGTTTATGCTGTAGGTTTTAAGTGGCAAAATTACTTATATCTCTTAATCTCTTTTTTTGTCTTATCCTTTTAGTTGAGACTGAGTAAATAATTATGGACAAATTTTAAAAGTGGGTTTATTTCAGTCATCATGGTGTGGAGAATGTATAAGATACTAGCAGTTGCTCTGATGACTGCTTGTATTGGTGTACTGTTTGACGGCAGTGTATGAAACAGTTCAGGCAAATACAAGTGTGTGTTAATGATCGTTTTATGAGAAATGTAATGGGTAGGATGCTCATGGAGAGGTGGTGTTTTTTCCTCCAGCTGAAATGGGGTAAAAAGAAAGGTGCTGTCTTACAGATGGCAGAATGGACTCAAAGGGAAATTCTGACTAGCCCAGAGGATCATATGGGAGCATCTAAAAGAGGCCGAAAATGAACCTGTGTCCTTTGTGGCAAATACTATAGTTTAACCAGAAAATGGTCCTTTCTTTTTTATGCAGTCTTCAGCCTTTTCCACCGGTGATGCTGGTGTTCAGCCCGTGCATCCACTGAGGTGTTTGATTTCTGAGTCGAGTCTGGTTGGTGTATGTCTTGGTTTTAGTAATTTGCAAGTTTGAAGTTGGCTGTTAGAAGATGATTGTGGGGATTTTTATCCTACTCCAGATTCTGTCAAGTGACCTGAAGGTGAAACTGTCTTCCTTCAACATCTAATTCCAAACTATTGCTTCTTCCAGTAGAGACTATCAATAATAACAGATGTCTTGCATGATTTTTTTTTTATATATACATTGCTTCCTTAGCCTATGTTAAAGCTAATTTTCCAGTGGAATAAGAAACTAGAAGCATCATTTATGGTGCTATTATCTGTAGTATTTTTATAGCTGTGGCTTCCAAACACTTTAACTGGCTGCAGGTGGCTTTGGTAATTTGAAAGGAAGACAACCAGAGCTTTTGAACCTTTTCTCCCTATCTCCTGCCCTTGTTCTCTAGGTCATAGGATTTCATAGGCTGAGAAATGCTTACTGGGTTATTTGCATCCATGTCGATTAAGCAAAATGAAATTGCTGCTATTTTAATAGTAATTTCAGTTTACATTATATTAAAACATCGTTGTTGATAGCAAGCATCACAAGAACACAGTTCTGGAGAGGACAGTGGGAAGTGCGTCTGCATATAAGTAGTTTTAGGTAAAAGAAGCCAATTAATTTTACAAGAAGGCTGATTTAAAAATAATTTGTGCAGCAGCTCTTTATCTTTTTTCTCTGAAGTAGTAGTCCAAAATTACATAATTGCCTTAATTTTGGCCTGAGAGGGACTTATCATTTGGAATGAAGGGAGGCTGTTCCTTTTCTCAGTTAAAACTTGGTTAAGTTTTAGTTTTGAAGAAACCACTTCAATGAGAAGAAATGTGAACCAGCCTAAAGCCTGGTTTGTAATGCTAGTAATGTCCTTCATTAGAGCTGACCTGGTGTGTGATCGTTTGGCCAGATGGCACTGTGCAGGGAGTGTGCTTTAAATTTTTAATGTACAAAAGAAATCTTTGATCTACTGTTACAGTAGATCATCAAAACCACAAAACATCAAAACACAAGGTATAGCCACCCAGTATTTCTATAAACAATCAAAATAAGTTGGATTTCAAGGCACAGAATTCCTCAGGGGAAACGGCAAAGAATAATTTATTGGAGAAGTTTGTATTGGAGATGCTTTGGGTTATGGGGGAAGAGTCCTGATTAAGTGGTAATGGTAACTATTCCTTTTTATTTTTGTCATGTTAACTGTTTTATGACAGCAAGTTTTCAAAAATTCTTAGATTGTACGTGTTTGAATGGAACGTTATGCTTCTTTGTGTGTATGTGAACATTACAGTTGACAGCAAATTAACAGTTTGTCCTTAAATACTTGCAAATATTGTGGAAAAAGTACATGGTAGATTCTTTTGATTTGCTTTATGATTTAAGGAACCTCTTGAGTCTACTTGCATCACACTGCATAGCTTTTTCCTGTAGCCCGAGAGATAAAATTATTTCTTTTCTTCCCAAGTTAAAGTTGTCTGTTATGGGTAACAACAGAAGCTGAGACCTCAAATGCAACCCCCCACCAACCATGTGATTTGAAAAATATCTTGTATGATGGAACGTATTAAAATTAAAAACTTAAGCATACATGACTGGAGTTTCTAAACTCACTGTTCTGCTCATTTAGTTCTTTTGAACTAGCAAGAGGGTGTTTTGTTAGCGTAAGCAGCAAGTTGCCGTGTTTGGGGCTTGGCAGAGTCATACTTCACAGTAAGAAACAATTGAACTTCTGCACTTTAGTGTGCCATTAAGCTGCAGTCTCACGTTTCACTGCCTGGGAATTGATTTACTGATTTGATTTTCTGAGACATATGGTGATAATAATAATAACACTGTATAAGCATTATTTAAAAATACAATAATATACTGGTATTGGAATTTTGGCAGGCCAGCACTGAAGTGCACACACAAACTACCATCATTTATTTAAGTTTAGTCTCATCCAATTTTAAACAAATGGAAATCAATACTGCTGCGGATATCGGTGGCTAGGTTGAAGAAAAAAGTGAAGTGGCATTGCTGCTAAGAACACATTGTACAAGAAAACATAAATGTATGAATTTTATCTGAGCTCCTCTATTGTTTTTCTTTTTCAGGATCTTTTAGTACACTGTACAGAGATAGGCTTTTTATGGTGTGTGTCACCTATGTAAAATGCATCCCTATTTAAAACGCATGTGTTGTTTGCAATGTTAATGTAGAAATAGCAAAGAAATGCTTGTGAAGTCCATTGCCTTTTTTGATGCTGGCTGATATATGGGTTGACACGGACTTTTAAGCATGTTAGTCAGTGAATGCTGTTTTTTTCTTTCAGATATGTGTCACAAAGATGTCTACACGGAACTGTCAGGGAATGGATTCAGTGATCAAACCTCTGGATACAATTCCTGAGGATAAAAAAGTCCGAGTTCAGAGGACGCAGAGTAGTTTTGATCCATTTGAGAAACCAGCTAATCAAGTGAAGAGGGTTCATTCGGAGAACAACGCTTGCATTAACTTCAAAACTTCATCTGCAGGGAAGGAATCGCCTAAAGTCAGGCGGCACTCCAGCCCCAGCTCTGTAAGTGCACAGTCCTGGCACCTCCGCAAGTACCAAACAGTGGGATTAATAACACCGCATAAATGTTTTCTTGCTTAAGGAGGAGTTGATTACTTGGAAACAAAACAAAAAGCTTATGGCTGCTGTTAAAGATACTTCCCATATATATATGTAGTTTTATGTGCAAGATAGAATAAGAAAATAGAACTTGAACAAGAATGTATTTTGAAATTCCTCCGACATACTGACTAGGGTGTCTTACGGGCTTTCTAAGCATTTTCCTCTCTTGATCCTGGTCTGACATTACAGCTGCTATAATGTTTATGTTGCAAATCTTGCCGAGCATTGCTTATTTGTGAAGAAGTATTCTTTCCCAGGATGTTTAGGAAACCATATAAATTGCCTTTTTGATTTTTAGATTTAGGTTTTAGAGAAACAGATCGGATTTGCCAGATTTTGTTTACATTTTAGAATTCTCTTTTTAAAATCAAGTAGTAAAAATAACAGTTATTTCCATGTCAGAAACTCTGTTTGTGTGAGAGACAAGAGAGAGAAACAACTGAGAAGAGTTTGGCAACAAATCATCATTGTTGTTTTATTCTCAAGTATTTTGATAGAAACTAGATAAATAAAATGTCATAGCTTTCATGATTAATGCCCAGGACAGACTTCCCCCAAAAGACCTTCAAAATTATTGAAAAACTATTTCTGTTATGCTTTGGCAAGGAAAATCCATAATAATGTGACCTTTGAGTTGAAGACTACAGATCCAAGCAGAATGGATATAACACTTTAAATCTTGGTGTGAAAATACTTAAAAGGTTGATTGCCTTTTCTTTTTTCTGTCTTTCTTTTTTGTTTTGCTCTATCTTGTGGATATCTTCTGTCCTCCCTACAGAATTTTGACTGAATCTTGTGACTTCTATGAAGAAATGACAGAGGTTCATTTTCTGTAGATGAGCTTTGCTTAACCCATGTGAATTTAACGGATAAGATGTCATGCCTCCAGGAGACTGTCCTTTTTGTAAAAGGTTACATTTTAAAATGTAACCATCCATAGCAAAAACAAATTTGTTTTTTCATCATCTCCTGGCATTATATAGCTGCTGCCAAAGATGTCTCCGGTGTGTTCCAGATGAGACTGTAGCAAGTTCTTGCCATAAAACTTTTACAGTCATTAGGGATGGATGAAGTGGTTTGCACTGTGTTTATTTGTACGTGATGCGTGATTATTGTTTGGCACCACAACTGTCAATTTAAATGACTTTCAAAAAAAGTCTTAAGTTTTTTTTCAGTATTAACTTGCTCCCCATCTCTGCTGCTCATGTCTTGTTCCTCCTAGTAACTATTAATAATTTCTGTTAATGTTTTATGTACTTATTTTCTATTAAAACTGAAGGTTTTTATTTGATTTGCTTTTTGAATTTTGAAGCAGACTTTTTTTTTTGAAACTGTGGTACTAGTGTCTTGTGGCTTGGTACTCTACTGCATACATGCAGTGTCCTATCATCCCAGGATTTTCTCATGCAAATGATGTTAATGCTTCCTCTACCAGTGTGCTGCTGGTTAGAACCCTAGCTAAAGATACGCTTTTGCTACTGTTCTCCTATGCTGACTCATACAGACTTGCTGGGGACATCTCATGTGTTAAAGTAGGTGCATAGGAATTTCCTGAAATACTTTTGCTAATGTTCTCCTATGCTGACTCATACAGACTTTCTGGGGACATCTCGTGTTAAAGTGGTGCACAGGAATTTCCTGAAATACAATTCTTAGCTTTCTGTAGTTCTTCCTGATTTTTATAGCTCTGTGCAGTGAACTCATTTCTTCTGCTTGGAGGCATTGTTAGTCATTCTTTGACTCTTCCTCACAGAGAGTGCTTCGAAGAGCACCTGGCAAGGAATAACTTGTGGAATTGTGTCAGTGTTCATGTCAGTAAAGAAGGAAGAGCAGAACTTCACAGCAAGAGGTGGTGTTAGGCCTCTGCTGGTGATCACAGGTCACACCTGTGTTCAGATGTCCAAGGCAGAGATACTATCAAGCTGTTCCCTTCCCCCCAGAGCCTGAATACATTGCCTCAGGCAGGAGATGTTCTGATGCCCATTTCACTGAGCATATGTCTATGTGATTAGTTGCAGGTATTTGTCATTCTCTGGTTTTGAATTACACTTGAATTGACTGAGGCTTTTGAGTTTCATCTGTTTCTAGTCCTTATGTAGCAGATGCCCTTGCTGCTTTCTCTTCTGACCATTACTTTTTCTTCTATGTCAGAGGACTGCAACATATTCTTCCTTATTGAGTTATAACTTGATTCTCTGGAAATTCTGCTGTATGCGTTACACCAGTCTGAACGGGCATTTCAGTTTCTGTAAATGTTCTTGAGCATGCTATGCCCTCTGGGTTGTACTGGCTACATTTGTGTAGTTGTGTTTTGGCTCTGCTTTCTGAAATATTTTTTTTTAAAGATAGTCTGATAGATGTATGCTACCTTGAGTTTTCATTTTCTAAGCTTGGTTGCTAGAGGAACTGAATTAGAAATAGGCTTCTGTTTAGTCTCTTCCCTTTCATTGTTTAAAGTCTTCTGTAGCCATCAGGTGGGGAAGTGAAATCTTACAAAAGGTATGTGGCTGAGGCTTGCAGTCTCCATATCACTGCTTCTACTCAGGTGAAAGTCTTTATTTGTCTCAGAAATGAAATTTTTCAAGATGCGACCTGAAAGACTTAGCTTATAATGTCCTGCAGCATTATGTTCTATTTTGATTAGTTTCAGAAGCCTTATCATCTCTCTTGCAGATATCAGCTTCAGTGTTTGGTGAAGATCACTGGATAACACTCTGCAGATGACATGTTATCCATTTTATGTTTTCCATACCTTCAAAATGCTCTGCACTTGGTGATGAGAAAGATGATACACATAGAGGTTTGGGAAAGCTGGAACTCTGTGTCCCTGCCCACAGATTGTCACTTGGAACATAAATTATTTTCTCTTGAACATGAAGTAATTTTCTGCAGTTAATGTCACACCTTGTTGCAAACCTGTAGAAATCCTGTGTTGTTAATTAGTGCAGTAACATACAGACAGAAGTTAGCACGCTATTTTTTTTATCTTATAAGACAAACTTAATTTTTACACTTAGAGTCTTTCCTCCTGACATTTACATATTCATTATGTAAAACAGCCACATTACATTGCATTTTCTTCCTTCCCTTTTTATAAACATAAGACAACATCTATGAGTGTGATTTCCAAACTGTTTGAGCTGATTGAAATTGGATGTTATTTTGGAATGAAATTTCCAGCAGAACAAACTTATCCTTTTATCACATCAGAATAATGGATAATATTTACCTTGGAGGTAGTGAAGTAGGTGTTTGCCTGCCTGTGCACCTCCCATCAGCCGTTGTTAGAAATAGGGAACTTGGCTTGACAAATTTTTGCTCTGATCCAGCCCAACACAATGTATATGTGTGTATATACATATATATCATCTACATATACGTATATTCTATACATGTAGCTATAGTTGTGTGAACTTATCTATCTATATCTGTCTTTCTAAAAATCTTTTGCTGAGTCTTTTGTCTACCGAGGGGAGAAACTTGCTTTTCTTTTCTCCCTAACTGAAGAAATGGTAAAACTACAAAATAAACTGGACAAAATAAAAAAAGCACAACTCAAATACAAACGCATGTCACTACTCCCAAAATAACGCTGCCTTTGGAAGATGGTTTGACTCATTTTCTGAAAGTTGTATTTGAGATCCATGCTCTTTAGGCATGTGGCCTTACTTATTTTTCTCCAGTGCAAGGTGAAGTTATATTGTATTCTTGTTCACATTTTATACACTAAAATAGTACTTTTGCACAGTAGGCAAATAGAATATTGCAAGTTTTATAAGCTAGCCATCTGTTCAAGATTTAGTGATACACACCAGTTTGTTCTCTTTGAATGGTTTAAGATCATGGCAATGAATTAAAATGTGTAAGGTATATGTGTAAGGTATATGTCTTGGTTTGAGCCAGGACAGAACCAGTTTTCTTTTAGTAATTTTACTTTTCAGTTAATTCTATTCCAAGTAACCACACCTGCTGAAATTAACAGCATGTTTTTTCAGTCAGTGTCTGCCTCTATGACTGATAACACTCAATGTTCATAGTTACTGCAGGAGAATGGTATGTGGAACCAAGGCCACTGCTTGGTTCTGCTAAACATCTTATGCTCCAGAAACAAAAGGGAGGAAAGGGATCACATCTGTGACCCTCCTACAGGGAGGAGCTGACCAGACAGGTGACCAAAATTGGCCAAATAAAGTATTCCATCCTATATGTGCCATACTTGGTATAAATATGAGGGATCATGACGGTCAAGTTCTTCTTCGTCCATGGCCAGCATCCTGGGAGGACTCCATCTGTTAGTCTGCTTCTGATTCTGATCCATGNTGCTTCTGATCCTGATGCATGAGTTCTTGACTCTGTACGTCCCTGCATCCAGTTCCCATTTGTCACTGACGCCCAGGCCCAGGCCCAAGCCAGGACTTTTCCCAGGGCTGTCCTGCAGCCTCAGGAGTGATGTGAGCGTTTTTGGGGGGAGCACAATATTGGGTTTTATATATATTTTTTTATATTTGTATATATTTCATTATTTTCTTTTTCATCACTATTGTTTCATTAAAGCTGTGTAGTTTAGTTTCCAACTCATAAGTCTCTCTCCCTTATTCCCTTTCCTTTCCCTTTCTGGGAAGGGAGAGGGGTAATAGAGAGCATCTGTCATTCGTTTAATTGCCAGCCCAGCATTAAACCGTGACAATGTACTACATTTCAGTTACTTCTTAAAAACGAAACACTAATCTTATACCAACTCATATAAATGTAAAAAATTCATTCAGATAAAAATAATTTGATAAGCAATGCTTTACTGCATTGATGATGCCCTCTCTGTGGGAAAGCAGCCTCTCTTCTGTGTCTGTAACAGCTATTAATTTGTGTTATATGCAACTTTCCCCTGAAAAAATGCAAGCAAAAAGCATGAACTGATCCTATTAACATATTGTAAATCAGCTTCATAAGAAATCTAACTTGAAAGCGGACACTAAATTCAGATTTTTATCCAACAGGCATAATTTCTGTCTGCCTAAACACGTGGTGTGCCGTTCTTGCCTGTCTTCCTCTTCAGGTGTATGCAACTTTCTCCAGTTTTAGGAACCTATTAATTAGTAGGTTAAGTGCATCCTTTAATTGCCAGACATTTTATTGTATATGTCATGTATATATATTGATAATGTCAGAGTTTAGTGTAGAGAGCATATTTTTCTTTTCTGGCACAAGGGAAGCTTTAATAATCATTAACCTGGAGGTTACTCTAGATGATAAGGCAGATAAAATGTGGCAGTTGGTCCAGCTCCTGTGCTTTAATAGCCTGGAGAACAAGTAAACAGCTTTAAAAACTGCATCCAACCCTTTCACAAAGAGCTTTATGGTTGCCCCTTCTCAGGTTGCTCTTAATTTATGTCTGTGTTAAAAGGTTAGAAAGATGTCAGCAACAGGACAGGATCAGATAGCACCACAGATCAGAGTAATGGTTGGTTTGGATTCTCGAACATCTTTATATCCCTTGAACATCGCTCTAGAAAACAGCCCAATTTGTGAGGTTTTAAAAAGAAAGAAAAAAGTGTGATCAAATTGACCTATTACTCTTCATAGGATAAAACGTTAAGAATGGGGACTAATTACTGTGAAACTTGCATATAGATTTGTAAAAGAAGCTTTACCATTGTGTCAAAGAAGACAAAATATAGATTAGTTAAAAAATATGTATCTTCAGTTCTTGTGATTTAATCTCACTTATGCCTCTTGGCCTACCTTTTACTTTCAAGTTTCTCTAGCAATGAATTTATGTGTTTGGAGGCATGTAACAAAGCAGATGTTCAGTTTTGATTTTCAATAATGTAGAGTGGTATTGTGAACACAGTATTTTTACCTTGAGGATAGCTTTATATTGAAGTTTAATATCCTGGAGCTTCAAACAAACAAACAATTAAGGTCTGTTTAAAACTTAGGCTTGGGAGTGTGCTGGTTAAGTGTTACATTCACAAGCTGTTTTGCAGTTATGAAAAATGCATGAGAACATAACACACACAGCTTCTACAAGAATAGTCAGGTGATTTTCAATGCAATTTTCCATTAAAGCTTTCTTTACTACATAGATTTTGAAAATTTCTGAGAAAGAGGAATATTCACATGACAAGGTAGTACAAGGACTCATAGGGAGGAGATCTCCCTTTGGCTTACATCCAACAAATAATGATAAAATTTTCATAGTAAAGATTTGAAGGCTTTAACTAGCTAAACAAAAAATTTACACATTCAGTAAATAACCAAAGGGCAAATGCATGGCAAAGATTGTCCTTTTATCAGCAAAACTTTCACCATGGACTTCCGAAGGGCAGACTTCAACCTGTTTAAAACGCTGGTTGAGAAGGTCCTAGAGGGCAAAGGGGTTCAGGAAGGATGGACTCTTTTCAAGAAAAAACTGTTAGAGATGCAGGAGCAGGCTGTCCCCATGTGTCGTAAGACAAACTGGCGGGGAAAGCGACCGGCATGGTTGAACAGGGAGCTCCTGCTGGGACTTAGGAGAAAGAAGAGAGTCTACCACCTTTGGAAGAAGAGGCAGGCTACTCAGGAAGGGTATAAGGATTTAGTTAGGCTGTGTAAGAAGAATATTAGGGAGGCAAAAGCTCAGCTAGAACTCAGCCTAGCCACTGCTGCAAGAGGTAATGAGAAGAGTTTTTAGAAATATATTAACAATAAAAAAAG
>VZRW01004698.1:249358-272510 GCA_013398125.1 Aegotheles bennettii | reverse complement strand
GGGGGGGGGTTTGCTGAACACCCCCCCTGGCTCTGGGCATCCCCAAAGAATGGGCCAGGGCAGAACTTTTTGGGGTCCCCCCCCAAGCACCCCCAAAGCTCTGCCTTTCCTACCCCTGATGCTGCTGTTGCCCCCCCCCCATGGGCCAGCCCTGACCTGCAGAGCCCCGATGCACTCGTGACACCCCAGCACAGGGTGTGGGGCAGCCCCAAACCTCCCCCTCCCTGCTGTGCTGGGGGGGGGCAGTGGAGGGTCAGGGGCGTCCCCGCCACCACGCAGGGATGGGACCTGTTTGTTTTCCTTTTGTCCATGTTTTTTTTTCCCCCAGCAGCTGCCGGGTGAGGCCCATCCGCCGCCCACAACAGGAACTGGGGGGCACCGGGGGCACGGCATGGCGACAACTGCGGGCTGAGGACGGCCACAGCTCGTGCCACGAGTGGCAGCCCCTACACGGTCAGGTCACCCCGCGGCGGGGGCCCAGGCTCGCTCATGGCCCCCGCTGGTTGCCCTGGGGCCGGACCCCGCTCCTGCAGGCGGTGGCAGCAGCCGGCGTGGGGCGGGGGGCCCTTGCGCAGGAGGTGAGCGAGCTCGGCCAGGCTGAGCAGCGCCGACACCAACCCCACCACGAAGTAGAAGTGGATGAAGACGGTTTTCTCGGTGGGCCGGGAGACGAAGCAGTCGACGTGGTGCGGGCAGGGCCGGCGGCGGCACACGAAGAGCGGCTGCACCCTGAAGCCGTAGAGCAGCGCCTGGCCCAGCAGGAAGCCCAACTCGGCGGCGATGCGAGCCACCACGCTGCCCACGTAGAAGGGCTGGAGGCGACGGGCACGCTGGCCGGGGGCTCCCCCGCGCCCCGGCTTGGCCGCCTGGTGCACGGCGAAGATGACGAAGAGGGCGGCGGGGGCCGAGAGCACGACGATGTGGAAGACCAGGAAGCGATAGTGGGAGATGGGGAAGGCGGCGTCGTAGCACACGGGTTTGCAGCCCGGCTGCTGCGTGTTGCAGACGAACTCCTCCTGCTCATCCTCGAAGACGTCGCTGCCCACCGTGGCCAGGACCAGGATGCGGAAGAGGAGCATCACCACCAGCCAGAACCGCCCCACCATGGGCGAGTGCTCCTGCACCGCGTCCAGCAGCGAGCTCAGGAAGCCCCATTCGCCCATGGCCGCGCTGCGAGAGTGGGGTCAGTGCTGGGGGGGGGGACACTGTGCCCATGGGGACAGACCCCAGTGGGCAGCACAGCCCCTCAGCTCAGCCTCCTCCCTGCCAACCCCAAATGCCCAGGAGGGTGCCCAGGCAGTGCCAACTCAGCTCATCCCATCATGCCTGGCCCTGGGCATCCACTGTGCCCCAGGACACTGCCCCACAGATGGGTCCAGGGGGAGCAGCTGGGGCAGGACGGGCAGATTCCCCATCCCTTGTACCCCCGAGATCCCCCCAAGCCCCCCCAGCCCCACCCGGCGGGGTCAGCCCGGTACCTGTGGAGGTTGCGGTCCCCAGTGTGCCGGCACGGCTGGCGCCAGCTGTCCAGGGCTGTCCAGGACTGTCCGGTCCCTTGTCCAGCAGGGATGGGATGACAGTCCCACAGCCACGCCTGGAGTCCTTTTAAAGTGACAGAGCAGCAGAGGGGCCCCGGGAAGGGATTGGCTCTGCTGGGGGGGGCCTCAAGGACAAACATTGCCCCTGCCCCAGCGCCAGCAGCTGCCCGGGGCATGGGTTGGTGCAGCGGGCACTGGCACCCCATGCAGAAATACCCCGTGCCTTGGCATCCCCAAGCCACCAGGGCCTGGGGGTACCAAGCCACAGCACTCAGCCCCCCAGAGACCTCCCCAGTGCTGGCGTTGCCTCCCCAGCCCCAGCAGAGCCTGGGCACAGCGGCCACATGTGATGGTGCCATGACAGCTCCTGCCCTGTGGTGTTGCCTGGGGTCGAGCTCTCCCCTGCAGGACCAGGGGCTGTGCCCGGGGGATGCTCAGGGCTGGCACCAGCCCTCCCTGCCCCGTGATGCTGTGCCTGGGCTGTTGGGGCCATGGAAGGTCCCATGGACCATCCCGAGCTGTCCCTGTCTCGGGCATGTGCTGGCAGATGGAGCCACGCTGCCCTCCATGGCACGGCCATGGCTCCTGCCAGCCCCTGCCTGGCCAGGGCGAGTGCCGATGGCCTTTGCCTGTGCCCCAGGGTCCCTGGGCAGTGGAGCCAAGCCCAGACTGGCACAGATCACCCCTGGGCCCTCCTGACCCCTTGGGGCCATGTGACGCCCACAGTGGGCTGGTGCCCAACACCCCCCAGCTCCGCTCCCCCTCCCACAGCACTCGGTGACCCCAAGACCCCAATCGGGGAGATTTTGTGATGGAGAAAATCCCAGTACAGACACTGGTGCACTGTGTGTGTGTGTTTGTGCTCACACAGCTCCATGGACACACTTGGGGTGATGCCGGGGTTACGGGAGCAGCGGCACAGCCGGTGCAGCCACGGCCTCACCATTTGCTGTGCGTGGTGACAACTGATTCTCCGGTGCTCGCAGCAAGGGGAGCTGTAAATAGCTCGGCCCCTCGGCGGGGACGCGCCAGAGACGCTCTCCAGAGCCTGGCAGTGGAAAATCTGACAGCACTTTCCACACTTGACTGGGTTCCAGTAAAGCACCTCGGTGGCACCGATAGTGCCCGCGCCCGGCTGCCGCGCCGGCAGGGGACGGGGGGCCCCGGGGTTTGCCAGTCGGTCTCGCAGTCCCCTCTGTGTGCAGTGAATCACCAGCCAGGGACAGGGGGGTGTCACAGCTGGGTCCTGCTCATCCCCTGGTGCCAGCCCAGGAGCCACCACTGTCACGACAGCCACCCTGCACCAACCCTGTGCTGTGTTTCAGCTACGATGCCGAGGACATGAGGGGACATAGGACAGCTCAGCTCACCTCCCAGGGCTTCGTTAGTGACCCTGATCCCTCCCACTGTGGACACCCCACACACTGATCCCCATTTCTGCCAGAACAGAGGCCCCATGTGCCACAGCCCCAGCCCTGAGGTGGAGCTTGGCAAGAACCCATCACTCGAGAGGAACCCTTGTTCCAGGAGCTCCGAGCATGTTGGAAACTTCAGCCACCGCTCACCTCCAGCCACAGAAGCAGAACCTGTGGCCATGCTGCTGGGCACCTGGTGTCACATGTGTGTTCCCAGGAACATGGAAACCTCAGTGGGTCCAGCCAGAGGTTTTGCAAAGCCATGGTGTCGACAGCAAGGAACTGGCACAGGAACCAGTGCTACGCACAGAGCAGGGCTGTGCCAAGCCCTCTGCTCCACCATCGCTTCGCTTGACACAAGCTCTGCAACAGTCATTTCCATAACAATGCCAAAAGTGGCTAAATCAGCACTGGAAATAACCTCGGCAATAACGAGCGTGGTGAGACAATGGGGCTGACCCATTTTAGGCCAGTCTTGGCAGCAGAGGGCCGGAGCTGATGGCCTCTTGCTCCTGAGAAACTCTGAGCTTCAAGTGCTCAACCATGAATAAAGGCAACTCATGGCTCTGGAGAGCTGGCGTGAGGGAAGAGGCAGCTGAGGACAACTCCTTTTTATTGAACAAAGCTCAAGTAAAAACACCTTTATTATATAAACATTAAAAAAGACAAACACAGGACAGGAAAAACACAAAAATATTTAAAATAGACAGTCAAGAAATGTCCCTCAGGGCTACAGAAGCAGCACCATTTCCAACACCACTTGAATACATACTCGGGTGAAGTCCCTCTAAGAGGGACATGGCACCTCCCTGCTGCTGCTGAGGAACCTGAGCGCTGGGAGGTCTGAGCACCCAGCAGCACTGAAGTGACAAACGAGCCTCACCTCCCAGGGGACACAGGGACGGCAGTCCTGGTGGAGGCAGGGGTGGAGGAGCAGAGGGTTCCATCCCCAGGGGTGGGCGGCAGAAGCCGGGCTCGGCTCAGCCCTTCACCAGAGGCATTGGCAGTCATGGGCATCTCCCACCCAAAGATGACTTTTGGGCTCAATATGGGGTTTTTTCTTGGCAGGCAGGCAGCAGGTAACACTGCCAACACGGAGCAGAGTGTGGAGACAAGCCTGCACAAACCTCCTGTACTGCAGCTGAATTCAGAAAAAAGAGGCTAAAACTCACCGTGATGGGGGCTGAGCAACGGGGACTTGAGCAGGCAGAAGGATCCATGAACAAGGGAGCTCCACACCTTCCAGTATGGCTCTGTGGTTGTGGAGCAGTTAAAAGCTTACATATTTGATTATTATTAAGCTATCTAAAAGGGAATGTGTATCTATGGGAGAGGGGTTGTAGTTTTATAGGATTTGAGATGTTCTCAAGTCTACTTTAACATTAAAATGACCACAAAGTGTCAAAAGATCCCAGCTGGCTAACGGGCAGGATGGGAGTGCATGAGCTGGGCACGTGGCTCTGGTGTTCACAAGAAAGTGTGTGGGGGTGTTTCCTGTTTAAACAAATCTAAGTTAGTTAAATCCAAGAAAAATAGAGTTGTATTCACTTTTTTGTAACAAACACTTTTGGACTAGCTTAAATTAAGTGAAAATATTTCCCAGTCTGAGATGGTCAGAGCTCTGCAGGGGGGCTGAGCTGTACTGTACATGGGTTTGGATCAGTTTAAAATCTTCCTAAAAATTCAAAACATGTCATCCTCATCAGACTCCTCCAAGTACTGGACCGGCTTCTTGAGGCGCCCAGGCCTGGTGCGGGGCATGGCTGCTGCAGAGCTGCTCGTGTGAGCCGTTGGATCAACATCATCTCCCAGCTTGGATTTCTAGAGGGAAAAGCATAGTCGGGAGGTGACTCATGGGTCTGAGCATAAACAGGGCACAATTGGCATAAAAAGCAGCATGGTGTCGTGGGGCATGTTCAGACCAATGAGACCAAACCAGCGTTCTGGGGGATGCGCGTGTGCTTGACCCCCCCTTCCCCACACCTGGCTGCATGGTACCCCTCGGCTCTAAGGGGGCACAAACCTTGGCTGCAACTGATGCTGAAGGCTTGGATTCGTAATCCGAATCGGAATCTGAAATCAGAGAGCTTGGCTGCCTCTTGGTAACTTTGCGCCCCTTGGTTGGGATGGGTTTGTCGCCCGCCGCTCCGCTCTCAGTGTCCAGGGGTCCCTCCTTCACTGCTGTCTTGCTGGATTTGGGTGCAGGCTTTTTTTTCTTGGCTAGAATATCCATGATGGATGGCTGGTTACCTGAAAGAGAGCCCTGTGTTCAGACCCTGTCCTGCCTCTCCTCACCTCCCATCAGTGAATTACTTCTACACAAATACGGCTCCGCAAGGTCAGCGCCCAGCTCAGCTCGCTCGGAGCCAGGGTTTCCAAAGATTGCTCTTCACCAAGATGATGAGAAATGAGGTTGTTTATCTGCTTAGTTCCACTACATTTAGAGAATCAAATTAAAATGTACCCAAAGCAATTTCCAGACTATTTCAGATTGAAAAGTCCTGAACTCCCAAGGCTGTGTAACCAAGCTTAAACCTTCAAAGCTTTTGTGCAGCAGAGGAATGACTTTACCCTCTGTACCCAGCAGTTACTTGTGGAGCTTGTCCTTACCTATACTGTGACATTTTTTTACCAGCCTTATGAAGTCTCCAGGTTAAGCTGAAGCGAGGGAGCCATTCCTGGATGATTGGCTTTCCCACGTTAGAGGTGGAAGAACAGCTATCTTGCTGTGAAGTAGCACACTGTGCCGCTGGGATCAAAACCAGTCAGCGAGGGAATATGCAAAACAGCTCCCAGAGTTTGACAAAGACTCTGGGCAGTTCAGTTTGAAAAACCTGAGTCAAACACTGTAGATTTATGAGGTCGAGCTAGCACTAAAAAGATCAAGCTACCCCAAAGCAGCTTTTCTTCTTCCCGGGAATCGAGCTACCAAGGAGCGAGCTCTCTTCCCAAAAAGAGATGAAGTAGAACATTGACTGCAAGACATGAATTCCACTTGGATTATTGCTGCCAAGTATTACATAGCACTATAGGAAGCATTCACTTTTCCTGTTCCCTGAACTAAAATTCACTCCCTTCAAGCGTGTCTGAGATGAACGACAACATGATCTGTTTGGAAACAAACTTCTCTAAAAATGACAACAACTCAGCAACCTTGGCCACAAACCTCAGATCTTCTCTGAAATGAAAACTCAAGCTTTTCAGGCCTCTGGATGCCTGAACAAAATCACTCAGACTTGTTTCCCACAGGGATAACAATTGTTATCTAAACCCACCCTTGCTGAAGCCCTCCTTACCCTCCTTGGCAACGGCCTTCTTAGCCACAGGTTTTTTAGGTACAGCCTTACTGCGTGGTGCAGAGACAGAAGGAGCTGCAGGAGCTTCAGTCCCATTTTCATGAGCAACATCTTGCACTTGAACTGGCGAGAGAAAGCAGAAAGCAAATCTGAAATAGTCTAATTATCTCCTCTGGCTATAAACGTTAGAGAGGAAATAATTCTGATCCACTTTATAAAAAGAACAACTATTAAAACTGGATTAATCACAAATTCAAGTTAGAATCAGACAAGAAGTCTGGTGCAGCTTGGACCCTAGATTCAAAGTTTCTTTGCAAGATCTTGGGACCAAGAGCTGCCCTCTCCAGTGTAAGCACTGACCAGAATGCCCACTGCACACTCCTGGGCTTTTAGGAAAAGCAACAGGATTTAGGTGATTTGTACTCACCAGGGACAGTGCTTTGTGTTGGTTTTTCCTTGGGAGCTTTAGCTGCTTTCTCAGTGGTTTCCCTAGAACACAAAACCCCAAGTAGTTTTTCAACTTAGGATACACTGAATAGGTGCTTTTAATTTCTATACAGCATTAACACTAGAAGAACAGCTAATTTCCAGTGCCTGTGTGGAGAAATACTCACTTTGGAGCAGCTCTGGGCTTGGGAGCAGGTTTTCCTTTGGAGTTTGTATCCGATTCACTGCTGCCTTCACTGTTGCCCTGAAATTCAGACTCCTCATCTGAGCTGGAGATGTTTGCCTCTGAGTCCGAACTGATTATGGTCTTGACTTTGGCTGATGAAATGACACAGATGTATTATTTATGTATTATTTTACACATTTAGGATACGCAGCTCAGTTTTCTTTTTCAGTATTTTAGCTGCAGTCATTAAAAAATAAAGATCAGCATAAAAACAAGCAGGTACTGAGATTGCCAGTGAGAAGACTCCGAATCACAAGTGTACTCCAAGCCTGCTTACCAACAACACATTTGATTTGCCAAGACAGTTGTGTAATTAAAATCAATAACTGTATTTCTCTAGTTGCCCATTTTTGCATTTCCTTACAAAGCGTTGTGAAAATCTGCTCAAATAGTAGAAATATTTTGTTGTTATACACAGTAAAATAAATAAGCCTCTTAAAGGTTATTTCTGACCGCCTACTCAGGCTCTTGGAGCTCTCTAAAGAGTCTGTCTGATTTTCTACCCCCACAGACTGTCCCTCTTCTGCACTTGTGTTGTTACCCACCTGCTGCTTGGCGAACCACTCTCTCTCTTGGAGGAGGAGGTGCTTCAAAATCAGACCCTGAATCAGACTCCGAGTCAGACCAAGGGTTTCGTTTCTTCATTTTCTTTATTGGTTTGAATGGCAGAGTGGCCTGTCTCTTCGTGCCTGAAAAATATTGGGAGGCAGGATGAACAAGTGAACTTCCCTGCGTGCTTAAGGCTCAGCAGCTCGAGCTCAACTTAGAAATACATCCCCAAATTCAGAGAATTCTGGCTTAAACAAAGACAAATAGCAACCTATTCCATTGGACTGTTATCCTGGATCACTTTCACCTAGTTTTTCCAAAAATACCGATCCTAGATGTTACTCATCACCTTCAGGAAGAGGTCAGATAACCAAATTTACAACCCTTCCCCTCACTTTCCATTGATGGAATAACAATAAAAGCGTTTACCTTTCTCAGTGTTAGCCTTCTGCACTAATCTCTGCTTAAGGCTTGAAGGCTCTTTGTCCCCAGAGCCGTTTTCTTCTTGATTCTCCTCAAATTCATTTTTTTCACTCTGAAGAGACAAGCAGATATCAAACAGATCATAAGCCAGCTCACACCATTAGAAGGGGCACAGTGATGCAGAAAGGAGCTGATTATTTGAGATGCATGAAAGTGAGACACGAAATCTGAGTTTGTGAACCAAACTGCGTGTCAATTTGATTACAGCCAAGTAAATCAGATGTGATCTGGGCCCAGATCAGGTGACTTAAACTGCAAAATCCAACAGTAACAAAAACAGGAACTTTGTCCTCACTCCTGAGAGCGCTTTGGTCCCGCCTCTGCGTGCTGCTGGTGCGGCTCTGGGGAGTGTGGAGGATGCACAATTGAACAGGGTGGGTTAAAAACAACAGTGCAAATCATTTGGAAAAATTGTTGGATGGAACCATCTGTAGGGAAGGGGCAATGTGTCTGGCTTACTGGTCAAAACAGGTGAGGGGATATTTTAATTTTTTACATTGCAAACGGCTGAATGGCACAATCCCAACTAGCCCTATAAATTATTAAATCTTTCTCTCATTGATATTGAGAACAATAAGGGCATTGAGTGGCTGAAAGCATTACTGGAAATGCAAAGGCTGGAGAGGGGAATTTGCTATCTGTACTTCCTGCCTGCTAGAGGATTTATAAAATCCTCCAGACACCTAGAGCATCCTTACCTGCATCTGCCTTTTCATTTGTAAGCTACCAGCCCCACTCTGACACTGTGATAAAAGCTCTTGCCAAAAGCTTTCCCTCCAAGCCACCTCCTGATCTGTTAGCAAATCTGTACTCCTTCAGACTGAGAACCACCCACTTCCAGTGCTCCCCATGTCCTGCCCCTCTCCCTGAACAGCTGCTTCATTGGGACAAGTTCAGCTAACAAGAACTTGCATTTCTTTAGGGCTGTGTTGAAGGGGATGTAAAGGAAGATCAAGCACCCGGGATGTTCCTTTTTTACCTTTATTTTCCTTTTAGTTCTCTTCTCTGCCTCTGCCTTCATCTCTGCAGTTACCCGAGGAACAACCCTTATACCATGAGGTGAGGGCATTACTTCGGGCAGTTGTGCCTTCTTCACCTTCGTTTTCCCTCCTTTCCCCCCCTTCAGAGGTTTACTGGCAATCCCTGCCATCTCATCCTGAGCTTGCTGGGCTTCCACTGCCTGCAGAGGTGAACATAAAATAATACAGCCATGAGAATACAAAAGAAACAATGCACTACTGAAACAAACCACCAGCACTGCCCTCGCAGTAACACACTCTATACATTTCCTACCATGTTTAAATGAAGCTTCCCACTCTTGCTACAGATTTGCACATTTTCAAGCAATGATTTAAGGCAGAGCTATAGTTCGGTTACTGGGGGAGTAAGAAGGGACACAGGCAGTGACCAGGTGTGATGGTACACAGACACCCACAATTTGGGCTCTGTTCAAAGTCCAGCTCCTCCTTCACCTTTCCAGTGTTCAGAAAGCCCTTTGAGTTACATCTCCTCAGACTATACCCTAGTACTAGTTTTCCCTCAAGCCCTCCTATAACTCCTCTTCATCATTTAGACTGGTAATTGACCTCCTTCCAGCAGCCACCTTGGTGGTTTGACTCCCCGGCCCAGAGCAGTGCTACTCCTATTCAAGCTCAAGAGGTGAGGAAAGCTTTCATTCTCCTCAGTGAGTGCAAGACACAAGAGTTATCGTTTTCAGTTTCCTCGTGATGACAAAAATGTCAATAAAGAGCTGGTGGATAAGACTACAGGGGATTCAGTCATCTGCACTGAATGCTGACATACATCAAGTGCTTCAATAAAGGCAGCAAGGTCTTCCTTCCACAGATCAGTGGGCTTCTTGCACTTCAGGTTTTGCAGCTCCTTTTCCTAAAGAGAATCACAGTTGATAATCATTAGTCACACATTTTAATCCGTTAAAAAAAATGTATGACAATGCTTTTATGAGAAAAGCAAGGAACCTTGCTTTACCTTGTTATCTCTCTGCTTACAGAGCTCATCTTTCTTCTCTTTAGTCAGATACCAAAGGGGCATGTTCAGCAGATAGTTGAAGTCTGGTCCAGTAGCTGCAGCTGATTCTTTGTCACTCTCCTCCTCCTCCTCCTCTTCTTCCTGAATGTGGATTTAAGGCAAACATTGTCAGCAAATATATTGACACACAAAGGTAGGGCTATTGACTGAGTTTGGACTGCATCACAGGCACTCCAGGTGCTTCTGGTGTCCCAGGCTCTTCTAGAACAAATCAGAAACGGATGGAGATGAAGCTACACTTGTTAAAACCTCAGCTGCTATCACACAGAGGGATCCACCTGCAAAAAACAATTCTCCAATTTTTTTGGCTTTACTCTATTTTCCTCTGTGTCTTCATAGTCCAGATTCTCTCCTCAGGCTGCTTAGAACTGTCGTCTTGCTCAGCCCCTCTACAGCTGTGTCCAACATGTGGAAGGAAACCCTTAAGGAACAGCAGAAATTGCTGTGGCAAGAGGGCTTGACCCAACAAACCTGAATGCCTAAGATCTCAGTGCCTTCTGAACACCAGACCGAATTTTGGTGTTATGTTTCCTATCACAGACATATCAGACATGTGAGATCTTGAATCCTACAAATTGAAAAGCAACTTGGGCTTCTTCCCATGAGTTATGAAGCTGCAGTGATAGGGGCCAGTTTGGATCCATTTAGAGAAGGTGACTGAAGCATTACCTTGTTTTGCGACTCTTTCCAAGCCTTCACTGGATCAGATTCGTACCCTCTCTGGATAAGAACTTGAATCAACTCTTTCTTGGGTTTGTTTTCTGCAAACAGACATTTCACAATTGTCAGTTAGTGACCACTACCAATTACTGTTAGGAAAGACAGATGAGCTTTAAATTTTGAATCCAATGGCTCTGGCAGCTCAGCATCCTAGTGGGCTCTAAAGCAGCCTTTCCTCATCAGAGGTGGGACATGTGGAAGAGCCTGAAATAACACTTAAAAAAGTTCCTACTTAGTAGGTGATTTGTCAGGTCAGCATTGCTCCTGTGCCTGTCAGGAACACCTGCCAGAGCACTGTAAATATTTTTCTTCCTCATTTCCATATATGCATTTCCCCTGTCCTAAGTAGTTTTAAACACAGAAAAAATACGTGTGATCAAAAAAGGGATCAAAAAGGTTTCACGATAAGAAGCAGGCAGGTGGAGGGGAAAAAAACCTTGATAACACTCAAAGGCTTTGGTACAGCTTGCAACCCATTAGACTTCACCTGGGAAATGTAAGCTGTAAGCACCCTAACCAATGGGGATGCTTCAGCTGAAAATTTGTTCCTTTTAAGATATCAGAAGCAATCAACCATGAGATACAAAATACAAATGAAACCAGCTCTGTCAGCCTTGGAACTGCTTATTACAAAAAAACTCAAGCAAATGTATTTCAAGGGAATTATTTCTCTTCCTGAGTCAAGTTGAACAGAGCCAGGCTGTTGGGATTACTGGGCTGCCTTTAGACACAAACCGCAAAGCATCTTATGACGCTTTGTCTAGCTGCATCCTCCACGAACACAAGAGAAATACAGACTGCCTTTTACACAGAGGTAGAGAGGTTGATTGGAAACTGAATGCTGGGAACAAAGATCTGTTTCTTTTTCTAGCTCATGATCCTCAGATGTTGCTAACTTGAGTATCTAAGTTTGAAACCCCAACCCACTGAGAACATGATTTGAAATATTTTTGCAGAGGGTCAAAGATAACTCTGAGATATTTGGATTCTTAAGAAGCACTTGAACAGAAGGTTTCTAACCCTACTGGTCCTTAACTCTTATTTCTATTGAGTCAGAGATAGGAATTATTGGTAAACTATTTAAAAAATTTCTATTCTCAGTGTCAAACACATAGTAGGAAAGCTGTACGAGTATCCTGTTTTAATTAATACATGCATAATGCTCTATAGGCCAAGGATACTCTGCGAAGCATTCTCCTCTTGTGCATTACTGGAATGGAAAGATAAGCTCTGGTGTAGTTTGTTAAGAGCCAGTCCGGGGCTGAGGGGGTGCTGACAGAATTCAAGAGAGCACCTAGCTCTGTTTCATAAAGCAAGGAGCCAGGAACAACGCATACCGATCACAATTTTGCCATCTATTTTCTCCAGGATGAAACGAGCCTGGTTGCTCAGTTTTGCAGACTCGGCAGCCAGCATTCCAATAAGCCACTCTTTTCTCAAGCCGTAGTACCGGAGCCTGAGTTCAAAGAACTCTTTAAGAATATCCTGGGGAGAGTCGTACTTCTTGAGAAAGCCGACGTGGTCAAAAAGAACCTAGATGAAAGAACACAGGTGTTACAATGACAAAATTGATTTCCAAACCCACTAAAATTACCTATAACACAGGTGGGACAGTACAAGTGAATTGTTAGCCACCAAATTATAAATCCCCAGCATTGTTTTAGAAATAACTTCAGTTTGCAAGCACCACAGCAGAGACAAAGTTAGAATTTCAAAGTCCTTGAAAACACATAAGTAGGGTTAAGGCTATTCCAATCTTAAAGCTATCTGTAGGATAAACATCCTGCACCAAGCTTCACACATTGTCCAGCCACTCAGTGGTGGTGTTGTCACAACAAAGGTCTCTGTGAACTGTGTGATTTCAGATCACTTTGACTCCTTCAGGCAAAACCATACCCCTCTGTGCCCATTCCGAGCCAGTCTCAAGACCTTTTGAAGGTATATTTAGAAAGCTGATTTAAACCCAGTAAGAGCAGAAAAATCAAAGTGAATAGGTTACTGCAAGAGAGTATTTGTTACACTCAGCAACTGCAGCTGTCCACACAGGCTTTGAGTTAAATCAAGAATGTTCTTCAGCAAAATCTATTACATACCATGGAGTTGCACGTTAAATTTGTTTGGAGTTTGAAGACCTTGTGCAGCCCCACTGCATTGGCTTCAGTTAGTTTGTCTTCAGTCATCTTCACTACAAACTTCACTGTCGTGTCTGTGTGATATTCTTTATAGTCTGTGATTAGCGGGGGTGTCTTCTCAGTCCCGTTTAACATTGGCTCCAGAACTTGCTCTTTATAAGTCTGAGAAAAGAATCAAAGTCAGAACCATGTTTTCCATGGAGATGAAAAGCTCCAAAACCCACCAATAATGTTTTGTTTTACAGGACAAATGATACATTTTGAGAGCAAATTCCCATTTATTACCTGTGTCCATGTTCTGACAGGTAGCTCAGTGATCTCAATGGTTGTGGAATCAAGGATGGACACTTCACCACTTATCACATACTGATTAGGTCCCAGCTCATCTATTGTGCCTTTGAAATTCTTGTAACTAGGAAGCTGAGCAGAAAAGAACAGAATTCAGCTTTGTGTTGATGCTTCTGTTCTTAAGCACTTGCGTGAAATGCTCCAATATGTGCTGAATAAATTAATGAGTGACAAATTGTTTTATAAATACATTATTTACCATTGGCAATGGCTCTTCTCCATCCATCAGCCGACTGATATTATTCACAACTTCCCTGACATCAAAGTTGGGGATCTTGCAGGACCAGCCAGTGCCAATCCCTTCTGCCCCGTTTATCAGCACCATGGGAATGATGGGGATGTACCATTCTGGCTCCACACGTTGGTTGTCATCATAAAGGAACCTCAGGACATTGTCATCCATGGGTGGGAACACCAACCGTGCCAGCGGACTAGAATGGAAAGGAGAATTAAGCCCAAATTCTCATTACAGAACAGTGACCACCATGCAAGAAGAACCCCCCAGGAAACAAACAGAACACATCCATCAGGTTTATTCCCATCAGCCAAGCGTAGCCATACAGCCGGGGGCCTGCGTTAGGAAAGTAGGCTTCTAGAGCAGCACTCCAGAGATGCATCCTCAAGCAATTTCATCAATCTCTACAGGTTCCACTGACTATCTGGGCCCCTCACCTCCTGCTTTAAGTATGTAAATTAGACCTTAAAAGTCTGAGAAAGGCTCCAGTTCTTTGTATAACCTTGCTTTAGTACAACCACACCTGCACTCAAGGAACAGATTTGACCAAGTTCAGCCCAAGTGACCATTGGGTCACAGTGCTGTATTTTTAGAACTCAACCCTCCCAATTCAGGTTCATTTTTTATCTTACCCAGATTCTGGCCTTTGCTTTTGCTCCCATCTCCCTGTTCTCTGCTATGCCTTTCTGTTCTTTGGGATGATAACCAACATCACATATCTGAATCTAGGATCCAAATCTCACCTCAGTTGTTGCTACTCTGAGTACCCAAGTAGTCCAAAGTTTTAAAAGTAATTTAATTTTTCATTTTAAATGCTGTCGTGTCCTGTAACATGCTAGGAATATTTAAGAGAGTAAGAAATCTTTCATGCTGACCTGAGCATTGTAAAGATGTATCGAGGGCTGGCAGAGTCTTTCCCACCATGCAGCCTTGTGCCAAACTGACCAATAGGCTGCAGCAAGTTGAGGTTGTTACTGCCCACAAAGTTCTGAGCCAAGTTAATAATGGTCATCATCAGCGATGCCTGCAATAAAAGAAGGTTCAAAGCTAAAAATGCAGAATTCTTCACTGAACAGACAAAGTTAAAGGCAGAGTTCACACCAAGAACAGAACTGATATAAAGGATAAACTCAACTAACACGATACCAGAGGAAACTCTTGCTGAAAGTGCATCCCAAGACCCTCCAGTCTGGATGATCAGATACATTTCAGCAACACTCCATATATTGCTGTACACCCGTTCTTGAAACCTCCAATGAAAGATTCTATCAGTCTCTCATGGGAGGTTTGTTTTAGGGCTCAACTTCTCCCAATCTAGGCAGAAAGGCTGCTAACATCTGCCTAAATTCATCACAAAGTAGGTTTTCTGCTGTTCTACTTTTTGAATGAAATGTATTCTCATGAAGTCTAGGCAGGACAGGCAGACTGACCAACCTCAGATTAAACCAATATTGAAGTGGATACACAGCCACTTTGCTTTGGCTTTTATACTGAAACATCTAATCCTGCTTTAGAGGCTTCTTAACTGTCAAGTCAGGGCTTTTCTGCCGTTCATTTAATAAGCATTTTGCACAACAAGGGCAGGTTCTTACTTCACCATGATGGTATGAGGACATCTCAGCTACAGAACCAGCCAGCTGAGCAACCTTCACCTCCCGTTTATCATTGCGTTTGAAACATGTGAACAGAACTTTCCTTTGGCCTGGCTTCAAACCTGTATAAAAGTAAAAGACTTTGTGATTAGAACGCCAATGTCTTTGTTTCCCCTAGCTTCTACTCTCTAGAGACTGAGAACTACTTATACCCCTCAAGATTCTGCACCAGGAGCAAGGTACTTGAAATAATACACTACAAAACAGACATTTAATCCAAAGATTAAAAAACTTGGAGAGCAGGAAACAGACTTCAGAACCCCAAAACCTCTGCAGGTTACCCCGATTTTGATGATATGGAATATAAACATTTATTTATTAAGTTCTGGGGAATGCACTATGTGGAATTGTCTTGAAAAATCTTACCATCAACCAGTGATGGGATTGATCTTTCGTTATCCGAGTTTGAGAACAGGACTAACTCTTTGTTGATGAAGTCGTTGTATGTCAGGTAACTGGTGTTTTTCCCATACAGGTATTCCTAAGAAAAACAGATGCAAAACTGTCTTAATTTTCCCAAGGTCTAATCTGTCTCTTAGCTCATACTTGGCTACTTTCACTAAGAGGGAAGTTCCTTGCAAGACCAGCTCAGCGCAGCTCAAGTGCTGCCATTCTTAGCACAGCAAAGTGAAACATTGCTTCCCATGTGATTGTTTTTTGAGAAATGAAGTCTTCGTGTGGTCCTGCTCAAGTTACCATTTCCCTATTGATACAGGGATTCGAAAGATAGGAGTTAAAAATGAAATTCATTGTTGGGACAACCGACAACAAGGCTACACCGATGAGAGAAGCTGCTCTGCAAAATGCTGAAAGATTTTAGCTGTCCTGAAATCCGGTGGCTGACTCAGGGTCTGAGCTGTGTGCAGCTCCAGCATGCCAGGATGAAGCTGAGAACAGCCCCAGGGAGAGAAGGGAAACTGGTTTCCTTCATATACATAAACCTTTTACCTCTGGCAGACCGTGCAGCTTCCGTTGTCTTCTATCCTCCATGAAATTAGTCAGCCACTCCTTTCGCTCTTCTACCTTCTTCTTGCTAAAGGCCTGTGTGTTACAAAATGAAAAGTAACTCAATTCTAGGACATTCTGTTGGACCACTTGAGAAAAAGAAAGTATGGAGGAAGAGTTTACCCAGGAGAATAACATGCTGAACAGGCTGACTTAATAGCCTAAGTGCATTTAGAGCATAATTTCCACCAATCTTTAGGAGACATGGTAGTTAGGTTTAAGTGTAGTAACAGAAAACTAGAGTAGATTTCCCTATTAATTAATATTTTGGGGAAAAAAAACCTTGGGGTTTTGGCCTTGCCTAATAGCTCAGGAGACTTAAGAGCCAGTGTCTACTGAAGGTGAAGAAGTTCACAGAAGAGTGGGCTGTTTTAATTCACCAGTGAACCACTCCACAAGAAAATCTGGGGGAGAAGTAGGTCTGACTTGGAGAAAACCGCAGCAGAACATGCAGAAAAATGCTAAAGGAATATTTACTATTGTGTCTGAAAATGTCAATTGGCTTGTAGTGATTAGTTTGTTCTGAGCTATATTTAAAAACCATCATTAAAAGGGTACTCTTGGCCTGAGGTCGGTGGACAGATTTGCTTCTGCTGCTTAGACTAAAGCCGTAGCCTTGGTAACAGAGACTGTCTCAAGCCCAAAGGCCTCTAAGAGCATTTTAAGAGAAAATACACGGCACTCTGAGCAGTAGAATACCAAAGGTAGTAAAGTCAGCAATTAAATCAAGTGTTAGTTACCAGGGTGATCGCAGCATCATCTTCAGGACCAGAATATTTGAAGCCAATTCGATGTTTAGCCATATCGGCAAAGTATTCTTTAGCCTCCTTCGATGTGCTGGTACCCAAACCTGCAGAGGCAACACTTGTTAATCCTAACAACTCCTTCCCTCAATTAAGTTGCAGTTCAAAGAAATATTTTGCTAAGCCCAGTTTCTGTGGTGCGTCATGTAAACGTGTAGCATGAAGACGACTTACTGAAAACTTACATTACTTTAAAATGAGATGTAAGGTATCACGAAACCACAAGAATTACGGGTGAGCAGTTGCATGTTGTACTTTTGGATTTTGTCTGCAAGCCCCCTATATATCTTAAATGATTAACTGCAAATAGGAAATGATTCCTCGTCATCCAGCCATCGCTGTGCAGTTGGCAACTTTCTTCTTAGTGTTAAGCAACTCTGGAGTAAGCACTTAGCTCACGGTGCACAAGGATTGTGCTGTGGAAAATAGCATGTAAGATTGCATATATTTGCCTAAGAAGGCTGAAAGAATGGTTTCCTACAACATTGTAGTTCCATTTTGAGAGATTTGAGATGTTATCCTGTCGTATGTATGAATATCTGAGGGAGGGAGGAGGCTTGGAGGTCACCTAGTCCAACTCCTTTCTGCAAAAGCGGGGCTAACCCTGAATTTAATCATGAATACTCTTACTTGGATCATTTAATTTCACCATACTGAGTTTTCTACAAACCTTTGTAGTACTTGATTTTCCATGAATTGTAGTTCTGTGTACTGTTTTTCCACTCTTCAAATTCAGGAATGCTGTAGAATGCAATTTCTTCTTTGTTTTTAGAGGCCTGTAATGAACAAATATTTTAACTGTGAAATGTGAGGCAGATTTGGGCCAACGGATCCTTCCTCATCCACCTCAGCATCTACCCAACCCTTACCTTTATGATGGGAGTGATGAATTCCTCCAAAAAGCTGTGTTTTAGAAGAGATGGCCAGTTGTGATGGATGAAGTTGATCAGCAAACCTTTGATATGCGATCCATCTTGGTCCTGATTTAAAAAAACACAACAAAACAGATGTATTTAAGCAGGGATATGATGGAAGTGACAATTTTTAGCTCCATGGCAAACAATTCTGATCCTATTAACTTTCACTTCTAAAAAAGTTTGTTTAACTACTGAATATTAAAAGAAAAGGAAAAGGCACAGTCTTGGTGAAAAAAGTAATCAAGGACTGGTTAAGGACCTTAAATCAGCAGACTGGGAAGACCACATATAGCTGTTTGGTGATGTTACCTCCCCCCGAGTTTGTGTCTTGCTTTCTGTCTGAAAAGACATCATGACCCATTGATATATAGAATGATAAAAAGGAACAAATACAGAGAATTAGGTACAACAATGGCAGCGGGAGGAAGCTAGTGTTTTCTTCTTTCCTCTGTATTCAAGTGTTGCTTTTTTTCCTCTCCCAATTTTCAGTTTCAGTGAACCTAACCTGATCTGTCATGATCATGATCTTTCCATAGCGAAGACTCTTTAAAGATTCTTGATCTTCATAGTTCTTTTTATATTGTAAACCCACAATCTTGATGATGTTGTTGATTTCAGCATTTTCCATAATCTGGAAAAGATCACAGGGAATAAAAACTTGTCTTTCAGCCTTAAAATGTCGCTCAGAAAAGCCTGAAGTTATCCCTAAGTACAACACTGACCGAGCTTTGTCCTACCAGTGTTTTTTTGCTGTTTAGAAACGTACCATTTCTAAACTGAAGTCTAATGCTTAAATGCACACCACACTTTCTAACACATAGACTGTAATGATTTTCCAACTAACCTGCTTATGAGAAGCTTCTCGGACGTTGAGGATTTTCCCACGGAGGGGAAATACTCCATATTTGTCTCTACCAACCACTCCGAGACCAGAGACAGCCAGTGTTTTGGCTGAGTCTCCCTCGGTCAAGATTAGTGTACAATCCAAAGAATGCTTGCTGCCTAATGAAAAAAAATGAATATCAAGTCAATCTTCTAATTAAGAAGTGAAATCAAAGCCTGGGTGCTTATGAGAATAAGTATCTCCTAATGCAGAGGTTTTGTTGCACCGCATAGAGTAAGCAGGGACAAACACAGTAAATGGGACTGCAAGAGGAGGATAAACTATAATTGCAGGTTCTCATTATCTTTAGGAGACAATCCTAAACGAACAGGTTTTAGCCGTGTTTGAATGAATTGGTTACAAAGGATGTAGAACACTTACCAGCATCGTTGGCATCATCGAGCTTAGGAACACCCTTAATCTTGGTGTGTTTCACAGCTGAACATTTCTTATTCAGCTGGCTCTGAGCTTTAAATTTTACCCAGTTTAGGATACTTTCAACAATGCCACAGCCAACGGCCTACAATACAAGAAATAACCCCAAACGATTGTGGGAAAAGCCTTAACAATGACAGAATTCTAAGTTATAAAGATGTGGTTTTACAGACATCTTGGTCATCCCCGTGTATCAATACTTACACCCTTAATAAATTTTTCACTCAGTTTACAGGTTGAGCCAAAGTTCTTTGCCTGCAGAGTCATGTTCTCCTTAGTCTGAGAGTCAAAGGTTGGGTTTTCAATTAAGGAATTCACAAAAATCCACATGTGGTTCTTCACCTGTAGTGAGATACAACAAGCACACGCGTTACACAGGCTCATCCCGGTCACAGCAGTGCCTGCTGGCAGAGTTACACTGGGAGGGAAAACGCAGTTATCACTGGGTGGTTTTGAATTTTCTTCGATGTCTTGAAAGAATTTAGGGCAGCTAATGAACATTCCTGAGCAATGTTATGTGATTTGGGATGTCAAGGAATCAGCAGCTCCCAGCCTAAATAGGTATTATCCAACAGCGAGTTTTAGTGCTGACTTACAACGTTCTGATTACAAAATACATCAGCCAAAGGGAAGCTTGAACTGGACAACATGAGACCTGTATAACTGGCAATTTTATATATATTCTCTGTACTACGTAGGTATTATTAATTAATGCAGGAAGGCATTAAGCTGTAGTCACAGTTTGCAATAATGCTAGAGTTGTGTTTCCCGTATTCTGCCATCGTACCTGAAAAGGCTTCACTCCAACCCCATTTTTGTTCTTCTTTTTCACAACATCAATGATTTTAGTCACCAGCTGGTCAGCTACATAATCAACGTGCCTGCCACCCTAAGGGGAAAGGAGAACAGAGACCTGGTGGTGATTCCACTGAAAATAAAATAGTACACATATCCATTTTGAACTTTGAGCACAGTCTGCAGCATTAAGCAGCTGAGTATTTTTTGCCAACATAAAAACATTTGAAAACAGCCAAGAATATTAATTGATGAAGAATATGGCATTAGCTTGACCAAATAAACTACAGAAGAGTCACCTTTGTAGTGGCAATGCTGTTGACAAAGCTAACTTGCTGGAAGCCTCTTTCGCTTAAAGTCAAACACACTTCCCACCGAGAATTCACTTCCTCATGGATAACCTTAAGCACGTTCCCAGTTTCATCTACTTTGTCCTTCAGATAGAGGTCCACATAACTGCGGAATCCTTTCACCTGCACACAGATGAAAGCAGACAACTCGTTTGTAACAGCCCCTATAAATAGTTAATTCACATCCTCCTGAAAAGCAGGGTAGAGAAATCACTCGTGCATATTTTCCCTGTACCGTGTGTAATGACTTAAACTGCTTCAACAAAACCTGTTTAAATGGCGTGAGAATACAGATATTACTGCTTCTTGTAAATGTTCACTTACAGGCAGTCTCCGTTCGTTTAGGAAAACTTTGACATCCTTGGTGGATCCAGCAATATCATAGGCTCTTCGAGACATTAGTGCTACAATGTCTTTATCAAGGATTTTCATTTTGAATTTTGACAGATCAGGTTGGAAAGTGACACACGTGTAATCTTCTCCATCAAAATGTTTCAGTTTCATCTCACCAGCTTTTCCCATGTTGTCTGTCCAGGTCTGAGAAAAAGAGGTTTTGTGAGTTGCAAGTCTAACACACATGAGCAATTAGCTTAGTTTTTAAAAGCAGTAAGCTGATTTACGAGCTTTAAATACTTTCAAATTAAAAAAAAACCCCCACAGGTTCTGGTTGTGTCTGCTCATTTCATTATTCATTTTAATTATATTTGAGGGTACAGTAACTGTAGGCCAAATTTATTCTAATCATGGTGCACTGAACACAAGTCACACCTAGATTTTTGAAACAGAAACTTCAGTCTTATTTGAAAATCTCGGGTACAACCTTACTGAAATGAGAGGTGTCCATACCTGCTTGAATAACTTTTTGTATTCACGACATGCAGTTTCCACAGTAAATCTTGTGCTAAATATGTTACATAGTTTGGCTCCATAACCATTTCGCCCACCTGGAATCAGAAGGAAAGCAGACTTGTGTTATTATCTTTGTTCAAAAGCATTGAAAGGAATTCCAGACTAACAGGAGCTCAGCCCCTTCAGCACAAAGTACAGCTGTCAATAAGCAACATTATCTTGCAAACTCAGTGACTGTGAACCCATATTTAATTGGGATTAGTGCTCATTTTTCCTGTTTTCCATGTTTGTACTGTTGCTACTATAAAACAGAGCATGGAGACGTCTCTGCTGGACTCAACACTGTTTTCGTGTTGCATCAAGGATCCATTTTTCCCCCTTTAGTTCCATTCACACATTTAAACCCATAAGGCTGCTCAAAAATATTAGTGTGTATTTGAGAGTCCTCCCTACCCGTGACTTTCTTTTCATTATCATCATAGTTGCTGGATGTTAGCAGCTGTCCAAAGATAAGAGCAGGCACGTAGACCTTCTCCACCTTGTGTTCAACAACTGGAATACCTTTCCCATTGTTCCATACACTGATTGTGTTGTTCTCTCTAGGGGAAAAAAACAAAAAGCATGTTTATAAGGCAGCAAATTGTTGAGCTATGAAACAAGTACTATACAAGAGCTCTGGGGGAAGGCCACCATTTCACCCAGAGTAGATCTCTGCTCAGCAAGTGCAGAAACTGCCAGCAGAGGGAGGACAAGTCAACAAAAAAATGCTCAGAGCTGCAGATGCAGAACTACTGGCTGTGAATCGAACCACCCCACGTAAAAATCCTCTATCTGTGCTCAGCGACGCAATAAAAAGGTCAAGAGGAAGAGAAGAGGAAAATGGCCACAAGAGAAAACAACAAAGCAGCCATGTCACCACCAAGCACTCTGTCCCAGAGCAAGGGAATAAACAAAGAAAAGTCTTCCAACAATGGGTGAATGATGCTTGGTCTGAGCCCCCCAGTAGGGCACCAGCTCAGCAGAGCAGCATCTGAGGGCACAAACGCAAATGAAATCAAACTTACACATCAATTGTCACTTTGATGCATGACATGTTCTTATCCCGCTGCTTGTTGTCTGCAGCATTGACTGGAAGGGAAGGATCATTGTTATTATATTACACTCTCAATCAAGGCAAAATCTATTAAGGATAAAATGCCTTTGGTAGAATGATTGCAGAAATTCAATGCAACGTTACTAATAATCATCTCAGTATGCAAATATAGTGCAAGTTACAAAGATGAGCACTCAAGTTAACATAAAAGGGAGAATTTTGCACTGAATGGAATTGGTTTTGTAATGGAGTGTGCCATCATCCCAGGAATGGCTTACTATTAATTAGCACTAATAGAAAGACATCAGCATCCAATATTTCCCAGCACAATCAGCAAACCATGGCCTCTGCAAACACCACGTGTTAAATTACACAGCAGACATTACTCGATCAACAATACAATCAGATAAAAGTGTGTTTAGGAAGTTCTTACAGGTTCTTAGCTGCTCAGTGCCTGTTAATAACTTGTCGATCATGGACTCGACAGGCACCTTACCTAGAATCTCATCAAAGATTTTGTACAAGCCAGGCACAAAGGTCACATCTCTGCAGTTCAGGCCCACGTCCTCATCAAAAACCCACATTTGCTGAAAAGAAGGCAAGAAATGGGTGAGTCCCCGGGGTGCAGCTACCCTCCCGTGCCACCCGTTTGTATAGCAGATGCTCTGTGCTCCACACACGGATGGTAAAGGCCTGGGGGCTGGGGAGGCTCAGCCCCGCGGCCCTGGCCCCCCCCCCCCTGTACCTGCGTGACCATCTCCACCGAGCCGATGTAGGTGTCCGGCCGGAGCAGGATGTGCTCCAGCTGCGTCTTCTTCTGGTAGATGTGCTCCACCGAGAGCCCTTTCTTGGTGCCATCGCCCTTGGCCACCCGGGGGTTCCCGTCCGCGAGCTGCTCGGGGGGAGAGCGGCGGTGAGGGGCAGCGGGGCCC
>VZRW01004698.1:214772-231404 GCA_013398125.1 Aegotheles bennettii | reverse complement strand
CTTTTTTTTCTTTTTCTTCCCCATTTTTTTTAATATTTAAAAAATGTCATTGGTGGGATTTTAAAACCGCCCGTGCGGCCCCTGGGGCTGAAATCCTCTGTCTCTGCGGCGCGGGGCACCGCTGGCAGTGGCTCCTGGCTTCTCCCAGCTTGGCCAACATGACAAAACCAGGACGAATTTCTGGAAGCCTCAGTGCCGGGATGTGCGGATTTCGCCAGCACAAAGTTCTCAGCTGGGAAATTGTCACTATTTTTGTAGCGGGTTTTTTTTTTTCCTTCTTTTCCTTTGGAGCTCGTCTGTGGGAGCTGGGCTGGAAATTTTTCACCTAAATGTCTTTCAGGTGAGAAATGGCCGCGCTGGCTGCTGTGGCAAGTGTGCCAAAGACAGAGGGGACTTTGCCAATCCCCCCCTCTGACCCCCTCCTCGTCTCCGTGGCTGCATGGGAGGTTTTGGGTTTCTGTGTGGATTCGCCCCGGCCACGCTGGTGGGTGCCAAGGCCCCCGATGGGAACAAAATGTTTCAGTTTTAGTGAAACACCCTTCTACCCCCACCCCCAGACCCCCCAGCATGGCACCAGTGGGGATGTCCCCGCGTGTCTCAGTGGGTGGGGATGGGGATTGGCAAGTGCCACCATCCCCCTGGCCAGGGTTGGCTGGATGGTGAGGATGGAGCAAGCCACGGTGGGAGCTGGCATCGGGCTCCGCAGCGCAGCTCATGGGCACGGCTCCACCCAGCTCCTTGTCCGGTGGCAGGGTCCCTGTGTCACGTCCTGTGTCCCCAGGTGTGCGTGTCCCAGTGCGGCTCCGGCACCTTGGGGCTGTGCTCCTGCCCTGCTGCAGAGTGCCAGCCCCTGGCACGGTCCCACCGAGCTGCCAGGACACCGGCTGCCTCGCTGCTCAGCACCTCACCGGGCTCTTGCCTGCCCCGGTGCCCTGCCGGACCCCTGCCTGCCCCGGTGCCCACCCTGTGGCCCCGCTCTTAGGAGGCTGCACACAACTTCTAAACTGAGCCGATTTGCCACGACGGTCCTTGACAAGGATGGGGGTCCCTTCCCCTGCTGCAGCCCCCGGATCCCCAGTGCTACCATGCAGAGGATGGACTTCCCGTGGTGACACCCGGCACAGGGTGCAGGACATGCTGGCAGCCCCCGGCTCTCCCCACATGCACCCAGGGCAGCGCCGGCAGAGCCCGTGGAGCCTCTCCCTGTTTTGGGGTGGCCTGAGGGTGAGAGGGGCCGGCGGTGCACACCAAGTCACGCTGTGTGTCCAGCTCCAGTGCTTTGTATCGTCTCTCCTGTAGTTTAAGGCTGTATTTACACACCACCATATCCCAACATAAGGATATCCCAGCTCCCCAACCCCAGCGGCGTTTTTCGGTGATTTCTGTCAGCCCCACCCCCCCGGGCCAAGCCCGTCCCTTCGGACCCCCGCGTAGCACCGACCCCTTTACAGTAAACTTGAACCTTTGTATCTTCAAAAGAAAAAAAGAGGTAATTACTGTATTTGTTTTCCCCTGGTGTCCAGTGTTTCTGTTGAACGCGTTTTATCTCTGCATCGCTTTAAGGAAGAGGGGGGAAGCAAAGCAGAGGAGGAGCAAGGGGTCCGCAGGGATCTGGGCACTCTGTTCCTGCGCTGCTGGCGGGAGCTGGGTGGAAACACTCCCCTTCCCTTCGGATCGCAGCGGCTTGGAAGTGGAAAAATTGCCTGAGCTGAGGGCGTCTGGTTTGTAGATCCCAGGACTGGGCTGCGGGAGCAGGGCCAGCGCCTGCCTGTGCTCAGCAGCATCTGCAGTCCCCGGGGCTGGGGGACCCGGGCTGGGTGTCCCGTCCCTGGGGTGGGGACAGGCTGAGCCATGCTGTCCCTTCCCGGGTACCGGTCCCCCCCAGCCTGGGGATGCTGTGCTGGGTTTGGGGTTCAGCAGCCCTGAACCCCCAGGCACGCTCAAAGCCTTGGTGAGAGCCGTGCTGAGCAGGGACGGGGTGGGAAGCAAATGATTTGGTGTCACCTCGAGTGTCCCGTCTCAGCCTCTGCTCGAGGGAAGTGGGGATCATCACTGTGACATGGAGCAGCGGTGGGGCCTGGAGACAGCCCCAGGCTGGGATGAGACACTGGGGGGGCTTCAGAACTCAGGGGAGGACAGGGACAGGCATCGGCTCCCGGCTCCTGTCCAGCTGCAGCCGCGGCACGTGTGCGTGTGCCCGGTGCTGGCACACACCGAGCATCCCCAGCTCCACGCGGGGTGTCGGGAGGGTGTCAGGGATGGCAGCTGGGAGATGCCGGGCTGTGGGAATGCCGGTGGTCGCGGCTCGGTTTTCTCACGGTGTTTCTGGGAGCACCCCGGGTCTCGGGCGCTGTGGCTGCCCAGGGCTGGAGGTGCCGTGCGGGGTCGGTGCCAGCCCCGTGCTCCCGGTGCCGGAGCTGCGCGGCCGGCGGTGCTCGGGGTTGTGCAAACACCGCGGCGGAGCCCGGCCCGAGGCAGCAGCTCTGGCCAATGTAGACAAGCACAGTAATTTGCTGGCACAGCAGATCGGCAGCCGGACCAGGGACGACGCCAGCTCCCCTGGAGCCTGGCCCCGAGCCCCAGCCCTGCACCGGTGCCTGCTCTGGGCCCCCCTCCAGCTGCCCCCAGTCCCAGTGGCTGCGGGGGCACCGGGCTGGGCTCAGGAACCCATCTGGCTGGAGAAACGCGTGTGGTGCTGTGGGGTCCAGGGTTAATCTGCCCCTTCCCATGATGCTTATAAACCGGGGGGCACCCACCTCCTCCTGGGTCTCCTGGCTCCCCCCCCCCGTGTGCCTGCTCTTCCCGATGAAGGGCTGGAGCCTTTTCCCTCTCTGGAGATCACAGAGAAGCCGGTGACAGGCAGCTCCCTGTCCCCTGCACAGGGCAAGGGTGATTCTGTGCAGAAACCCCTGTGGCCACCCTGCTGCCACCCACCCCACTGTCACCAGGGCTTTGTGTGTCACTGGCCCAAGTGCACACGTGCCCATGCCATCCACGTGGTGTGTGGGCATCAGTGCAAACCATGTCCCTGTCACTGGGTCAGCCTGGCCGTGTGCCACAGCATTGGTGGCTCTCAGGGTCTTGCTGTGGTTGGGGACATGGGGCACTGCCCGCTGGTGGCAGAGCCCGGGAGCAGCCAAACCATGAGCCAGGGTTACAAAATGGCTGGAACCAGACCCAGGAACCAAAACCAAGAGCTGTGCTTCCAGGAAGCCCGGGACAACGTTTGGAAGCCACGGGGAGCTCAGAGAATTGTTTGTTTTTTCCTGAATCCAGGTGGTTTGGGCTGAGCTGTCCCCACGGTGCCTGGCCCTGTGCTCCAGCTCTGCTGCAGAGGGGGCTGCAATGAACCCAGCTTCCATGTGTGGGAGATGGCACTTGGTGATGGGTTCCCCAGCGGGGAGAAGCAGCCAGATGAGCAGTTCCTGGGATGAACCCTCTGGGCTGGAGCTGGAGTTTGGCAAAAAGGAGCTGGGTTTGGCGATGCCGGGGCCGCAGCGTGCAGGAGGCACCAGTGCAATCTCCCTCTGGCACCATTTGAAGCCAAAACCTTTGAATTTCCATATTCCCCCCTGCTGATTGCTGCCAGCCTGAGCAGCCCCACAGGTCCCAGCACCAGGCGCAGCACTAATGAAGTGTTGGTTAATGAGATGCATTGGTTAATGCAGCCACTGGTGGCTCATCCTGGAGCTGGGTGCTCCCCTGCCCCTCCAGGAACTCCAATATCTGTTTTTATCACTACCAAAGAGCCATCACAAAGCCTGGCTGGAGCAGAGGGACTTCTTTCTGTGCATCACATGCGTGTGCTTGGCTGTTTGGGAGAGCAGAGCAACCTATTTCAGTCGCTAACATCTCCATGGGGTTGGTTTGCAGTGGGATAAATGACCCACTGCTTTATTGAGGATGCCCCCAGGCAGGGTTTGGTAGCACAGGGTGCAAAATTAAAACCATGTAAAGGCACCAGGTAAGAGAGGGTGAAGGGAGAGGTGGTGTGGTGGATATGGCTCTGACATTACAGCCAGGGCTGAACCTTCAGCTGGTGCAAATCACGGCAGCGCTGACGTCCACGAGGCTGCACCAATTTACGTCATCTGAGGATCTGGCCCAAACTCATGCAAGCCACTTCCAAAAAACCCAACGTTTTACTGTCATGAAAATGTCAACATTTATTTCTCAGCTCGCCGCGGTGCCTGGAGGTTGAGCCGGGCTGTGACCCCGCTCCGTGAAAAAGGGCAGGAGAATTTACCAGCACCAGGCAACACCACGCTGCCCTGACATTTCTGCCTGGGCATGGGTCCTGCTCTTTGAGGGCAGCAGGGTTTTTCAGCAAAGCCTGATGATTTTATGTGCTTTGATTTGCAAAACTGCCTCCCGGTGCTGGGCTGTCGTGGGGGAGGTGATTCCCCCCCCATCTGCACCAACCCCCCCCCTCTTGCAGCGTGGTGGGGGGTGAGGGCTGAGTCCCCGAGGCAGGAGCTCAGCTCCTCCGAACGCGTCTCGGCTCAGACACCCTGAGCTCAGGCACCTCCCGCTGCTGGGAGAGATCTCAGCTGGAGTTCTTCAGCCCAAAACAAAGGGTTCGTGCCAGGGGTGAGCACAGCTCTGCTCCCGGCCCGACACATCCTCCCTGTGGGCAGCCATCCTGTGCCGCCCCGGGTACCCCATGGGTGCTCCTGGAGGAACATCTCCCACTGGAGTAGAAAATCTTTAACTGGGACTCTTGACGTGATGGGATGTAACAGAACAATATAAATATGAGCTGTTGCCAAAATGCAACGCAGAAGCTGGAGAAGGTGAGCAGGAGAAGCTTGGCAGTGTGTGGGCAGCTGCCAGCCCTGAGCTGTCCCGGGGTTTCCATCCTCTACGGGCCCGGCAGAAGCTTGCAGAGAAGGTCGATGGCCAGGGACACTGGCTGCAGAGTGTCATACTCTGCAAAGAGGTGACAGAGGTTCTCCGAATCCATCTGGCTTTTGGCCACAAACCCAAAGATCCTTTGGGAAAGGAGAGAGAGCCTCGTGTTTGCACGCAGGAATCCAATGGGATACACTCGAACTACCCGGCCACAAAGCAAAACCCTGGTTCCAGCAATTCCACCCTGGCCCGTTCCCCAGTCACGTTTCCTTGGAAGTGAAACAGCCGGCAGAAGTGTTTCTGGCAAGGCTTCCCCGGCTGTGAAAAGTTTCTTCAACACAAGGTAGAGCCAGATATAAACTCCCTTCCTGAGCCCAGAGCAGGCGAGGCACCGGGAAGGCTGATGGATCCCCACGCGAGGGGATGTGGGGAGCAGGGCTTAGCCAAGCCTCTCCTCCAACCCACAGAGCAACCCCCCCAGAGCTTCCCCCAGCCATTCCCTGTCCCATCCTCCCACCACGATAACTTTTACCCGTCCCCTCTTCCTTTTTAAGCTTTGATTCTTTGCTGCTCTGCGAAACTTTGCAGTGCCCCCCTGGAGGGGTGAGCCTGGCCCTGAGCAGCATAGAATCATGGAATCATTATGGTTGGAAGGGACCTCCAGGGTCATCAAGTCCAACCTTTATCCCATCATATTCCTAACCATTGGACCATCAGACCATGGCCTCAAGTGCCTCACCAACCCGCTTGTTGAACACCCCCAGGGACGGTGACTCCACCACCTCCCTGGGCAGCCCATTCCAGTGCCCAACCACCCTCCCAGGAAAGAACTTCTTCCTAATCTCCAACCTAAACTTCCCCTGATGGAACTTGAGGCCATTTCCTCTTGCCCTGTCACCAGCAATTGGGGAGAAGAGACCAACCCCAGCCTCACTACAACCTCCCTTTAGGTAGTTGTAGAGGGCAATGAGGTCTCCTCTCAGTCTCCTCTTCTCCCCCCGCGTTCCCACCGCTTCGGTCCCCACGCAGAGCTCACCTCGAGGACTTGCAGTACTTCTGCCACCTGAGGGGAGAACAGAATTGGATTGCTTAGAGCAACATTAACTCATTCCATTGGCTGCAAAGCCAAGGTTTATATTTAGCATTAAGCCCGGGGTGGGGGCTGCGCAGCCGGTGGTTGGGATTTGGGATTTGAAGCGGTGCAGAGAAGGTTCCGTGCTGGGAACCACGGCCCATAACTCACTTTCTGTTCTCAGGGTCCATCCCGCAGAACCTGATGGCAGCCAAGGGGTAGTGACGCCTGAAGAACACCCTGTGGTGGGGAGGAGATGTGGTGTTAGTGGCCGGGCAAGGCTGGAGGGAGGAATGGGCATTTGTAAATTCACGCCCTGCTCGGAATGTTGTGGCTGCTGGGAACAGGGATGTGGAGGACAGGGGTGTAGGGGTGTAAAACAGCATTGTGCCCCATGTGCTGTAACAGAAGGGATTAGCTCCATCCCTGGATTGCAACACGGATCTCTCCTAGCAGACCAGTTTTTCTGGACGTGCTGCAGGTGAGAGGCAAGGAGAGAGCCGGGCAGCCATGGGTCAACTATGTGTCCAGGACCATTTAGCTCTCCTCCATCCTACATCTAACCCTTGGCCATGGCTGCCCCATCCCAACCATCCCCAGGCAGCTCTCACCTCCTCTGCACGTCCGTCAGTGTCACCCCCTGCTCGGTCACTCTGAAGTGCACCAGGGTGGGTGTGGGCAGTGTCTCCGGCTCGAAGGTGGAGGAGATGGCTTTCTGGATGGCCTGGGCTCCCGTGAGTGTCTCCACGTTCACCGAGCTGAGGTACAAGACGTTGCACACTGCAAGGACAGCATGGAGCTCAGCAAGGGACTGGTGGCATGTCAGCATCTTGCTCCAGGTCCAGGGCCAGGTCCAGGTCCAGGTCCAGGTCCAGGTCCAGGACCAGGTCGAGGACCAGGACCAGGACCAGGACCAGGGCCACGACCACGACCAGGTCCAGGTCCAGGTCCAGGTCCAGGTCCAGGTCCAAGTCCAAGTCCAGGGCCAGGGCCAGGGCCAGGGCCAGGGCCAGGGCCAGGTCCCCGGCGTCACCCCACACGTACGTGGGGCAGATTTGTTTTGATGAAAATCAAAGTTTTTGGTGACTCAGAAATTCTTCACGGATTTATTTTGGTTTACTGCAATTCTTCGTGCTAATTGTTTTAAAAGTCAAAGCATCTGATTTCCGCTTTCTAAATGTCACATTTGGACTTTTTTTTGGTGTTTATTACATATTTCCTTTAATGAAAAGCAGAAATACTCCAAGACAACTGACGGCTGAAGGCCAACCTAAAACATGACATTTCAGGCTGATTGAGCTGTTCAAAGGCCTGTTCTGGGTCAAACTAAACTTTCCAGCTTGTTTTTCAGAATTTCCAGGGAAACAAAGCAGTTCCTGACTCCCCTGACTGCGCTGTGAGCCACCCGTGTGGTTTCCTGCTCTCTGCTCTCACCTGGAGCCCACCCACTGCTGCACCCATGGAGAAGAAGCAAAGACCCTTCCTTCCCTGCCCTGCTGTGCCCTTCCCGTGTGTCTCCTGTAGGGTGCCTCAGAGAAGGGACCACCCTGACTGCCCCATCCCTCTCCGAGAAACTCCAGATGTTCAGTGCCCATCAGTTCAGGAGAGAGGCTTAAAAACCAGGGGCTATTTAAAATCGTGGAGTGGGTCTCTTATCAACCTCAGCATCTCAGGAGCTGTCTGTTACCATGGTGGGGACCAAAAGTCCCCTTTCTTTAAAGATATCAGGTTCCCTTGCAGGCCCACGATGCAAGGACGTGGAGGAACCTGCAGGGATCTCCAACCTGGTGACCAAGCCAGGAGGGGACATTGCAAATGCCCTGGGGTGACCTGATGCTTTGCACAGCACCAGCTCCTCAGCTTCTGCTGCCAATGGTGACATAAAAATGGGTGACAGAATGGGTGACATAAAAAAACCAGAGCCTGGTGTCTGATAGGTGAGGACTAAAGCCCAAAGCAGGGATGCACGCCCGGAGCTCGAGCTTGGCTGCTCCTCGGTGGCAGCAGCCTCCTTCCCTCCTCACCAGCAGTTTTCTTCAGCAGGGACAGGGTGGACTCTGGCGTGCAGTCAGGGCTGTCTTCTCCATCAGCGAGATCTGCACAAAGGACAAGCAGGAGCATGGTGCCACAGGTCAGGCTGCTCTGGTCACCGCATTGCATGGGGTGAGATTCCTTCTCCCACAACACCCAGGATCACTTCGGTTGTAGAGGTTTAGGGCAGTAATTAATTATCCCCCACCTCCCTCTCCTGGCTCCGTTCATCTCTGAGCTCCTCACTCCTTTCCTCGCCCACCCTCAGAGGACCTGGCCCTGCAGGAGGGACCTGCTCGGAGCATCTCTCCCACCCCCAGCACCTACCTCGGGTGGGGATGCTCAGGGTGCAGGGCAGTGCCAGTGGGGTGATGGAGTGCTGGTACACGAAGGCAGAGAGGCTCCCTGCGACACAGAACCATGGGTCAGGGTGGATCCTGGAGCATGAAACCCCCCACCCACACACCTTCTGGCCCCACAGCAGTGTCCCAGGGAGCTCAGAAGGGGGGTGGGGGGGGTTGAATTGGACTATCTGGGGCTTCACAGTGGCAAAAGGGGGTTTTTTTCCAACCCCCATCCCATGTTCCTGGTTTGGAGACTGGTGGGCAGGGAAGCATGGGCAGGAGCCAGGGGAGGAGGACCCCGTGCCTGCTGCCAGGCTGTGGGGCAGCCCTGTTCCTGGCTGGGGCTTCGAGGGGCTTTTTTGGGAGCAGCCCCTGGGGTGTGGGGGCTGCTGCAGGTGATGGCACCATCCTTACCAAAGTACAGCTTCTCACTGGCTCCTTTCAGGTGCACCCCTTTGGCAGAGGACTCGATGAGGAAGTGCCGGACGAGGTCACTGCTCTCATTGCCTGCAAGGAGGGGGGGGACAAGGACAGCATCAGCACCAGCCTGAGCACCACTGTTCCCCCTTGCCCACCCCAGGGCATCCACCGGAGCTTCTGCTCTGGTGAGCGTGGTGGGGTGGGATGGGCAGGGGTGGGATGGTCACGCACAGACCCCGCTGCCTGCATCCCACACAACCAGGACCCCGTGGCTGCAGGTTCAGTTCAATCCCCGGAGCAAACCCCACCTTCCCAAGCCAGTCCCTGTACCTGTCTGGCTGCCAGCTGGGGAGATGGGAACCTTCATGGCCAGCCCGAAAGACCCCCGGTAGGACGTGCTGTCCCGCACGACGAACGTGCCTGGCTCCTTGTCCCTCAGCAGCTGGATTGCTGTCGGAGCACAGGAGGAGGCTCAGCCAAGCAAAACAGGTGGAACCTCCCCACTCCACATCTCACATCCAGCCCGTGCTCCCATGGGGAGCCGTTCCTTGGCAGCGGCCAGGAGCACTCGGGAGCACGTGCACATCCCTCATCCCTCGTGTGGGTACCAATGGAAGGGCTCTGGCTCGGTCCCACCGTTCCCTGCGGTCCCCAGGACACTCAGCTCCTGCTCAGGCCATGCTGAGGAGCAGCGCAGTCAAGAGGCAGGAGGAGCTTTGGTGGACCTGAGGGGCTGAGGCACAGCCTGTGTGTCTGAGCCTTCCCCCCAGACCTGTGAGAGGGTCTCTCCACACCCAACATCCCCCAGTGGGCTTTCAATTGCCACCACCGAGTCCCCACAACATCTCAGTGTGGGCAAGAGCTGGACCGAGGGGCTGCAGGGAGGCAAACTCCAGCCTGGGGACAGGCAGGAGCCCTGCAGACCCCCAGATGGGTTGTCCCAGTGAGGACACTCCCTGCCTTACCTTGATCCCTGGTTATGCTCGGCTTGAACCAGTATTTGGATGTGTCCATCACAAACTTCATGGTCGGCTGCCCAGCCTGGAGGGGACCTGCAAGAGACCTTACGGCATCAAGGCCAGTGTGGGACCCAAAAGACCTTCCCAGCAGACACCACTGAGCAGGACAGAGCCCTGGCAAAGAGATTTCTCTTTCAAGCTGGCCAGGGTTGAAGGTTTTTTCAATCCTTTTGATCAGAGCTTCCTCCCTACTCCTAAGAATAATTAATTCTGCATATAATTATCTCTCTTGGCAGGCTGGGATGGAGGGCAGAGAGGCAGCACGTGGAGTCCCCAGCAGTGCCAGGCTGCCCAACCCTGCCCAAGACCACTGGACCATGGGGATTTACACCAGCTGAGGATCTGACCCGCAAAGCTCTCCTGCTTTTCCCATAAGAATCCCAATTAAATCCCTCTGCCCTCTGCTGATCTCCTCCAGAGAACAATAGCCCCAGTGTTTGCCCTTGAATGAGGGACCTTATAAACTCTGGTATCTTTAGATGTCCTCCAGGGCAAACTGGAACCCCAACCCCTCCTCCCCACTCCTCCTGAGCCCACAAACAAGTATGGAATGACAGAATTATGGTCCTCATTCTCAGGTATTATAAATACGTGTATCTGCATCTCCTTCAGGGGAGCAGAGCACTTCTGCCTGCTGGGCAAAACCCCACGGCTGGGGCAGGGTCATCAGCCAAGAGCTGGAGACCACTGCAGAGCCCTGCAACCCCGTGGAGATGCAGTGAGGATCCCAGCTCCAGCAAGGACCTCCTGTTCTTCCCATCTATAACCCACAGATAAACCAGAGTAGAAACTGGTGTTTGCCCCCCTTCCCTGGCAGATGTTGGGGTCTACAGCTCCTCCCACCCCCCCAGAGCTGCCCTGTGGCAGGGGGGGTCACTCACTGTCTGGGGTGCAGGAGAGCACTGGTGCTGACAGCGCGTTGTTCAGGCCACCTGGCCTCAGGGTTGGGCTGCAGCTGGGAGGGGGGCTCTGCTGGGCAGAGGCCAGGGGAGGTTTGGCCAGCCTGGAAGATGAATCTCCTTGCTCCAGGCATCCATTCACCAGCAGCACTGGGATGTCGGTGGTGGAGTTGAGGATGGAGGGGGGGCAGCTGCTGGCTTGGCCCTTCTGGGATGAGGAGGTGTTGGCTTTGGTGGAGCCGACTGCCCTGGGCTGGTGGGGGCTCAGGCCAAAAGCTTCTCTGGAGTGAGATCTGATGCTGGGGGAAGGTGGGCAGGGGCTGCCCAGGGAGCTGGCAGGGGATGGGCAGCCATCAGAGTGGCAGGCAGTGGGCTGAGCATCCGAGTCGTCGTTGTGGAGCGAGTGGGTGCTGCTGCAGGAGGGAGACAGAGAGCAGGACATGAGTGGGGCTGTTCAGCTGTGCATCCTACCCCAGAGACCACGCCAGCCCTGTGGGGCATCGACCCCCAGCCTGAGAAAGAAGCTCCTGGACAGTGGGACTTGGGGTAACCACCCCATGCCCCTTCCCTCCCCACCATCAGCGCAAGAGCGGGGCACAACTGTGGTTGAGGAGACTGAGAGGAGACCTCAGTGCCCTCTACAACTACCTAAAGGGAGGTTGTAGTGAGGCTGGTGTTGGTCTCTTCTCCCCAATTGCTGATGACAGGATGAGAGGAAATGGCCTCAAGTTCCATCAGGGGAAGTTTAGGTTGGAGATTAGGAAGAAGTTCTTTCCTGGGAGGGTGGTTGGGCACTGGAATGAGCTGCCCAGGGAGGTGGTGGAGTCACCGTCCCTGGGGGGGCTCAAAAAACGGGTTGATGAGGCACTTGAGGCCACGGTCTAATGGTCTGATGGTCAGGAATATGATGGGATAAAGGTTGGACTTGATGGCCCTGGAGGTCCCTTCCAACCAGAATGATTCTGTGATTCTATGATTCTACAAGGCAGCATTTACCTTCCCAGGATGTAACTGGTGTCCGAGCCGGGGCTGGTGGAGAGCAGGGAGACCCCGCTGCTCCTCTGCTGGGCCCTCACCACCTGCAAGGGCTTCAGCAAGTGGTCAAAGGCTGGGGAGGTGCCGAGAGCTCCAGGGCCATAGGAGATGCTGTCACTCTGGCCAGCCCCACACTGCTGGGGGACAGCGATGCACCCAGACGCCTTCCAGCAGGTCGGGGGGGTGGCGCAGCCTGGGGTGCCTGAGTGGGGGCTCGCAGGACTGGGGGGGCTGGAGAAGACCACGCTGCCACTGGTGCTGTAGTTGCCTCTGAGTCCTCCTTTTTGGGGCAGGAAGCCGTTGCTCTGGGGGGACCTGGAGAAGGGTGTGCTCGAGGGGCTGGGGGAGCCCTGGTGCACCTTGGTACATGAAGCTCTGCCTGGTGTCATCTCTATGTATTTAATGTCTGCAGGAAGAAAGAGGAGGTCATTACCTATTCAGCACTTGAGTCAGGTTCGTTAGCCAAGCCCTGCGGGGGACATGTGTCTCTCTTTTTCTGCTATTAATTTTGTGTCTCTCTTTTTCTGCTATTAATTTTGGCTCTGGTCTCCAGAACAGAGAGAGACCAAGCTCTGGTCTCTGGTCAGCAGAGCAGGGCTGCTGAGCTCAGGACCCCCCAGGTGCTGCAGGAAGACCCCCATGGTCCAGCTTTGTTAAGCTGCTCTGAGGGTGATTTCTTCACAGACACCAATGGTGGTGACCCAGCCCAGTGCTGGAGGGCTCCCAGGGACCAGGGGTCACACGCGGCCATGGCTGTGCAGACCCCCCCCTTGGCGGTGCCTGCCGAGACCTGCAGAGAGCACCGGGTGTTTCCTCCAGCAGCCGCTCTGTTTGTACCTGACTCAAGAGAAAAACATCTGGCTGCTCCCCCCCCGGGGTGACCCTGGGCTCGGGGGGGTGCCCGTGGCCCCACACATCCCCTGTGTGGGCTGGTGGCAGCTCAGGAGATGTCACCTGGTCCCCAGACACGGCTGTGCATCATCCGTGCCATCTGTGCTACCCACATCATGGCTGGAGGGGGGCAGAGGGAAGCTGGGTGGGACAGGGGCAGTTACAAGGCTTTAGGTGTCAGCTGAGGGACCGGCCATGCCAGCAGCAAGCGCACAGCCCAGGGCAGGGGCTGGCTGCTCCCCCTTCCCTTCTCTCATCCTGCACAAGTCTCTCCAGACAAATCATTCCCCAGGCGGTTTCTGTGCCCGTGCCCTGCTGTGGGTTTCCCTCTGATCTTCTGCTCCTGCTCGGGGCAGCAGAGCATCTCCAAGGCCCTTTGCTTGCCATTATTTATAAGGTAACACATCTGACAGCACCACTTGCTCCAAGACCTTCAGTGACACCTCACGGCCAGGACAAGGGGTCCCCAGCTCGATGCACATCACTCACCAGGTCCCTTGATCTAGGCCATCATTTTGGCTGAGCTAGAAGATGCAAGAAACCCTCAGGTTTGATTTAAGGGCTTGCAGTGCTGGTGAATTCACCACCTCCCCAGGGAAGCTGTTCCAGTGGTTAATCACCAGTGTGCGGCTCCTTTCCAGTCTGAACGTGCCCAGCTTTGTTTTCACTCCTGGTTCTCGCCCTGCCATGGAGTTCAGGAAAGTTCCCTGTCTTAAAGGTGTTTCTTGGAGAGAGAAAACCCTTTTTTCTGCAGCAATGAGAACCTGCTCTGAACAGCCCCGAGGTCCCTGGCAGCTGGGGGTCCTGGCGAGGGTGGCTGCTGGGGGCAGAGCAGCTGCCTCTGGTCAGCCAAGCACTGCAGCCCCTGTTTACTGCAAGGAACAACCTCTGGGGCACAGAGCTTGATGAGCAGGAGAAACACAAGTCTGTACAAAAGTTACTCTCAGCCCCTTCCCTGTGCTGATTCCGGCGCGGGGTTGGAGAGAGCCGAGAGCCGCCGGGTGAGCCAGAGGGCTGCTCCCCAGCGGGGATGGAGCTGGACCACGCTCAGGGATGGATGGAGCCAGAACCACAGCCACCCCCTTCCACACCCTCACTGCCACCAGCAGCAGCTCCTCCAACGCCCAGCCTTGGCGAGGCTCTGGAGCCGCATGGCTCCAGTATCAGCATGGGAACCCTCAGCGAGCCCTTGGCCGGACGCTCTTTGTCAAGGTCTCCCTCCAAGGGGAAGAGAAATGGGGATTTTAATTGTCCATTAAAGAAATAACTGAAAAGCAGCTGTGCCCTGGGCTAACGAGGCCCTTTGCCTCCTGCTTTCTGCCTTCGCTCCTGCTCAGAAGGTGTGGTTAAACCTCAAATATTTGCTCAAGACCTCGGTGAGTTTTCCAGCACCAAGGAGTGGCCGAGGTGCCGCAGAGCCCCGGTGTCACGCGAGCTGAAATGCTCTGCTCTGCCCTCCAAACCAGTGAGCACCAGCAGCACCAGCACAGGCAGGAGCAGGAGGAGGTGGGCGGACAGGGATGCTGTGCAGCAGGAGGAGGTTTCCATAAAAAAATCAGAGCTGTTAGAAGAGAATGAAAGCCTAAGTGAGGCTTTTCCCACCGAATTCAGGGCCAGGTCTCCAGATGTTCAGTTCCACACTTGGAGCCAGATTTCCAAACCACCAGCACGCTACCTGCTGAGCTGCTCGGGGCTCCAGCCCTGCAAGATGCCTGGAGGAGAGGCTTCTAGATGCCTCCAAACACCCGCCAGGAGCCAAGAGCTGAACTTGCACTTTGTCCCAGTACTTTATCCACAAGGCCACCCCCTCCAGCGCCGTGGGAAGCAGGGGTGCTCTCTGCTCCAGAACTGCCCGTGCTGCTCCAGCCCCTGCTCTCCCTGGCTCTTTGCTGCTGCCCTGCTCGAGCATCGGGACCCTCGTGCCTGCCAGGGCTGTGGTTTGGTGCACCTCGTCCTCCTCCAACCCCGCGTTCCTCACGCAGACTCCTGCACGAGAGCTCAGGGAGAGTGGAATTTTTTTCATGCCTTTAACATCCTCTCATTTGCCCTTCCTCTGGAAAGGGGCCTGGGGACAGATTTTCAAGGTATTTCCGTGTCTAAAGACACTGATAGGCAATAACTTTTGAGAAGCACTTTTCTGTTGAACTAGAACTTTGCTGTTGGAGAGAGTCCAGAGGAGGCCACGGAGATGCTCAGGGGGCTGGAGCAGCTCTGCTCTGGGGACAGGCTGAGAGAGTTGGGGGTGTTCAGCCTGGAGAAGAGAAGGCTGCAGGGAGACCTTGGAGCACCTTCCAGTGCCTGAAGGGGCTCCAGGAAAGCTGGAGAGGGACTGGTGCCAAGGGCAGGGAGTGATGGGACGAGGGGGAACGGGTTCCAAGTGCCAGAGGGGAGATGGAGATGGGATGGGAGGGAGAAATTGTTTGGTGTGAGGGTGGTGAGAGCCTGGCCCAGGGTGCCCAGAGAAGCTGTGGCTGCCCCTCCCTGGCAGTGCTTAAGGCCAGGTTGGATGGGGCTTGGAGCACCCTGGGCTGGTGGGAGGTGTCCCTGCCCATGGCAGGGGGGTGGGGACTAGAAGGTCTTTAATGTCCCTTCCAACCCAAACAATTGTGTGAGTCTGTGATTCTAAGCAGTAAGCCTGTATCTTTAGGTACCTAAACACATCCTAGATCTGTCCCCTGGTGCACCAGGACACTTGCAGCAGTGTGCAGCACACTGCCTGCTGGTGTCACCCTCTGCAGAGCACCTTGGGCAGCCAACACGCTGCAGAAGAGCCCCAGCACAGCTTTGGACAGCGGAGATGACAGAGAAGTGTTGCAAAAGGGTTCATGTGAGGCACCCAGGCATGGGAGCAAGAGAGGGGGTTGGTATGTGCTGCTGATGTTCTGCCTCGTGTATGCCAGGTATGCTGCTGGAGGAGTGCACAAGCCCTGGAGAAAGAATTTCCCTGGCAAAATGATTGGGAACATTTCAATGGGATGGTTGTGTAACCATCAGTACCTTAGCCCAAGGCCTTGGAAATCTGGCTTCAAACCCTTGTGCTTCCACAGGTCAAGCATGACCCTGGGAAAGGCTCTGCTGCGAGGTGAGGATGCTCCAGACATCCCACCCAGGGGTCAGTGCCTGTCCTTCCTCATTCATGGTAATAACTTGGACTGGGCATTTTCTGAGAGCTACGAGGCCCATTTCTAATGAGAAATGTGCTCTCCAAGCAGTGGGAAACAAACAGGAGGATGAGTTAGGGCTGCTCTCCCTGGTTTCTTTCGGCTCCTTGCTGAGCCAGCTGGACACGGGGCATTTCAGAAGTGACCAGACTGGGGCCACCTTAGCATGTGAGTGAGGCAGAGCCCGGGTACAGACTTGTTCTCCCGCTCCTCTACACGAAGCCCTGATGCCAGGAGACAGTTTCCCACACTGATCCCACTGGGGATGCCACCAATGCCCATTTCCAGCCCTCCAAGGGAACACAGAGCCTCATCCTGCCCGCTGGAGGGGGTTGGGGCTGGTGTGTGCCCAACTTCCCTGCCCTGCACCTTCACTCTGCCTCCTGCAAAGGGTTTTCATTAGGTCTGAGCTGTGCTGGCTCCACTGCACGACCAGCACCTTTTCCCTCACCTATTGCCTCTGGATCTCGCTTCTTGCTGGCATCAACATCCCCATGAGAAGCAGGTTGGACAATGTCCTTCACCGGCTTGCACGTCAGTGGCTGGAAGGTCGGATCGATTTCTAGGATCAGCTTGTTGAGATTCTCTATTGATATGTCCAGGGTAGGAGACACCAGGTGAGCATCAGGATCCATGCCGGTGTCCTCCTCTTGCTTGAGCTGATACGGGGTGGTGGATCTCTCCACAGAGCCATCCTGCTGCCCCTTCTCTTGGGTGTGAGCAGCCACGTGCTCGAACACAGGGTGGGCTCCGTAAAGCCCCCCGCTGGGAAGCACCATGGTGGTGGGATCAGCCCAGCCCTCCCTTGAGCAGTACCTGTACTTCATGGGCAGTGTGGAGCAGCCCGGGTACCCCACCGGGTGCAAGCTCTTGCTTTCCTCCTGCGAGGAAACACACACTGTCTGTCCA
>VZRW01004698.1:159406-198634 GCA_013398125.1 Aegotheles bennettii | reverse complement strand
GGGGGTGTGCATGGGTGTGCACGGGGGTGTTTGCACAGGGGTGTGTGTGGAGGGGTGTGTGCGCAGGGCGGTGTTTGCATGGTTGTGTGTGCAGGGGGTGTATGCACGAGTGGGTGTGCACAGGGGTGTGCACGGGTGCGTGCACGGGTGTGCAGGGGTGTGTACAGGTGTGTGCAGGGGTGTGCACAGGATGTGTACAGGTGTATGCACGGGTGTGCAGGGGTGTGTACAGGGGTGTGCACGGGTGTGCAGGGCTGTGTGCAGGTGCAGGCAGGTGAGGCCACACCTGTACCTGTCACTGTCCCCCCGTGTGCATCCAAGCGCTGGTCCTGTGTTTTTAATGCTCCTTGGAGAACATCTGGCAGAACATCGCTGGGGCCAAGCAGGGCTCTCTGTGTCCTCATCTGCTGAGCAGTCCTGGTGTGTGGGGGAGAAGTGAGTTGGCAGCATCTCACAGAACAAAATATTGAAGTGTTTTTGTAAGGGCTTGTGGGGAAACTTTCCTTGATAACAGATTTTATGTCACCGTGTGTTTATTTCTTCAGGGTTTGGGTGGGTGGAGTGTGGGCTGTGGGCTCTATCCCTTTCAGGTAAAAGCATAGGTGGAGCAATCTGTTGTTTTTGTTCATTTAACTTCTGCAGAAAGCCGCAAAGAAAGGACTTTTCTATGCAAACAGGGGGAAGAGGCATTACCCGAGCCAACCCACATGGAGCCCGGGAGGTTTCAGTTTTCAACCAGTGTCTTTGAAGGTGAAATGGAGGTGGTGACTTGTGCTGCTGGTTATGTTTCAGAGTCCTGTGATGCACCTCCTGGTAGCTTGGGCTGGTGGAGATGAGGATGGTGCATGGTGGGAGGGAGCGCTGGAGATGGGGCAGGTAGAGGGGTTTTGAAGTCTATGTTGGAAGCAGCAATTGCCCCAGTGTTGGCCCAGTTGGCCCAGTGTTGGCGTGCAAAGTTAAATTACACCTCAAGCACATCAGAGGAGCATGGAAGTGTAGGCTTCACCAAGAGCATCTAAGAGGGTTTGGTCCCCCTCCCTTAAATAAGTGGCTGAAATAAGGCTGTTTCTCCCCTATGTGAGAAATAGTCTAATTCTAGAAGTTTTCACGTGTGTTTTTGCTGATGAATAGAGGAATTGCTCCACGGGATAACATCAGCAATTTGTTGGTGTGGTGGGGTTGTAGGGCAAGAGGAGCTCTCTGGCACTGCCTGCTGGGGGAATTCCTGTTCCAGCTGCTGCCAGCGGTGGCTTTGCTGTGGAGTTTGTTCTCACCCGCATCGTGGTGACTCAGCCTTGGAGTCATCAGCGAGGGCTTGGCTGGAGGGACAGGGGTTTGTCTGGGTCCACGTGCAGGAGCTTGGAAGCTGAGGGTGTCCACTATTTCCCAGTGACTGGGAAGGAGCGTGGGGCTGGGGGAATTGGGCTCTTTGTGGGGTTTTGTAGAAGTCATGGTTTTGCTCAAGCAGCTGGGTGCTGCACGCGACAGCAGAACCTGAGCTCTCCACGGGTGAATGAAGCCTGGTGTGGAAAAATGTGTATTTTTAAAGTTCACTTTTAAAAAAAATCTTCTCTCTTCAGCTGTCTGAAAATTCCCAGCTCTTGGGAAGGGGCTGCCCTTTGTGCAGTGGAGCTCCCAAGCATCGCCAGTGCTGGGAGGTGGCTGGGAAAGGCCATTTCTGTTCTTCAGGGCTGTCTAGGAAATTTGGGTACGAAGCTCATGGAAGGTGATAGGTGGAAGATGTCATTTTTATGGGAAAATGTGAGAAGCATTATGAAGTTCAGCATTTAAATGGGATTATTGAAATCCCATGGGAAAGGCACGGGCAGGCTGACTCAGAGGTAAAAATAAAGTGAATCGAAGTAATTTTAAAATCACTTTCAGTATTTTTAAATGAAACCAAACTAAAATGACTACTTTTTAGCCTGGTTGCCCACAGAGGACTCTAATGGGGTTTGACTGACACTGTTTGATCCCACACCTTTGTTTCTGGGGTAAATTTTCCCGTTTTCCCTGGAGTCCTGGCATGGTGGGTGCGGGTTGGGCCATCTCTGGTGAGCATTTCTCAGCCTTTCCCACATGGTGTCAGCAGCTCTCAACCAGAAAGCTCTGCTTGGGCCTGTTCCATCAGGGGCTTGGCTGGGAGCCTCCTCCCAAGGAGAGCATGCTTGGCCATCCCTGGGTGGCTGAAGGGGAGAAAGAAGGAGAAGGAGAAGGAGAAGGAGAAGGAGAAGGAGAAGGAGAAGGAGAAGGAGAAGGAGAAGGAGAAGGAGAAGGAGAAGGAGAAGGAGAAGAGAGGGAGAGGAGGAGCTCGGGGGGAAGGACATGGAGGAGATCGTGTCCCTGCTCTCATAGAGTCACAGCTTTTCTGGAGGAGAAGGAGAAAAGGGGGCTGGTCACATGGCTGGTCACACCATGGACTTGTCCTGGGGGTGCCATGGGTCACTTGGAGCCCGGCTGGGTGGTCGTGTCTCCCCAGAGGTTATCTCCTGGGACTGAGGAGGTCACCAGTGTGTTGTGAGGGTCTTGCTGTCACCTGTCTCTGCAGATATCTGCATTGTTCATCCATTTCAGTGTGGTTCAGGCCATGTGCCATGGCTGACAAACCTGGTGTGTGTCTGTGGGGGGAGATGCCTGGTGGGGAAAGGCTCTGTGTTACTGATTAAAGAGGGAATTGCTTCCCAAGCTGCAGAGCACCACCGCTACCACTTGCCAAGGGACAACCTCCCTGCTTCCCAGGGTACAGGATCTGTAAGGCATGGCCAGTTGTGAAGGCCAGAAGGTGCCTCAGACACATCCCATGCATCATCTCCATGCCCTCCTGTGTTCCCCCATCTTCTCAGGCTCAGGTGAGCCAGCGTGGTGGGTGCACATTCCACAGCTGCAGCCTGTGTGATGCCCTAGACTGAGGAGGCAGCTTCTGGCAGCGTTTCAGCTCTTGTTTGGTCACTGGAGACCTTTTCTGTCTTTTCTGTTGTTTGTTATTGCAGCACCCTTCAAAACAGCCTCCACGTCTCCGGCTGCGCGGCTCTCGGCTGTTTGTTGGGTTGTGCAGGCAGCGCTGGCACGTGAGGGGATGCTCATGTGTGGATGGGTGTGGAGGCCCGCCAGGAGCTGCTGGCAATGAAAGCATTTTGGCGAGTCTTGTAAGGACCTGGTCACCTGCCAGGGCTGCTGCAACCCCATTCAAAGCCCTGGTGGAAGCCACGTCTGTTGGGGTCCAGCTCTGCGACACTCGGTGTCTCTCACCCTCCCCATGTGTTTGGGTCACAAAGTTTGAGAACAAGCGTTGTAGCTACCTGTGACCCTCTGGCAAGGCAGACCAAAACTGCCTGTGAACGTGTTAACCTCTTCAAAGGAGTCTTGTGCAACTCCCTGTTGAAGAGCAGGGCTGAGCTGCGGGGTGGCAATCGCTGCCGGCTGTGTTAGTCATCCAGAAAGAGATTGTTTTTCCTTCTCCCCCTCTCCCCGCCCCAGCACAGGGGTACAGATCCTTTCTCACTGCTTGGCGTGGCCAAAACTTAGAAGAAGAAACGTGTTATCTAAGCAAATCACTCAACTCTCCCCTAAAAACACGAGCTCCTGTTTGTGTGGCGCCGGCGGTGAGATTTCGCTCTGGTGTTGTTGAGTTCTGCTGTGATACCCCCCAGAGTCTGAAACCAGTTCTGCTGGGAGACCTGTGCACACCCCAGCGTGTGTGTTGTGTTCACACCTCCTTCCACACCAACGTTCAGATGTAGGTGGGTGATGTCCTGATACCAGATGCAAAGTGGTGGGCGCTGCTGGTTACACCAATAAACTTAAGAGAGCGGAGGCCTCTGTCCCCACCAGTCAAGGTCTGTGGTGTGGTGGGGTGCTCCTGCTGCAGAGGGGAATATTTACTTCATTGTAATGAAAATCGCTAACCCAGAATGCCTAAGTTTCTAGACCACAAGGAGGTCCATGGGATCAGGATCTGAGGAGGTCACCAGTGATACCTGGGTCAGACAAAGGGGTTTTTTGGATGCCCAACTTGGCACCTTCATTTTCAGACAGTTGGGTGGGCAGGAGGTTGCCTTGTTGGGTGGGTGGGATGTGCAAGCTCTGGTGTCTCTTGGAAATGGAGGCTTGAAGGAGCCTTTGGAGCAGGCACATTGACTTGTGAGTCACTTCTAGCAAAGACTTCATTTTTCCTACCTGGTTAGTTCAGAGCATTTGCAGAGCACCTTTTCCCCTCTCTGGAGCACTCAGCCACTTGGAGTTCAGTCATTACATGAGGATAAACCAGGACATCATCCCAGAGGAACAAAGCTTTTGCGTAGCCTTCAGGAGAGGTGGGGACTGCAAAGAATCTTCGTTTGTCACCATCTTGTCACTTCACGGGGCTTCTGCAGCAGTTCTGGGGTTCTTCAGGCCTCAGCAGACACCTACATAAAAGGCTTTTCATGCAAGTTCCTGTTGGTTCCAGCAGATTCCAGACCAAGCTCCTGGTTGATGGAGAAGGAATCAAGAGTCCATGGGAGAAGTTTTGGTACAGGGCAGTGTGTGCAGCTCTGAATCCTGGAAAGCTTTTTGGACTATTCATTGCTCTGGAAATTATTTGGTCTTCTCCTCTCCTGCAGGATGATTCTAGACGTTAAAGCTGCCCTTCAGTCACAGGAATTTCCCAATAAAGCACATAAGCACCCAAGAGTTAGGGTTTTGTGCAACAGTGCTCATCAGTAAAGAAAGGAAAGTAAATATTTGCTTGCTATCTTATTTTAGACAATTGAATTAAAGAAACCAGAGCAGCGGGAAGGGAAGTTAGAGTTTCGGTTCCTGTGAGCTGAAGATTTGCATTGGGTTCAGCAATGACAAATACGTGAGATCATGCCTAGCTTGGCTCCACATCTGCCATGCTTGTGGTAAAGGTGAACCAAAAGTCTTGTTAAGACCTGAATAAGACTTTTTGTAAGGAGCTGTGGCAGTGACATGTTTGATATCGAGAGGGTTTGAGTCCCTGCTTGGGTACCAGCCTTAGCTCTGGGGGGAACTGGGGTCTTACTGGAAGTGAAAAATCACTTTCCATGCAGCTGGAAGATGGGTTCACCTGCCCAGAGCTCTGCCTTTGCATGCTGGAAAAGTTGCAGTTTCTGCAGAACTCGGACACGTGAGGTCTTCTCTGTTCCGATGCGAGGGTGGGGAGGCTCCCACACGTGGTGCTGGAACAGAGCTTCTGCAGAGGGACCTTTTGCCTCTGTTTTAGGACTTGGGGAAGAAGTGCAGGATGGACTCAGGTTGCTGAGGAGCAGAGCTAGGGATACAACCTGTATTTTCTAAGTCTTCTAATTGTCCAAATTTTTAACCACTGGATCAGACTGAGCTTCCTTTCCCCTTACGGTACCACTGCGGGGAATGTATGAACATTGGAGCTGCCTTGGCCACGTATCCAAGGGGCAGTCAAGCAGGAGAAGGCCTGGTGAAGAGCAAATACTGCTGTCCCCTCAGGTGAGAGAGGAGAAGTCCCCTGGTATGGGGGGGAATCCCACCACTGCCCCTCTGGGGGAGGCTGATGCCCCTGTGGGAGCTGGCCCCCAGGCAGGACAGCTCTGTGACAAGCTGGGGAAGAAGATCGTTGGCCGTGCAAGAAGTTCTACCCCAAGATCTGACACCTCCACCCTCAGAACACGACGTTGGGTTATTTTTCCATATAAAAGAAGATGTGGGGAGAGGAAACCATAGCTTGCTCTCAGCTATTCTGATTGTTGCAGCGTGCCACCACCCTTCCGCATCACCCACGTGCATTATTTTTAGGGTTTGTTTGCCTCACTGAACCCCAGCTCATTGTTAGGGTGACAAGGACCTCCCCTCCCGCCCCAGGTGGCACATCAGAAACCACAACCGTGCCTGGAGAAGCTTCCCCTTCACCCTGGTATTAATCAGTTCATTCACCAGCAGTGCCTGGGACAGCGTGAGCAGGGGGAGGACAAAGCAGAGCCTGCTCTGGGGTGGATGGGAGCATTTAGTGAGGTCTCCTTCCAGTTCACGTCCCCCTAATTCCAGTTTCCAGCGCAGATCCATTTGGCACTGGGGGTTTTTAAACCATAACTTTAAAATACACACCAGCACAAGGGCATAGGTAAAGAACTGGGAGGGGAGAAGGAATAATTAGCAGGGATGCTTTATTTGGAGCATTTATTCTGAGGGACAAAGAGGTTTCCCACAATGACCTGGAGAAGGGGTTGCAGGAACCACCTGGAGTCCACATGACCATGGCTAGGGAGGAGATGTCTCTCCTGCTTTTGGTGTAGTTTATTGCAGACCAGTGGCTCCTCTCTGTAACGAGGGCCAGGCTTTATTCATTAACCTATAATTGACTTGTTAAAGAAGATATAAAACAGGTTGGTCCCACTTCCCCAAGGAACTATGGAAGGAAGCTTCTTTCTCTGTCTTGCTGATCAGAGGTACTAAAATGGGTTAAATGCATCCTGGAAATGCCCTTTTTTTCTGTAAAAGGTTGTGTGATGTGACTGGGGTATTTATATGACTGGGATATTTATGGCCTGAGGTGTGGCCTTGGGTGGTCGCTTGGTGGGCTGAGTTCTACTGGTTTAAATTGGTTGTAAGTTGGAGTCTCTGCTTTCTTAAAATCCAGGAGCTTTCCTGTTTGAAAGCTCTGCTCAGTCACCCCTGAGGAGCGTGGGGAGCTGTTGAGAGCACAGCAGGTCTCTGCAGAGCCTGAGTTTCCCATTTTGAGTGCTGTGGTTCAGAGCTCCTGTTCCAGGTGGGTCCCTCGTGCCCATGAGCTCCTCGGAACTGGGGCAGTTGAGACTTCTGACCTAGTTGTGGGAAGCAAGACGTGATGTTTATTTAAGGAGCCTCAGGCTTAGGCTGTTATTGTCTAGAGTTGTATTGTGGTGCTGTGGTCTTGAGGTGCTCCTTATCACTGCTTGAACCTCTGGGCCGGATGCTGAAACCAGCCTAATACTTTCTCTCTAGGGAGAAACCATGAGAGGCAGGAGGTGTCGGTAGCAGAAATGGTCCTTGGCTTTGGCACGTGAACATTAAGCTTTGTGTGCTGGGGTGGTTTTTTTTGAGGTTCCTTTCTCTTTGATTCACGTTTGCAATTGTAAGACACTTTTTCTAAGGGATATGGGTCATCCTTATGTGCCTCGAGGTACAAATTAACTGGGGAGGTCAAGAAGAAATGTTCTCTGTGTGTTAATCATGGATGCTTACAGACAGCTACTGCTCTTGCCTTGTGTGTTGGTGTTCTGGCCATAAGAGTGGTGGTAATTACTGACTTCTTAATTTAATTTCTTAATTTAAAAGTGTACAATAAAATGAAGGCTTTTCACCTAAATAATAAGCAGCCATTGGGTATGCCCAGTAGTGGAGCACTGTTAAGGCAGTTGGGTTAATAGTTAAATGAAGGCTACTAATTAATCTGTTGATGACTTTACTGTATAATTCTTCAACAGATGAAGTGAACCATCTTTTCTTTTTACAGTTTATTTTACAGGCTTTTGTTCCTGCAGGGCAGTACTGGTGTGAAGCTGGGCTGATGAACAAATAGCTCCTGACAGGACCAGAAGGGTGCAATGTGAACTGTTAGGATGTGCATGAGATGCAGCCAAGGGAGGAAATGCAATGGGAAAAAAAGGTAATTTTAAAAACTGTTTTAATTTATTTTCCACAAATAGCAAAATACCATCAGTTTTCAGACTTCAGTGGGGAATGTCAAGTTAGGAACCTAAGCCAATGTTAATTTGACTCATCTGAATAATTTGTTATTTCATATAACAAATCTAAATAACAAACACCTAAATGACAAATTTGTTCTGTCCACTAAACTTAAAAGCAAACAACAAAGCCCTGTGCACTCTGAAGTCACTGCTGTCTCGCTGGGGAGGCACCAGGTGCTGCTGTCCCAGCTGATGCTTTGAGTATCTCATTTGTGTAGAAGCAGCTGTGTGTTTCCCTACTTAGAATACATGGAGTTGATAAAGACCTGAAGACTTCTCAGGTTGTAGAAGGGGAATGGCTGTTATCAAACAGGGGACAAGTACAACTGCGTGTTTTGGTGAAGCAATTTTCCATGCTAGGATAAGCTGGGTGAATGTATTTTGCATAAAAGAAACTAAAGCAGTGTATTTTCAGAGTACATTCATGTACATGTTTAACTTTCTCTGTGTAAAGCAGCTTTGCATATATGAATATACATTAAGAATATATTGTTACTGGTGAAGAAGACTAAAAAGACCCTGCATTATGGGTGTTCTTTGCTCTGGGAAAGGTCTTATCTGTGTGTCTTGCCTGAGTAAGGACTAGAGGAACAAACCAGGAGTAAATGACTGTTCAGTGTCAGTCGTAACCCCCTGGTCTGTATGACAGGGAAGCAGCACTTCTGTACATGTTACATGGGTGATAAATGTGTGACATGGTTGGATGGGGTTGTACTTCAGCATAGGCAGGTGATGCAAAGCAGAATGTGCTTTCCTCCTGAATCCCAGCTCTTGGCAAAATCCCATACCCTAGAGCCAACTGGTTTATGAAGAAGAGTTTGTTTAATTACGATGGCAGCCAGCTGTATAACTGCAGCATTGTCTCCAAACCAGCTGATTGAATTCTTTTTGGTTTTAATTCTCAAATCTCTAAAGCAATGCTTTCTGACCTAGGATCCAGAGAGGTCCCTGTATCATTCCTGATGGACCCGTGTGTGGCTTTGAAAAAAGCTATAAATGTCTCTTTAGTGAGTGTGTTTGCTCTGTGTGTCCACTGGAATATGCCTCACTGTTCAGCTGCTGCTCTGGAGGGTGAGGCTGCTCCTCCATGGGGTTATCCTGCTTGGAGCAGGAGCAGCTCCTGGCCAAGACCTTTTGCCACTGATACCTGGCTCTGGGGAGAGCTGTGAGCTATGGGGATTGGAGCTCAAGCTGTGAGCTGTGGGGATTGGAGCGTGCAAGTCAAGAACAGATGCACAAGCAATGCCAGCATCTCCCCCCCCCAGTTGACATTTGATGTCCCACAACAGCAGTTCCTAGGGCGTTCATCTGTTGGGAGGAATCTCCACTCTTCTAATCAATGCACCAACTGGCATTGCACTCGGGGCTTCTTTTCAAGGTCTTATTTTACATGACAATAATCTGTTGTTCAGCTGCCATGTTCCTCCCAAGGACGTGACCCTGGCAGTAATCTTCAACCCGTGACTGTCCTTTGCGTTTAAATCAAACGACCATGAGTGACATCTTAACCATCACTGACAGCATGAATGCAACCCATGCTGTCAATAGCTTATAAGTGAAATATCTGACTTGAGAGCCAGCTGCTGAAGTCCTTCTAGAAAGACATCTCAATTGGGAAGGGAGAAGAAAACCCACATCCTTGTTATCTCCTGAGGTCAGCAAGCAATAGCAGAGGGCTTCTGCACCTATGTGAAGATCAGGAGGTGATGGAGCTGGGTATGAGCAAGCCTTGGATCCTGGTGGACTCAAGTGGTTGGACCATGGGCACAGCTGTGTCCCTTCAGGTGCTAGAGGAGCCTTTATTTCCAGAGTGGAGCAGCAGTTCTAAAGAATTAAAATCAATGTTGGGGTGGAATAACTTGTGCTCCTTAGGATGCACCTTCTTTGTAGGTGAGGCGCAGGATACAAGCAACAGTGGAGTGGAGTTTGTACTTTCCCTGTCAAATGTAGGAGTTGCCACGATAATACACGAAGTTATTGAGATCGTGTGTATCATATAGATGGATTTAGTATTAGTTATGGAGATGTCTCCCTTTTTTTAGGGGAAGGCAGAGTGGAGATTTGCATCCTAGGGTACCTCACAGTTTTTATTGCGTATTGGGTTGGGTTTGGAGCCTGAGTCTGCTGGGGCTGTTTTGTTTTGAAGACTGAGTCCATGCAGCAGGGATCATTTTTGTGGGTGTGGAGGAGCAATAGGTAACCTTGTTAAAAGCAACATGCAAAGCAAGGACGATGCTTTTGGAAGTTCAGCTCTAAACCAAGCAATTCTGTGCACAAACATCTGCTTCTCTTGGTATTTGTCGCCTTTAGGGAAAATGTTCCATTTTGACTAGGAAAGACTAAAATAAAGGTGAAATGGTAAATTCTAGACTCACTGGTCTCCCTCTCCCTGGCTTTGCTATTAGTCCCAGCTTTATTGAAGTCTCTCCATCCATGGGAGGATTGGCTAGCAGTGCTCATTGCCTGAAACATGGGGAGGCTCCAGGGTTTCCCTCTGCAGCTGCCTTTCCGACAGCGGTGGCAGTAACTCGGGAGAGAGGAGATGTTCCAAGCCTGCCCAGAGCTCGGCTCATGGGGAGAAGGTGGTGGTTGTCTCTGTCTCCATGGCGAAGGAGAACCTCTTGTTGTCGCGGCAGGTGGACAACTGCCAGAGGCGCTCCTGGCTCAGGCAGCCCAGCTCCTTCAGGAGCTTGAAGAGGTCGTTGCGGAATTTGACACCGATGAAGGCGTAGAGGAAAGGGTTGAGGCAGCACCGAAAGCAGGCTAGGGTGTAGGTCACATCATCTGCCACGTCAAGCTTCTTGCTCTCCTCACACGAGCTGGTGTGGTTGAAAGCTGAGATGGTCTTGACCAGCATGACGCTGTTGTAGGGCAGCTGGAAGACGACAAAGACGATCACCACGGCGATGATGACCTTGATGGCTTTATTTTTCTCAAAGTTGCGGGCCTGCAGTAATGTTCTGATGATGATGAGGTAGCAGACAGACATGACCAGCAGGGGAAGTAAGAAGCCAAAAACCATTTGGGACACTTTGATGCCAGTGTTGAAGCTCTGCAAGTCATTAGTGATGATGGAACAACGGGGCTGCTTGTCCAGTGTATTTACACCACTGTGAACCAGCTCAGGGATTGAGAGGATGAAGGCCAGGAGCCAAATGAGGATGCACGTGGCCTTGCTGATGAATATCATCCGGGGACGGAAGCGGTGGGCTGAGGCAGCCTGAACGATGGCAAAGTACCTGTCGATGCTGATGGACAGGAGGAGCAGCATCCCGCTGAAGAAACTCATTTTGCAGATGCAGTAGACAGCTTTGCAGACAAACTCCCCAAAGAGCCAGTGCGTGGCTGCACTCGTGGCCCAGAAGGGCAGGGTCAACAGGAAGAGGATATCTGCCAGCGCCAGGTTCAGCAGATAGATGTCTGTCATGGTCTTGAGCCTCTTGAAGTAGATGTAGGTGAGCATCACCAGCCCGTTGCCCAGCAGCCCTGTGAAGCAGATGAGGGAGTACATGGCCGGGAGGAAGGCAGCGCGGAAGTCACGGACTTCCTTCTTCTCACACAAGATCTCAAACATGGAGTAGTCGATGGTGGTGTTGGAGTCGTAGTCATCGGTGGTGATGTTCCCAGCACAGAGCTAAGACAGGGAAGAAAAGAAGAGTGTGTTGGAACAGGTACTGTGCCCCCCCTGAGGCTGTGTTGGAAGGGCAGCAGAACCCAGCCATGGGCCCTAGAGAAGTCCCAGGGAGTTCCCAAGCGCTGGCTTATGCCAACATCAAGAATTGTCAATGTCCAGGGGCTGAAAACATTTCCCATCAGTGCTTGGGTTTTTTGGGGGCCCAAAGTGGAAATTTCACAAGAAGTGTTTAATGCTCAGCCAAAGCAACACCTGCAAGCTCCAAGGTGTGGCTGCTTCCCAGGGGGTTCGGGACCCAGGGGCATGTGTGTATGTAGAGTAACACATCTTCAGGGCTCCCCTTCTCCCAGCAGGGACAATGTTTCCTCTGGACTGACCCTGCTTGTTAGGCATTGTCCAAGTTCAGCATTCCCACCCCTCTCCTGAGATGTTCCTGTTGCTCGTGCCTTACATGTGCCTGTACCCAGCAGCACCCTGGCACAGTGAGCACCGGTGTCCTCCCAGGATGCTCAGTCCCCCTGGCCAGGGGTGACCTGCAGAGCTCCTGGGGCAGATGAAGCCAGAGCCTCCCTGAGCTGTTTTCTCTCTGACCTCAGAGGTGTCCATGGGGCTGCAGAGCAGGAAACTTCTGCCCTGGACACGCTGCTGCTGTCTCACTCGGGCTCCTGCCCCTGATTTAAGTTCTGATTGTTCTTGTTTCATCTTCCTACACTGCCATAACCTATGGGGCAGAGGGAGTTTGTGGTATCTGTGCCCTGCTTTTTTTTTGTGACTCAATAGTCTCCAGTGCCTTGTCTCCCTTGCAGAGATGAAAGGTTTCCCCATGATACCTCTGCCTGTTATCACCGAGTATCTTCATGCACTCTGTCTCAGGCAGGTTTGGCTTTCACCACATCCTGCCTGCTCGCTGGAGGCACACTGCCAGAAGTGAAAGGGAACAGCAGCAGCCTGCAAAACTCTCCCTGTTCCACTCAGCCCCTTGGAGAGCCGGAGCTGGGGGCCATGGCGTGGCGGAGGATGCTCCAGTGGCTGTGAGAGCAGGTTCAGGAGCAGCTCATGGCACAGCTCGATGCTTTGGGTTCTCCTTCCTGCTCCAGATTTACCCTGAGCAGGAGCAGGCAGAGGAAGATGCTGAACTCTTCCTCCTTGGGCAAGTCAGCTCTGCAGTGCTGACCTTGGTTAAAGCCCAGCACTGTGACCAGGTATCTGGCTCATCACACCCTCAGCATGGGATGTTCTTGTCTGTCCTGAAAATGCTTGTTTTGGTGCTGGAAGGGCTGTGATCTGCAACACAGATCTTAAAATCACAGTGTGTGTCATTGGTTCTGCTCTTTGTTTTGTTCCCCTTGTTTGTTTTTGCTCTGGCTCCCAGCCCTGCTGTTGTACCACCACCCACCTCCACATGGGCTGGATGGTGGTGGCAGCAGCTGTGTCCCCACCACTTCAGAGCTGTCAGGGGCTGCTTTTTGCCTCTCAAAGCTTTCAAGATCTCTTTACCTACAGGTGGATTTCAACAAGGTTGTATTTAACATCTTACCTGAAAAAACAGAGGAAGGCTGAACACAAGGGTGACCTTCAGCTGCTTCCCTGGAGGAGGAGGAGACACTGGGTTAGTGGTAGCAGTTGACTGGGGGTTTCCACACGATGCTCACAGTGGTAGCTCACTTGCCTGTGGCACTCTGAGCCCTGCAGAGCTCCCCACAGCTGGGTGAGCTCAAACTGGGTGAAGATGCTGACATGATACCCCAGGGTCACATCACAAGTTACTGTCAGGGCACAGATTATCTCGGGAGCCTGGGCCCTCTGGTTTCATCTGTGATGCTAAGGACAGGTACCTCGTGCATTGTCACCATTGTTATTTTATACATTTTCTTCCCCCCAGGCAGGCAGCAGCCCATCTCCTGTGCCTTGTTCTGAGCTGGGAGGGTGCAGCAGACTCAATGTCAAAGTGTACAGCTGTGAGGGCCATAAATCTGACCCCACTGCTCCCTGCCAGGAACAGGAAGGCTCTGTGCCCCGTGGGACAGAGGTGGCTGGAGCTGGTGGAAATTTATTGCTTGTCCCCAAATGTCAGAGCTGGCCTCTGCTGGGGATGCTGACAGCTGGGAGGAAAAATTGAATCTGGAGCCAGATGTGATGGTGGTGAGAGCAATCTCGGGCGAGCAGCTCTTCCTGCTGTGGTTAGCAGGGCACAGGGGCCAGTGAAAGCTTTCTCCTCGCTCTATTTAAAGCAGATACCAGCATCTACCTCAGAAGTTGCTCAAGCTAGAAGGTGAGCTGGCAGCTGTGAGAGCCCTCACCTCTGTCCCCTTCCTTTGGGCAGAGCTGGCATGGGCTGTGCCCAGCCTCGTGCTGCTCATCCCTGGCTCTCTGGGTCCTGGCTCATTCCCTGCACCACAGCCCCTCGCTTCCCTGCTGATCCCTGATTCCAGGATCACTCTGCTGGGGCAGAGGCAGGAGAAGCCTTTGCCTTTTGGGTGCCTGTTTCCTCTAGGGAGGAGGAAAAGGAGGTTTGCTCATAAATTTGACTGATTCCTTTGCACCTCTTGTGCCTCAGCAGTCGGTTGTGCCCAGCTCTGTTCTGTTCCTTTTCACCCTTCCCTGCTCTGCCCATCTCCTGGTTGGCTTTTGCACTGGCCCAAGGTGATGAACTTCCACTGCTTCAGGTGACAGCAGCAGTTGCACCAGTATCCCCAGTTTGCCATGTGTGACAGCATCAGTAATACCAGAAATGGGCACTTTGGTGTCTGTGATTGGAGGTGCTTGTTTACATGCGAGTGGTGTGGGTGAGAGATCCTCAGCCACGTGTGAAAGGGCTCAGCCCCAGAGCTGCACAGGAGCTTCCGACTGTCTCGTAGAAGTTTGTGCATCACCTTCCCCCTGTTATTTTCATTGTTTCTGCTCCTGCAGCTGGGTGCTTCAGTGATGTTCACACCACCCCTCACCTTCTTGGCGTGTTCCTGGGGGAGTCTGAAAGGTGTGATGGTGCACAGTGGTGTGGTTTGCAGTCAGGAGTGGAGCGTGCCAGGGCTGGCCTGGAGGAGTAATGGGGGCTAAATGCTTCTGTCTGTGTTTTGTGCCCAGTGGCTTTCACTCTGCCCAGTCCCAGGCTGCAGGAAGAGGTTTGGGGAGCACCTCCTGCAGCCAGCTCCCCCTGCGAGCCCCTGAGCTGGCTCTTGTGTATCACACATGGGAGGCTGAGCTGTTTAAACCTGCTGGGGGGATTTAAGCAAGCCCAGACAGCAACCGCCCACCCCAACCTCTGCAAACCAACCCCAGCCATGGGAGCCTTCAGTCCTCTGTTCCACCTTCCTAACAGCCTGGGGTCCTGGGCACTCCTGGGGTTGGTGCTTTATGTCTGCCTGTGCCTGCTGGTGGGGAACAATTCCCTGTGCTGGCTGGAACTGGGGTCTCAAAGGCAATGAATGTCCTAGAAGCTGCACAAGCAGGAGGCAGGGGAGCAGAGCTGCTCTTGGGCCACAGAGCAAAGGCACAGAGTTAAATCCAACTCCATCAGTGCATTGCTGGGTTTGCATTTTTCAGCTGTCTCTGCCTCTTTTTGCAATCTCCTCTTCAAGCCCCAACCCTTGATCTGGAACTCAGGAGTGCTCAGCCCTGCTGAGTTTCTGTCCTCATCTTTTTTTCTTACAGGGTGAAGTGTCTAACGACAACGGGGCTGATGAAGTGACTCAACTAATGATCCTGACACAGCTCAGTAAGTATCATTCCTTTGAAGATCTCTCACTTTTTTCCCCCCTTCTCGGTTGCTGTTTCAAGTGTCTTAAATGTCAAATGATTTTTTTTCAATATAAAAAAAGCTCGTACGGTTTCTTTCCCCCTTTCTGTCCCCCCTCCAGCCTCAGCTGACGCATTTGCAGAGCTGTAACCAGAGGCACCGTGGCCTCGTGGCTCTCCCACACCAGTTTGCTGAGCCAGTCCCCGCATCACTGGTTTCGGGCAGCCTGGATAAAACTCTGCTTCTGCTGCCCAGGACCCTGAGAGCACTGCAAATGAGTTGCAGAGGGGGAAATGAGAAGAGCTCTGGAGTTTAATTGGCAATTTTGGATGGCTGGCATGACTTATTCTTTCTTTTTTTCTTCTTCTCCCCTGGCAGTTCTGTGGGTATTTTCCTAAAGTTTTGTTCCTCAAAACACTAAGAAAAAAAAACCCCTCTCAAAAGTCCCCACAAACAGTTTGAACTAGAAACCTCGTTTATAAAAAGACAACAGAAACCCATTACAGGGAATGAGTCAGACACCAGCCCCCCTGGCTGGTGCTGCACTGGTTTGCTGCAGTCCTCAAAAGCAGGGAGCCCTGGGGAAGGGTGGGAGGGAGAATTGCTCCATGCAAGTGAAAGAGGGGAGGGGTCTGCTCTGCTGGTGGTGGCTGGGCATGGGGGAGAGGGGATTGAACATCTTCCTCCAAGCACAGGGGGTGGGATTCAATAACTCTAGTGCTGTCACCCCACGGGGTGCTTTGCTGTCACCCCACGGGGTGCTTTGGCTCCCCTGATAGCAAGGGGAAAGAATTGGGTGGTTTTAAGGCACAGCTCAGCTGCCATGGGGTCAGTGTCTGGGATGCAATTCATTCCATGCTATGGCAGAAGGGTCAGTGAGCTTGGACAGACAAATCCCACCCAGTTTATCCGAGTCTCCCTCAGCAGCTGGTTTTAAGCAAGATAAAAAGCTGTAGTAGCAGTGAATCCCCCCAAGTATGCCCAGATGGTAAGAAATATTTGCTAGCAGAAAGTACTCGGAGGAGGAAAGAGGAGCAGGAGCACGACTCTGGAGGGTAGCCATAAATGGGACAAAACCCTGCAGAATGAAGCACTGGGCCAGCTCCTACCCAAGCAGGTTGGGCTGGAACCAGAGCCAGCCTGGAGCAGCAGCTGCTCACTAGTGTTGGGGAATACACCAGGTGTAAAGTAAGAGTTGGGGATGCTTTGGGGAGTATTGGCAAAGCTGAGCAAACCTGCTGTGGCCCAACAACCCCCCCGGTGGTGAAGAATGATTTGCAAAGCAGAAGTTTCAGTCTCAGCACCCCAGCAATGTGTAGGCAGTGAGTAACAGACTGTTTATATCTTCAAATGTGTACTGGTTTCTGCGGTGCCTCTTCACTATCAGCAGAGTAGGCTTTTGGGGAAAGAACCGGCTATTTCTGAGAAAAATTAATCATACTTCAATAATAGATTGCCTATTGACAGTTAGCAGCTCGGTGTCTGTTCCCCTCTGCTGCTCACAACTGCACCATCATTTCAGGAGTGAGCAGACCCAAGGAACCCAGGTCCTGCTCCTGTTTCAGGTGTACACAGATCTGTTGCAGACGTCAGTGCTTATCTGCCTGCCCTCCTTTTAGGAAATTGTGAATCAAAAGACAAGATAAGCAGAGATAAGCAAGTTAAAAAAGAAAATCATTCTTAAGTGAGCTGCTTGTGTCTCCTACATAACTGTTTAAAATAGAGGCAATAAGGCTGTGCAGCTTCCAGTGCTGTGAAATACTTCTTTTGAAACATGCCTTGGAAAGACAATAGTGGGACAAAAACCCCAAAGCAGGAATATGGTCATGCTCATCTCTAATTCACTAATTCTTTTTTTCCTGTCATAATTAGCCTTTACCAATTAGCTGAAGTCAGGGAACAGCTCTTCCCTCCCCAAATACGGAACCCCTTAAAACAAGGAGCCTACAAAGCCCCTGCATGATGTTGTGGAGGCCAGAAGGTTAAATGAGATGAGTGATGTGCAGTGAACTGGTCCAGCTGGGACATGATGTGTTAGTTGGGATGCACGGATTCCAAAATTCAGGGATTTCCTAAGCCATTGATTGCTAGAATCCATGAGGATGCATCCATCAGAACCTTCCCTCTGCATCTGCCTGGGGGTTCTGTTGTTCCCAGTCCCTCCGGATGCTTTTCCCAGGGTCCCCTTGGGGGTTGGGAGACCCTGAGCTCTGCTTCCTGACTCCTCAGGGCTTGGCTGGGAATCATGGGTTGGTCTGGGAATCACAGCAGACCTTCCCTGAGGAGACATCTCTGCCTGGAAACGAGGGGGGGGGGCTGAAAGAGCAGCCAAAGATACAAAAAGAAGGGGGTATTCTCTCACCTGTACCAGACTGGCTGCCTCTATGATTTAGCATGAATTGCTTCAAGTTTTTTACATCTTAATTACTTCAAAAAAGGAGATGGCAGCAGTCCCTGGTCCTGTGCTGCAGCCTGAGGCACTGGTAGGGAATTGGGTGCTCAAATCATCATATTCCCAGGCTGGCTGTGGCTCTGCAGCACTTCACACAGGACACCTCCACCTCCCAGCCCTAGGAAGCCTCTCACATCCCAGTTAATGTAGAGCTCAGATTTGAAAAGGTCCCTCAGAAAAGGCAGTGATGCCCCCCATTTCACCCCCCTGCAAAGCTTGGCTCATTGCACCTGAACAAGGCTGGGCTAGGATGGACTTTGTGGCTGCTGTCCCATCGCTGTCACCACCCTCAGCACTGCTCTGGCAGAGAGGGTTTGCATTGTAAACCCAGCTTGTTTAATCTGGTTATGAACTGATTTACTGATTGCATTTTTCCCCCTTCCCTGCACTTCACTCAGTCACGCTAGGATTAGTGTTTGCAAATAGTGAAGCAATAAAAAGTAATATAAAAGCAGGTAAAACAGGAATAAATCACAGAGTTTTACAGGAAAGAAGAGCCTGCATCTTATCTGCTGCACCTCCAACTCCCAGTGCTGTTCCCCTCCTATGGCCACAATAACCCCTTGAAGCCCTCTCCAAGCCTGTTTTTTCTGGGTGTTTCTGAAGTAATTGATTTTTTTTTTAACATTGCTTATTTGCTTGTTGGTTTTTTAAATAGTAATTGTGAGGAGGATGAAAGCCTTTTGTATTGTTTAAATACTCTGTTAAAAGTGCTTCATTCCTGTGCCACAGGACATGAATTGGGGCATTGCTAATAAAGCTGAAGCCAAAGCCAGAGGCTGCAGGACAGGTACTCACCACCATCCATGGTCTTGCTTCACACAGAAACCAAGTCACAAGGTAAGCAAGAGCATCATCTGTTCCAGCACAGCCGCAGCTCCTGCCAGGGACCCTCTTTGGGAAACTGGGGCTTTTATACTTCCTGCACCTCTGCAAGAGGCTCATGACACGCCCTGGTGTCACTGACATTTGGTAGACCCTCCTCCTCCTCCTCCTCGTGCTTTTACCCATCCAGGACAGTCCTGCCACGCTGCCTTCAGGCACTGGGGGTGTTCAGGTGCTTCCTCAGCACCCACAGCCAGGGGCTGCACACACACACACACACACACACACTGAGCATGAAGTGGGTTCTGCTTTTACACTGGCACGTGAGAAATTGTTTGTGGTGAAGGCAGCAGAGGAAGGAGTCTCCTTTCTGCTCATCTATCCTCTCCACAGCAGATCCTGCTCCATCTGCCAGAGCATCCACCAGGATGCTGCTGTAGGAAACGGGATCCCCATCTCCTGTGCCTGACCCTTCTGGGGAAGGTGTTCAGCTGCCACAAGAAAAATCCCTGTGTGCAGCACTGCCAGTGGCCAGCATCCCTTTGCCCTTCTCCCACGTGCTTGCAGCATCCTCTCTAGATCATCAGCAGCTCAACTGAGTAAGTGAACTTCCCCCCCTCTTTCTGCTTTTGGGTGTTCTTGAGTTACTGTTTGCTGAGTAGCAGCACACAGCATCTTCCTCAAAAGGTTCTGCACAGTTGTGGTCACACGCCTTCCCCACCATCACGTCACTGCAGGAGTTTGACCTCAGGATGCAGCCCCACGAGAACCTGCAGCTCTGTCAGCTCCAGTCCCTGCCTTGACGTGGGGTCGCTTCATCCCAGCCTGTTCCCAAATGGATCAGCTCCAATACAGATCGGTGGCTTTTGTTGTGTGGCTGTCCAGGATGGGCCCTGCTCTTGGACCAGACTCTGGCAGTAGAAACATCACCAGGTCCCCATGAATTCTAAGGTGTCTTAAAAGTATTTGCTTTGGCATCTTGTGGAGGAGAGGGAACATTGATGTGGGAGACACCCAAAAGGCACTTTCTGCTTCAGCAAATTGAAATAGAGGAGAACCCACACTGCCCATTTGAGCTAATTCAGAGATAATGGAGTCACTCAGCACCAGAGAAATAACTGGAATTAACCAGCTGTTATAGAAGGCACCCCTGCCAGGCAGCCAGTCTGGCTCTGATGTCCTTCTCAGGGTGATCAGTGTCCAACTCAATTATCTGACCATTACATGGGATAGGTACTACAAGGAGCAGGTCAGTTGTGTTGGATGAGTTGATCAGTTACATCAACACCAGCACCTCCAGGGGCAGAATCCAGCTCTTTGCAAGTCACACCAGCTACTGCCCAAATTAATGTATCTGAGGTCAAGGAGCCCATGGGTGCTCTCAGATCCCATGCAAACACCCACCCACACTTCCAACCCCTCCATAGGCCCTGGGCCAGCCCAGCTGTTGCTTAAAAAACCTTCTCAGCATTTCCCTTTCAGCAGGGCAGTGCTACCAAATACTTCATGTACCCCCAGAGCCAGGCTTGAAGACTATTGGTGTTTTTATTGTGCTTCCCAGCTGGTGACCTGCTCCATCCCCAGCACAGAGCACATGTGGCTGTTCCAGCTCCTGCCTTGCTCTGTAGGCAGGTGCAGATCACATCTTGTGACTATTTATTGCTCTGGTTTCTTTTTGTTCATCAATTATCCAAGCAGGTACGCTGCCTTTGAGAGCTTTATCTTTTAACCACTTCCGCCAAGGGGGACCAGAGATGAAAGCCTTCTCTCAGGTACAGGCAGAATACTCAGAAGCAGTGGGTGTGAAGCCTTCAACAGTCACGGTGCTGGCGGAGGGAGCGGTTCCTGGGTTTGCTCTGCACTCAGCCCAGCTCTGAGCAGCATCTCGGTGACTCCATCCTCAGCTCCGTGGTGGGCAAAGCCAAAGCCAGGGAGAGAAAGGAGGCAGGGGGTGGTTTGCAATTTGTTTTCTGCCCGTGCTCCCAAGCTTGAGCTTTGGTACTTGCCAAGTTCTGTGTTGGCAAAGCCAATTCGAGCAAATTGTTTTCCTTAAAAAAGAGTGGGAATGTTTTAAAATAAACAAATTACTGTGTCTTTAGGACACCGAATCTTCTTGTATGGTCAGATTTTATAGCTAGGGAGTTCTCAACACATTTGTTAAAGCTTTGCTTGGTTTGATTGTGTGTTTGCAGTGTTTTGTGCCATGGTGACCCTCCATGACACCTCCCCTCTGACACGTACACCCCAGGAGATGTCTGCTACAGAAGTGTGACCCTGCTTGAACCTGGGTACCGTGCATCCCCACAGCACCCAGCTCTGTTATTCTGCTCTCTCACAGGCCTAAACCACCAGGGAAGGTTTCTCCTCTTTGCTGTAGGAAGCCAGAGTCACCCAGATGGTGAGTTAAGGGTGAATCATCCTCAGCTGCCCACTTCCCAGTACATCCCATCTCTTACGTCAAGGAGGGACCCTGATGTCTCCTCTGCTCTTCTGCTGTGCCCGGCGATGCCCAATTGAGACACTCGGGATCCTCCTCCAGTCTCATCCCTGCCCAAACACCCCCCTCAGCTCTCTGAGCCAGCACCTGGGAGGTGAGCAGGGAGAGGTGGTGGTTGAACTCAGCAGGTTCAGCCTGGGGGGGCTCTGACCCAGTTGTTCCTCAAGAAAAAAAATAGCAGAAGTGAAATGGTGAGGAAATTCCTGACATTAAGAGTGGTACCGAGCTGGGATTCCTCACCCAGAGGAGTTCTTAGAGCAGTTGCAGGGGATGCCCTGAAAAACCAATAATCTCATGATTGTGGTCTCACTGTGAGGGTATAGAAGATCCTCATCACCCCAGCAGAGGAAGCAGCGGGCACAGGCTCCCAGCGGGGACACGCAGTCTTGGTCAGCTGCAGGAGAGATGGACACGTGCTTGGGGCCACCAGGAATTCACCTCCCTCGGGCCTGCGTCACCCTGGGGTGGTGGCATTTCTCCCCAGGTCGGTGGCATTTCTCCCCAGGTCTTTTTTGCAGAAAAAAACCCCCCAAACCAGCAGATTTACCAGATTTACCAGATTGGTGCTGCTCTGCTCTAAAGCAGCTTCCTCAGCCTGCAGCCCAGGACTGAGCTGTGGTGCCCAGGACTGAGATGTGGTACCCAGGGACACCAGACATAAGCCAGGTCATTGTCCCCTGAGGACACCTCAGTGCCCTTGGGTCGGGGCTGGGTGGCTTCCCAGGAGATCAGCTCCAGTTTGTTTGCCCACACCACCAGGTCCATTGGTACCCAGAGGAGCCTGTGGTGGGCAAAGGGATCCCTTTGGACCTGGACTAACAGGGACATGACAGTGGTCACCCCAGAATGGCTTGGGGAAAGGGGAGCCACAGGGTGAGCATCCTCCCTGTCCTCTTGGTACCACGTTCAGGAGGTGCAAGGTCTAACCCTGGTCCCCTGTGATCCAAGCCTGGATCTGGAATCAGAGAATAATCCCAGCAGTGGTTTCTCCAGGAGCTCACCCAGATCTGACACACTTCATCCCTGGGCTTAAAAATGATAAAAAAACCATCATATTGTGATTTCTCACTTGGCTTCTGTTGTGATCATCACTCTGGCTTGGGGTTTTTTTGTTTGAGTTTTTTTGTTTGTTTTGGGTTTTTTTTTTTGGCACTCTGGAATAGGTGCCAGGATTAAAATGGCTTTTTCTTGCCTTAAAAGAATGGAGTGAAAGAAAGAAAGAAAAAGAAGAAGCTGTTTACAGCAATTACAGGGTTTTATAAGTCACCAGTGGAGCTGTATGTGATAAATTACAACAAAATAAGACGCCAGCCTGATAACTGCAAAACCACTTCAAAAAAACCCCTTGAAGGCCATGGAAAAAAAAATGTCAAAGTGAAAGAAGGGAACTGAGAACAAGAACAGCGAGACCCAGCCCTGGCCTGGAGCGGGATCCAGCCCCAGCCCCAGAGCTGAGCTCTGCGTGGTGATGGGTACAAACCCCACGGGGAGGGGTTGGAAAGGATCCCGGTTGGTAACTCCACACGCACAAGGGAGGCCTCGGATCCAGGGATTGAAGCATTTGATGAAGTGTTCAGAACCTGCAGGGTCCTCTAGGGCAGGAGCAGCTCTGGCTGGGGTCACTCGGAGATGATGGGGCAATCACAGCTCCATTGCCCAACACTGAGCTACCCACACAGCTCCCGGTCCCCTTCCAAACAGGAGCCAGTTTAGCCCCTCCTCAGCATAGGAAATAGTTTTATGGTACAAAACATTGATGATAAGTATTAATTTATAACTTATAATATTTCTAAATTTATAATTCTTTTTTTTTCCCCAAAGCAAGACAATATCCAGCAAAAGGTACGTGGGTATCTGAATCTTCACACATTGTATTTCAACCTTCACCTGTTATTTCTGGTGAGTTAGAGGAACAACCAACCTTTCTCTCTTAATTACTGGGTTTTTGGCACAGTTAATTATGAAATGTAAAACTAAAATGGGTCACTAGGTAACTCCCCCCTTCTCATAAGTGCCTCAAGATGTATTTTTCTAATCCTTTTAATTGCTGGAAATTCAAACTCCTAAAGAGCAATTTAACCTCTGCATTCATACCTCAGCCCTTCAGGGAGGAAATTTTACTTGGGTTTAATGTAAAATGAAAATGATTTCTGATAGTTTTGAGGGAGGTGGTTAAAAGCTTACAGAAAAACAGACTACAAGGTTACTACTACTTGTAGTATTTCCTCTATAAATTCTCCCATTCATTGGCTTTTGAAGTCAACAGCCACCATCAGGGACCCTTCCAGACAGCGCCAACATTTGGACAAAAGCCCAAAGCAACTCAGGATGATTTTCAAAGTGGTTCTACTGCACAACTTCTTGTATGTAGCAGATGTCAGTAATGAATTCCATGTTTTTATTCTCTGGCCTTAAGGTGGAGAATGGCTGATGAGAGCCCCAAATCAAATACAGGCACCAAGAGACAAGAACCAGACCACCGTGAGTTTAAAAAAACCAAACATGTTGGATTTTATTATTTTCAGACTGTTTAAAAAAAACAAACAAAAACCAAAAGGATTTAAAAAACATTACCATCCGATATACCCACTATTCTGTAAAAACATACTAGGTTATTGAAGCATACGCATCATGTGTTCTCTTGGAGTTGGAAAGTCATGGAACGGCTCGTATCTGTTGTCACAATTAAGTGTTAATTTTTTTCTCCAGTAGGGCTTCTGCTTACATAGGGCAAAATGTGGCATTTTCAGTACATCTGTAGAGTTCCTGCAGGTTCTGAAAGCTCGTGGCAAAGAAAACAACTGCTTTTTATACCACTTGTGCCATTTTAGTGACTGCCTGCTCGGAGAACATGGACGTGTTTAAATGCTCTCCTGCTCTGTACTTTGCCAAACCTCTGGCTGAGGACAGCACAGTAGCAAATAAAGGAGTTAATTGGTAAAAGAAAAGCAGGCTGTTGTTGAAAAGAATCCTGCATCACAGAAAAAAAACCCCAAGATACATCATTTACTGCAAGGCTGGACTCAGTCCTTCGGAAACAGATCTCCTGTGTGCAGAACTTAAGCAAGTTTCCCTCCCTGTAGAACAGCTGCTCTATAAAAAACAAGAATTACACCAAAAAACCTCCTAAACCCAAGTCTCTTAGCCTTATTTAAGAGCACTGCTCATGTGCAGTGTAAGCTTTCTTTGGAAGCAGCAGCTACAGCAAGCACCCTCGCTGGGAAGGACAGAAGCAGTGGTGCTAATGCACTTGGCTGCTGTGGGGTTTTGTCTGATGAAGGAAATGCTCCAGGCTATCCCCCCTCCAGGCACCATGTCCAGGTAGAGAGTGCTTGGAACCAACTGCTTCATCAGCCTCCGTGACCACAGCACCAGCTCCAGGCTGCAAACCCCAGCTTGCAGTGCCTGGTGTGCTGGGGCAGTCAGGCCCTCGGTAAAGCCAGGCCAGGAGGGCTGCAGTGGAGAGGTGCTGCACATCCACACCTCCCTCCAGCCACAAATGAACCCAGGGCCTTTGAGAGAGACATTTCACTGCAGCCATGTAACTAAAAGCAAGGGAGGTGGTCTGACTTCTAATATAAAAACCAAAACTGATGCCGTCTTTCTTAGGGAAGAAACCCCAAGCCATAGCAAGTACCTCTCCATAATGTACAGCTGTGTTCAGACACAGGAGGTTTTCTTTCCTGCCTGCTGCAAGATATCCTTTACCTCTTAAAAGCCCCTTGAAGCTGCTATGCTGATAACCTGACCTGTTATTAAAACCCAGTATCCTTTGGAGACAAGTGATACAGGCAAGGAAGATACAAACGCCGTGTAGCACATTTTGAAATCAAAACATTACTTCATTAAAGAGAGACACATGAGATGAGTCAATATTTATTCTTTCTTCTCGCTATCCTCAGCGATAGGATCTGCAGGAGGCTCCTCAACTGTTGCACTGTTGCTCTCTGAACCGGTGTTGCTATCGCTGGTTCCCTCCTCTGCGGTGCTATCGACCCCCTCCTGCCCACTCTCCTTGTCATCTGGGGTAGATGTTCCTTCTTCACCATTCTGCTGGTTTTCTGTGCTCTCTTCCGGGTGAGGCTCTTCTGCAATAGATTTCTCAGTGTCATTTATATGCAAATACATTTATATTTAGGTTGTGCAATTAGAATTTAGAAAGAAACAAAATCTGTAATAAATCAGAGTATTCCATAGTAGTTATTTCTGTCACGTAAAACTGCAGTAGCAGGCAGAGCTCTGAAAGCCCTCTCTGTGCTGAGGATGGCCATGGTCCTGCCACAAAGGGGTCCTGAAAGTCACCTGCAGCTGCCTGGCCTGCAGCTGAGCCTCATTAAACCAGAAGCACTGGAATTCAAACTTCTTGGTCCCCTTTCCCCTCACGCTCATGCTGTTTGGCACTGACCCACTGAGCTATCAGAGTACCTGGCAGCCTGCACATCAGCGTGCAAGAGCAGCATGGAAAGAAGTTCTGCTCTCTCATCCTTGCCAGGTGCTGGCACTGGGACAGCTGCTCCCAGCTAACTCCTGTCTAACAGGCGAGTTCGGTTCAGAAAGCATTTTCTTCCCCTAAATGCAGTTACCTGTCTCCATTGGTGCACTCTCCTCTTCTTTCTTCTCCTCTATCTTGTTAGCTGCCTGGTCCTCCTCAGCTGCTATGTTATTCTGACTGCGTTCCGCTTGCTCAGCTGCTTCTTTTTCCCTTTCCTCCTGCCTCTTGCGAGCCTGTTCCTCAGCTTGAGCAATTTCAGCTGCAATTTTTTCCATATCCACTTCCACCTTCAAACTGCATAACTAGCAATGAAAAAAAAGGAAAGCTCTTTTACTATCTCTGTTACACTGAAAACCAAAACATCAGTAAAACCCAGTTATGGGGGCAATTATCTCTATGTGCAGCAAAATTCTTTTGATTTGACAAAGTTTATATTAAAAGCTTCAGTAACTAGGGAGAGACAAGAATATTAACAAAAAAAGGGGTTAGACAAACAACCCAAAGCTTGCTATTTGAAGGCAGCCAAGGACAGAGCAGTATGTTCTCCACAGTGGCTTTAGGTCACCTTCCTTGAGCTGCTGCTCTCTAGTGAACTCTCTAGTCAAGCCTGAAGGCACTTTTAAACTGCACTGGCTGAATGTCACCACTAAAGGCCACTGCAGGAGCATGAAATACCACAAATGGTGTGTGCTTTATCGCCCACACACTGGGACACTGCAGTCATCAGTTGTGTAATTATACATAATTGAACACAGCACTAAACGGAAGCGGGTAGAGCCCTTGTACCAATGGGTAACTAGCAAATTCCTTGGAGTAAGTGAAGAAAAGTGAGAGTTTTGTACCCTTTTAAGCTCATTGTTAAAGGATTCTGTGCTTTCCAAAAACTTCCTCTTCTTTTCCTGGTGACGCTCTTCAATTTGCAGCAGCTCAGCTTCAAGTTTACGCTGGAAATGAAACAAAAGGCGAGAACCTCACTGCAGTCACCTGAAGAACTGGACAAAGTTTACAGCTACGTACAAAAATATTTAGACCTTATTTTAAAACATACCCAGTCTAATACACAAACATCCTTATGCCTTCCTTGATCTAATGCCCAATAGCTAAGAAGTTCACTTTGAAAAGTATGAATGATAAATGGGTCCCTGCAGCAATTCAGGATTGGTTCAGCATGTTATAATGAAAAATATTTCAGGTGTATTTCAGGTGAACCTTTCAGCATAAAATCTACACGTTTGCTATCATACTGTACACCCCACATCAACTACATTCTCTGATGCAGAAAGACCATAATTCAAAGGAAAGAAAGGATCCCACTCCCCTTCACCCCCCAAATATTTTAGCAATTAAAAAAAGCAACAAATCTCTCTCTCATTCTGGTCTCTTCAGTTTTCTGCATCCATTTGTACACTGAGTATACTGACAGGGTTCTTTTTTTAACCATGTTAACGTTGTTAAGAGTATGCCCAGTCAAAGCTGGGTGAAATGTGCAAGTGTGGCCTCACTAGGTTACCTTGTATGCATTTAACTTTTGGTGAAAAATGTTACAAGGATGATTTACTGTAATAAAGAATCGTTACAAACAGGAACCTGAAAGTCACAACTTAACCTGCACCTATTAAACAGAAGTCTTGTACTATACACAGAAGGTTATGTATAATAATGAAGAGCTATGGAATTAATACTTAAGATATCCTAAAGACCAAGATATGGTTTAACATGGTTCTCAAGGACAAAACAGCACACAAGGTGAAGCCTCACACCTTGCAGCTCTCAGGAAAACCCAGATGAGCTGCTTGAGCGTTCAGAATGTTGACACCCGACAAGAACGGTCACGCAAAAACGATCCGAGACTTGGAGTGCAGCCCAACACCATTATGTTTCAGCTGCCTTCGTATCATTTAACTTTACCTGATGAACCATTAAAGATTGAACCTGGCGTTTCAGAACTTGCATTCTGGCTGTAGTGACAACAGAGCGGACGTCGGGCACCACACTCTCGCTCAGTATCTCGCTGATGAGACGATGGTTTCTTTGGAAACGAGCTGTGGCCGTGTGCTTCATAGAAAACCCATCATCATAATCTGAAACAAAGAGTTTTAAGTGTAACTGCTTTAATTCCACAAAACCAGGATCAAGTCCAATGATGCTGTACCCACATTACCACGGATTTAAAACAAAATAAACTCCTGACACCAACTGCTTCGTGTCATACAGAACATCAGGTAATTGAAAAAAAGGACAATCTGAGGATAGAACCCCATTTACCCTGGCACAGCTGTAGCAGCTATGATTTTATGTTTATTCATCACAGAAAACTCACAGTATTGTAGTAAGAATATTCAATTTTTAAATTTATGTTTTTAAGTAAACACAGTTATCTAAAGAACAGTTACTGAAAAAAATACACTTCAGGAGAAAAAGTACACAAGAACGTAGGTCAAGTGCTGGTCTCCTTATAAGCTTCTTGTAGAGAAAAGAAATTAAAGGAAGCCAAACAGAAACTAAACTGTCTTCCCTGACGTGCATCTAGAGGATTAACTACAAAGATCTAAGAATATTTTGTATCAAGGATTTTTTTTCCTCTCTGATCAAATTAAAAGAGCTTTCAATTTATGGCAAGATAGTGAACTTTGTCAGTTTTAATCTAGTTACAGAATTTAACCTGAACTACAGCGTTATGCATTGTACCAGGCACTCATTTTAAAAAGTAAAATATAGATTGATGGTACAAGACAGAACAAAATGACGTGTCCTCTTACATCTAGCAGCACTCAAAAGCTTCCAGCCCATATAGGACTGAAGTCTTCCCATGCTGTGACTTTCCGTATCTCCTCAAGGAAAGCAGGCAAAGCCTTTTTAACACAATAAACATCAAACCACAGTCTGGAGTTTTGGTATCAAGAACCTTGCTACAGAACAGACTCAAAAAACTCAAGTCCAACTCGTTGGAGTTTAAAGCCCAGTAATTAAATAGCATTAAGTGATGAAGAAACAAACTTAGAAGAAACTTCTGTGAGTATAATTCATACTTAGTTGAGTATTAAAATGTTAAGCAACAAGTATGAATTATCTTCCAGAATGATGTCATGTAGAAAAGACCAGAAGCTGAATTTATTTTACATAAAATTTTCCTAATGGAGGTTACTCCCCAGCTATTCACAGAAAACTTAAAGAGGACCCTAATATATCATGCTAGAAAACACTACCAAAGGTGGTAACCAGTTTTAATTAAAGCTTTTATCTGCTTTATTGCAAAGTGTGATGTTCAATTTGTCATTGAGGTATCTGATTAAATGAAGTGAAAAGAGAAGAATAGTGGGAAGACTGTAGATTTGCAAGAAAGTACTGAGCAAACTGGCCTCCTGAAAGTCGTGCCTTTGTCCTCTTAATTAGATTCCTTTTATGCTGAAAGTTCTTGGTCCTACTGACACACAGGGTTGGCCAGAGGCAACATTTCTGTCACAGAAAATAACTCCCTGTTTTGTCCCAGATGTAAAGAGAAGGAACTCGGGGCTTTGTGCCAGGTGTTCCAGCTGAGCACACCTGGCCCAGGCAGTGCAGAACAGACCTGGAAGTCCTCAAATGGCAGCTAAATGTATTCACACAGATCCTGCAGTTCCCTCAAGCTGGGGAAAGTGCTGTCTGCCATGGGCTTTATCTCAAGGGTGTGCTTTTACAAGGGTAGAAAAAAAGGGTGTAACTGGCTGAGCACATTTTTCACCCTCAGGTTTCAACAAGTATTTGGCCATGAATTTAGAAGTCGACACGAGGTGTGTGCAGAGTTCTCCCACTGGGTGGGGTGCATTTCCTTGCAGTCAAATAAACTTTCAGAATTTTCCCATCAACTTGTCAACAGCAATGGTAACTCTTTTCTAAACGATCTCAAGTGACAGTTGTTGAACACATTCAAAGTTCAGGTGCTCTTAACCATACCAGACCTCTGCCTGTCAGAATTATGTGCTGCTGGTAATAAAGCACAAAATTCCATTCAAGCTGGACTAAATCACACATCAAAGCCTTTTATAATGCAGATGTTAAAGCCACTGCAGAGCCTTAAGCAGACTAATTTGAACTGTAAGCATTGCTTCACACATAATTAAGGGTTGAATAACTTTTGCCAGTGGCCGGCCACCTTAGATTTTGGGAACAAAGCAAAGCCAGCTGTTAGCTGTACGAAATAAAACATGGTAGCCAAAACCAGTGTTAAAGGTACAAAATAGAAAGGAAGTCACATTAGGCACTGTGAAAGCTGCACACTGGCTGTTTTCCATATCTGGCATCCGTTTCTCTACACTGCTGGTTCTGTAATGAGACTGTCACACTGGATGTGCACACAAATTCCTTTCTGCTTACCATCGGGATCTTCTGCTGGCTGTATACTCATGTAAGGTTCACCTTTCTCCATGCGGGACTGCCTCTGTCTGCTTTCTTCTTCCAGCGCAGCCTCAGCACGACTTTTTGCGTTGATGTAGGCAAGGTATGCAGGAGAGTTATGGTAGGCCTTCATGGACTCATTGTACTCTATCTGAAATGTGACCAATATCGTTTGATTGCACCACTGGACGATCTCAGACTTGACTGCAGTTTGTGTAACTCAGATTGTAGTTATACAGACAAAGCTATTTTGAATCATCTGGCTGACACACAAATGACAATATTCTCTCAGTCTGTTTACAAATTAGAACTACTTCCACAGCCATTCATGTTTTTAACACACTAGCTGGGCTTTTAGGTACATTTCAGTTGTAATACCCGAGGAGTCTTACAGTAGCTTTGTGTTTTGAGATTTAAAAATCACACACCTCAGAACAAGGCATTTATGATCAGATGAACTCTGATCAGATTAAAAAAAGAGAGTTAACTTAAAAGATTCCAAATAATTAAGTTCTAACTAGATCTTTGATTCTGAATTTTCCATCCTTTGATCCATCCCTGCACTGGGATGATATAGAATGCTGCAGCCAGACTACTGTCTCCTCCTGGTAGCAGGACTGCATCTCTATATTCACCTTCTTTGAATTATTTTTCCCTTTAAATTACTTTCTTTAATCTCACATTTAAATTTTGCCAAGTCTAGATTTTGTGCAGTGATTTGAGATATTTCCAATGAAAAATGAGGTATCATCTACAATATTGTTAAAAGTACCTAAACGTCTTGTTTTCTTTATGATGAGGACTGGGATCCTTCTACCTAGGCACTGTAAAAACATAAACAAGATGGCCCCTGCCCCAAGGAGCTTACAATCTAAACATCATTACCAAGTTAAAAATAGAATTCCTTGATTATTTTCTTTTTCAGCAAAGAGCATCCAGCTTTGAAGCACTTTTCTATTGACTTGGAATAAAAACAGCTTAGATTTGACCAGGTTATACACAGCCTCAGATGCCTACCAGGCTTAAGCACAACACAGCAGCTGGACAATTCCCTTTGTACCTCTTAAGATCACAGTAACAGACTTGTAAAGGTCCTCAGCACTTACCAACCTAGACACGAGGTAGCCGTCACCTTTTGTCATAAAGATCAGTAAAAACAAAACCACAAGAAAACCCTAAAAGTGGTAGCATTTTTCTATTAAGAAACAAAACACTATGCCATAGCATGGAGTTACACCAGATTACACCATGAAAACCAAACCCTACGTGACTGGAAGTCTTTTACGAACACGTTCATGACAACAGAAGTAGTTGCAGAGCACCAGTTTTGAAAGAGGATTTTGGTGTTGAGACAATCTTTTCAATACTGATGTTGTACAATCAAATCCATTCATTAAACAGTTAAAATCGACACTCAATTATAAATACTTCATTTTGAATTAGGTCTAAAAACTGACCAGTCACAGTTGATGTACAGTTATTTAAAAAAAAATATCTAAAAGACGTGTCAGGACATACTTCCATTTAAGTTACATACAGGGGGTCTCGTGAATGCCTCATACACCACTGCATGGGTAAGATGAATTTTTCTTCTCAGACCAGTTCCTAGAAGAATCAGCTGTAATAAACATCCCAGATTTCTTCCATTTACCTTTTCAGCTTCATATTCATTCAAATACTCTTGCTTCTCTTCATCAGTGAGATCTCGCCACATTCCTCCAATAATCTTGCCAATTTCCCATAACTTCAAATCAGGATTGGACGCCTTCACTTGGTCCCAGACCTTAACAGAAACAGCTGGAGCTTTACTAATGATATCTAAATACTTCCAAATTAAACATTTTATATTGTCATCTCAGTGTTCTTTCTGGAATCACCATGAAAAACAGGATTAAGTTAGGAATGAGTCTGGCTAAACTATCTCGATTATTTTCTGGGGCAGGAGGTCAGTAGGAAGCCATCTACTGAAACAGGCAATTGCTGAAATGGCTTGGGTTTCATGAGAATATTGCCTTTAACCCTCTTAATTCTCTTCTTAAATGCACATCGCTGCACCTCTGGGAAAAAAAAATGCTACTGAGTAAACACATCCAGCAGTAGATTATGATAAAGAGCACTGAGCTTTTCAGATCAGAATGTAACATTTCAAAATATTTTTTCAGTCTTGCTGATCAATTTGAGTTCCAACAAGTTCTGACTCCACCAAAAAAGTTTCTAACTTTATAGGGAAAAAAAAAAGGAGAGAGCTGCCAGTGTTATTTCTTGCTGCGCCACTTGACTTTTTTTTTTTTTGTTGATGGTTTTTTGCCTAAGACAGACATGCTGGTAAAGATACTTTACCAGAAGTGGAAGAATTTCCTTCTGGCTCACTCGCTTCAGACAGGCTGACATGCCCTCCCCATGCCCCATCAGATTTCAGACTCCACAAGAGTCTCTCTCCTACTTTCTGTCAAACAGTTCATAGAATAGCGAAGCAAACGTTGCCACAGGCTAGGTTGGTGAAGGAGAACATGCAAAGTCCACTCATTGCTACTCTTCAGTCCAGCTACAGCACTGTACCAAGCCCAGTATACCGCAAGAAATACTTCCTTTATATAAAAAAGTTCTGTCAGTAAGTCACAGGCACTTCTGAATGTGGCAGGGCGGATCCTTGTCAGCAGAGACAGTGGTAGTAATTATCATTTTAGAGAAAACTTTTCCCCCCAGAAATTGGCAACTGCATGAACAGACTACTGCTGCCTTTATCCTGAAGGGCAATGCATCTGTAATTTACAATTCCCTTAAAGAATGTGCAGGCTGTTAGAAGTAAAAGTTTAGAAGCTGAAACTAAGATAATAGCAATTAATTGTTAGCACATATGGACACTAACTTTTATTATTACTTGTTTTGTATACCCACCTTCCGGCTGTACCTCATGTAGGGCATCAGGGGCTTGTCTGGGGGTTTGGGGGGCTTTGGAATGGTAATACCAGAGGAAGCCTATAAAAGAACCGAATAAATCCATTTGTTAATGCAATTGCTGGACAGTTTCCATATATATTTGTTTTGGAAAACACTTATTCTTGTGCAGTTAACACAAACAAACTACACCCCCTGCACCCTCCCCTCCAAGAGAAACAAACAACATCAGCAAAATAATGACCCAAACTGTGAACAGGTACTAACTACAGCTCGTCTCCACAGTAAGGTTTTTCCAATTTAAGTTTGTCCTTTGATCTGTAAGTTTAGAGTAGTTGATAGATAAATCTCCAAACGGGCCCCATATTCTTAAAACCGAATTACACATCTTAGAGGTTTACATGGAAACACCAATCCCAGCAAGTTGCTTTTCTCACTTCTGATGAGCAATTTATTATCTGTTTTGACAAATCTACTGCAGCTACTCTACAGGTGAAAAAAGAAGAAAGCTTAAGATCATGAAGTTAGAGACATTTTCATTATCAAATAGTTTTATTGATATATTTGTCTGCAAAATTTGTGGGTGGTAATTTGGAGCCAATTAAACTCCTCATTGTAAAAAGAAAACAACCCCATGCAACCAATCTGTCAATGGGTGCATTATTTGGATCCAGGCTGTACTTAATTGTCCCAATCAGCCTGCATATCCTTGTGTGCTCTTATCTTCCTTTAGGTTTGCATGCTGTCCAGCACACTGCTCACACTACATAGAAGGACACTGAGCACCAAGTGTTGCTGATGTGAAGTTGCTGCATCCCCTCTGGTCCCCTCAATCTACAAAACACCTGACAGCGTCTTCTTCTAAAACAATACAGTAACCTTGCAGTCCCTGTCAACTGCAGGTTAACAAAAACCTCCACTCTTAAAGCATTTGCATAGGTGAAGAGTTCTGTTATATTAAGTGGGAGCATTTTCATAAAAATAAAAAGCAGTTTCAAGATTTTTCAGGACTACGGCCATAGATGAGCAAATACTTGGATTTGGCCAAGGAGGCTCACGTTCAGCATTCAGCTTTCAAACTTTTCCTCTTGGTATTTTTTGTTTTGCTGAATTTATGGAGCTCTATGAAACAATGCATACAGAGTTGTGTATAAATAATGTGCATGAGGTATATGCATTACCAAAATGTATACATATATACACACAGATGGATTTGAAAAACATTAACGGAAATTGTTTAATGCTTTTAAATTAACAAGAATTTAAAGACACCACACATATATTGATATATGCATGGCAGAGAAGGCTGTATATGCTTGTGACATACAGAAACAATGAGAGTTCTCAGACAAAACCTTATTTATTCTTGTATAAGGAAAAAAGTCTATGTTCAGACAGTACGTTCAGTCAAGTTCCAGCTCGTATGGGGAAGGTCTTTTCTGTAAATGTTTTAACAAACTAGGTGAACTTCATATAGGAAGTTTGAAAGAAGGTTTATATAAGAGAGGCATAATAAGAGTACACCTCCTTCAAAGCACCATGTATTTGTTCCTTAAGAAATCTCTTTATATCATGTTTCAAACTAACCAGATCAAGTCTATTTATTTGAAAGAAGCTGTCACCTCTCTCATCACTTGACTCCACCTCACTTTGTTTACTCCCATGAAAAATGAATGCAACATCCATTTTCCACACACTGACAGAGTACATCGGATCTGAAAGAGTTCTATTTTATTATCATTACACTTTTGTTGAAAAAAACATTTTGGAACTCATAACTTTGCAGTTATTACCAGACTAAGACTGGAAGGAAAAATATAAGCTTGCATGGCTCAATAGTATGATGCAACTACTATCAACTACCTCCAGTTTGCAAAATATTCTTCCTTATTTTTGTGCCAATAAACCTCAATAAAGTGAGCAGTTTCCTCCCTCCAAGAACTCGCACCCCCGCTACAGAACCTTTCCCTGAACATGCAGTGGTCACTGAAGACCACAAAGTCTGTCTGTTTGGAGTTCTGCATCATACACGATTACCACATTTTTTCTCTGCTGAGTAGAAGTCCATTTTCCTGCAAAAGGTTTCAGAGCGAAAGGGAAGGGGGGTAGGGGTGGGGAATAAGAATCAGAAGTAATTTTTTGTCTTATAAAGAAGTGGCAGCAGCCAAGACTCGGAAGAACCTAACTCTAAAGCCAATTCTGGTCAAATCCTGTTGTTTGCTGGATGATGTAATAGTTGATTCTCCTACCGTGACCCGGCTGTTGGTGCCCGGGTTCCCTCCCAGCCTGTAGTTGTTGTAGGCCAGATGGCTGTATGGATTGTATCCCACAAACCCTGGTGTGCTGGGCATTTGCTGATGGAAACAAATGAGACAAAAACACGAATGAGAAATGAGCTCAAACGAGGAGAACACAGAAATGAAAATGAACTGCAATATGGCATGCAAAAGCAACCAGAATCTAAACAAGCAAATGGGGTGTAGCAGTTGGTATCTTCTCAACGCACAAAAGTTACTCCAGTATAAACCTATTAAGGAAACAGGATTTTTAAGCAAATGTGTCACTACAAATTTCCATCTGAAGCTGGTGTTTTTATTTCTGTTAAGTGTGTAACTCATTTAAACGAATATTCTACAAATCCAACCCCTGGCTAATAAAATTTTCCAACATAAGCCACCGAGTAATTCAGAACTTATACCCAAAGGGTTAAGTTTACAAGGCAACACAGCACACAGTAATCGGGCAGAAATCCCCAGTATCAACATTTAGTGTACCAGTGAAAATCCCTGTCTGTGTTTCTTCCCATCCTTCTGCCTTTTCAACAAATATTGTACTGTCAATAAACAGGAAAAAAATAAATCTCCCAAAGCACCATCTGTGCATCGCTGCCAGTATCAGACTTTCCTGGTGGTTTGCAAAATATTTTGGGGAACTGGGATTAGAAAGCTAGGAGGGAAGATAATTCAGAGAGATCCTTCTGTTACAAGACAGGCTGCAGACTGACAGAGTTGAGGAACCATTGCAAGATCTACTGCTCAGAAACTACAAATGACTCTGAACAGATCATCAAATCCAAGACAGTTTAAGAACTTTAGTCGACATCTTCATTCATTCTCGAGTGGATCAGTTTGTTCTCACCACAACAATGTAGAGAAAAACATCTAATTTCTTTACAATCCCTTCTTACCTGTCATCTACATACAATCAAGTACCAGAAGGTTCACTGTACTCCCCTCCTCACTTGAAACTCTCTCGCTATTTCCCCCATTAAATTTTGTTTGGGAAAAGAAAAAAAAAAGGATCAACTATTCAATAGTAATTGCAATCAAGTCCTGGCCATCATTCCAGTCGGGAGTCACAACATCCTGTAGTGTTTCTAGACATTTGTCACCCAGTGTTGCACTCTGGGTGTAGCACTTTGGCCCTAACAAGACACACACATTCCAGTATTCTTCTCATGATTTGCTGGACTGGACCCATTCTAGGTTAGTTATAAAAATTCTACAGATAAGTTCAAGACTCCAAGAACCAAGATACAACAGATACAAACATGGAACAAAAATAACCTATAAGCTAAACTACATTGACCTGTGAAGTTTTCAAGTGTATGCAGACACACTGTAGTCAGTTTATTTCTAAACATACAAATACAGAGTAAGGTTATCCTTTAACAGTCAGCCTTCAGATATATATTTTATTACCAAACTTTTAAAACTCAGTCACAGTTGACATTTACTCACTTTGTATGCCTGTGAACATGACATACACATTCATAAAACACCATTTTACTACAGTCTGTGTTACCATAACAACAGGTTTTGAATATACTAAGCTACACCCCTTCAAGAAAATCAGATGACAATTGTGATCTCCGTCTGCTTAATTCTTTATTTCTGCAAGACAGGATTTAAATGTTACAAGGGAACTACCTTGGATTACAGAGAATTATTACTTTAGCTACAATGCTGTAGTTATGAGAACTACTGATATTTTGTTGACCGTAGTAACTGGAACTGGCTGTGGAAGAAGAAGCAAGGTTATTTGTCTACTTTTCCTTTATAGCCTGCGTAACAGGGCACAGACCATCACCAAGGGCTGTATAAAATCTACGTAATACAGAAGCTGCTGGAAAGACAGGTAATGCACTAGCTGTAGTTCTGAAAATTTGTTTCATGCACCCTTCTAACTTGACTAAAGAATGAACCACACCAATATGCACCGTGTAACAACATCTGCACCAGCGCTGCACCCCGAAGGAATCACACATGTGTATGCACAGCTCTCGATGCAGGAATCCAGCTGTAAGGGTGGATGCCATCGTGTTCCTTCTAACACTGACACAAAGCTATTCAGTTGAGTGCAAAATGAAAACTCTGAACAAACTATGCAAATACAGTTTTATTTATGTGAATTTTTAAGGACATAACTTATAGTCATACATTTTATCATTTTCAAGCCTCTTTAAATGTAAAATATGGTATAATACATTTGAAGGATGTCATCTAAATCCCATCCTACAGTTTTCATCCCAGATGCAGAGATCAGGGACACTCCACTGGGTAACACTTCAAATTTTCTGTGGCAAAGAAATGTCACTTTAGCATCTTTGCTCACTCTTCTGTACAAGAGATTTGTATTTTCTCTTGTGAGCAGGTTCCTCCTAAAACGCAGGCTATTTAGAAATGTGAACACTACAGATGAGGTGCATTTGCTTTCCTGACCACAGCATACTGGTATTTCAGTACCTTTTTATACAGGCATGAATGCAACTGGACATGATTCAAAGGTACTGTTCATATTTTCCTTAGCGTCATCCCATATTGCTTTACTGGAAAGTAAAATAGTTCTCATGCCACAGACTCTGAAATGCCAGTGATTTCAAGAAATTTGAGTACGACTGGCATCAGGAGTGTTTAATTATTCTGACCCAATATAAAAGAATTTTGCATACTCCTGCATTCCACTGAAAATCAACCAAAACATTAAAAAAATGCACCTTCTGCCCACAATTCGGGCACAAGTTGAGTGGGAAGTTTAGGCATTAAGCATATTGGTTTGTACTTAAATATTCCAGTGTACTGTTACAGCCCACTGTGAATATAATTTTAGACCAACTGACTGCTTAGACAAAATTAAGTATCTGCTGGGTTTAGCCTTAAAGGTGAAACAAATTTATTCAGCTTCTCTTTCACAAACTGCTTAAAAGAGATTAATCTAAACCATGCCTATCTTATTAATAACAAAACACAACTACTTTGTGTTTCCAATACAGGAAGGTGATGCTACTCTATAATTACTGCTCTGGTAAGTTACTAAAGGCTGTGTTACCAGATCTGTGTTAACAAGAAAAATGACTATACTTACGGTTGCAGGAGCTGGGGTAGGAGGTGGGGCATAAGATGGCCTTTCTGTTAAGATATAAATGTAAGCAATTTTTTTTTCCTTCTTAAAAATGTGAATGAATGCTTTATAAGGCATCTGCTGTGAAATTTTTAAGCAATTTATAAGAAGACCACTGAAATCCTGCTCTCAAAGGCTTTGCATTTTGCCACTGAAGAGAGCAAAGCAAAGAACACAAGAAAAGAAATTAAAAATTTAAGACCACACCTTTACTGTGTTGTTAGGCTTTTATTTAGGCATAAGACTGAAGAATATGAAAGCCATTTATATGCACAACAATTAATACTAGGGTAAGCAAAAATGCAGTGAAACTGGATTTAGAAGCTGTGATATTTGGATTTCCTATGAAAACAATATGCCAGAAATCAGCCACAGCAAGATTTAAGGCCAAGAGTTTGGGTCAGGAACTACTGTTAACTCCTATCTTTCCTTTTAACACAATGAAGCTCACAAACAGGTTCTGCTGAACCAGATCTTTAATTAACCAAGTCAAAGGAAGAAAAATTCCAAAAACTTACTTGACATTTTGATAGGCAAATTTTCAGCCACCTGACATTACATTTGTACTTCTGAAAGACAAAAGAATATAATGCTATTAAATATTATGCCTTTGCTTCCCCAGATCCTTGAATCTTCAATGACTACAGTTGCCATTAATTACCAGAATTGCCAATTTCAAAATAGAGAGAGTTTTGACAAAGTAAAGTGTTGTTATCTCTGGGAAATGAATGTGGCCTTGAATAGCTGTGAAATAACACTTGGTCATTGTCTTACTTAAGGTTTTAAGGCGAAAAAAATGTATATTTAAGAGGCATAATGAGTGCACCCCGCTATTTTACCGTCTCAGGAACTGGTGTGGATGTACAAGTGATCAAATTAAAGAGCATCTCCTTCACACGGTACAAAACCGACCCTCGAGCACGGTCAGGGGACGGGTCGAGCTTCACCTCCCGGCTGCAGCCCCCGGGTGCCCGGGACAAAGCGGGAGCTCCTCGGCCTTTCCCTCCAGAGGCCCCAGAGCTCCCCCCGGACCCCCCGCTCGCACGAACTCTTCAGCGCGGGGTTCCCGGTGAAGCTCCCGGGGAGCAGGAGAGGAGCAGGCCCCGGGGGCGGCCCCAGCGCCGCTGTTCGCCCCCCGCCCGGTGACCGCCGCCCGCTCCGGGGGTCCCTCACCCCACCGGGCCCTCCCCGCCGGCTCCTGACGCCGGGGGAGGCCT
>VZRW01004698.1:0-158929 GCA_013398125.1 Aegotheles bennettii | reverse complement strand
GGGTGCGCCGGGGGCGGGGGGGGGGGGGGGGGGGGGGGGGGGGAGAGGCCGCCGGCGCCTCGCGCCGTTTGCCGCCTTTTTCCCCTCTGAGGGAGCGCGCGGCGGCGGCGGCTGCAGAAATGCCCCGGTGTGGTGACCGGGCCCGGTTAAAATCAGGCGATAAAGTCGAGTGAAGTGTCCCGGGAAGCGTTTATGTGTGTAAAATGGTGTTTGGGGAATGGCATCTCCCCGCAGCTGTGGGCCTCCCGCTCACTGGGCCCTGAGGAAGGCCGGGAGGTGGTGGTGGGTCCATGGGAGGGCGTTTATGGAAGGCCAAGGGGCAGCAGGTCAAGCAGATGGGAGAGACCCGAGGTTATAAACCTGTGTAGATTACATAAAGATCATGTAGATGCCCAACGAAAACACCCTCTGGCAGCTGATCAGGAATTGACCAGTGTGCTGGGAGCAGTGGGGTTGTGTGGAACAATTCCTGCTTCAAAATAGAGAAAGCGGGCACACGGAGGTAAAAAGCTCCACACGCTGAGGTAAAAAGCTCCACACACTGAGATAAAAAGCTCCACACACTGAGGTAAAAAGCTTGCAGGTACAAAACAATACACCACATGGCTCTGGGTGTCTGAGGAAGATGAAGAATTCCAGGCTTTGCCATTCAGCGCAGGAGGGGAGGAAAAAAAAAAGAATATGGCTGAATTAAAAATGAAAATGTGAAGTTTGGCGTTGAAATGCTGTCACATGGCTAACGAAATAACTTTCTAGCCATCCAGAAGGAGGATTTTGCTGGATCTGGTGGATGTGGCAGCTGAAGGAAAGCCGAGCAGATGGTCCCTACCTAACCCAAAAGGATGGTAGGAGGTGAAAAGAAGAAGAAAAACTGAGCACAATACCAGGCTGCTGCAAGTCAGGCCCAGTTCTTCTTGAACCAGGAGGCTCTAAATAGTTGGCTCTTATCCAGCTGTTTTAATTAGCAGCAGTTTCATAAGCTCTGTAATGAGGACATACGTTCATTGGAAAGTAGGTTGAGACAATGAAACTCGTTTTTACATCGAACATTTGCACGTATTAGATGGCAGTAGCTCGGCTGATCTGAATTTAATTAGCAGCACAGAAGTGAAGAATTCTTTGTCACATTATGAGGCTTCAGTGTTATATTTTTTAATTCAGCTTTCAAGTGACCTGAAATCGGGGTGAGGTGCTGTTGTGAATACTTCTTTTTCCCGTGCCCAAGTGAAGGTCCTGCTGATGTTTGAGTAGTTTATGAAGGAAAGAATAAGCTCTTTACATTTGAAGAGATGGAATTTGTGAATAACACAAAAGATACACATTCACTGAAAGGGGAGAAAACACAGTTAACTCTGGGATGCACCCTCGAACCAGCTTTGTCGTACCAGCAGTTAGTGCAGCTGAAGAAGTCAGTGTCATGAAGTCCCACATGAAGAAAACAGCCTCAAACAGGTTAGGAGTGCGTCGCCTGCAGAATGTTGTGTGTTAACAAAAACAGCTGTTAAAGTGTAGTCTTTTTGTTCTTAGAGCATCAGGTTTCATGATCATAAAGCGGCGTAACTGGGTTTATGCCAGTTGTTTCCAGCTTCAAACAGAAGCTGTGTGTTTCACGTGTTCAGTTCGGTGTTAAACAATGGCAACTTCTGGGGGTGGAATTAAGTTTCTCATCACAGGAGAGCTCAGGATGTGCTTGTGCTGCCATCGGGGTCAGGGAGATGGCTCAGAAACTCAGAGGTCAGGCCGTTATATGGATGAAGTAACATGAATAAGGTCAACATTTTTTCTAGTTCCTTAGTACCCCAGACAATGTTTACTGGAGATGCACAATAAATTTTCTAAAGTAATCTGGAGGTTGCATTGCAAGGCGAAGTCAGGTCTGTGTTCTGTACTGGATGAGGTTTCTGTCATTAGGGTAATCTAGAGCTATGCTAGGGAAGATAATACCCCAACAAGAACCGTGGGTCAGAGAATAAGCCGAACACCTCCTGGTTAAAGAAAAAATGTGTCTGAGTCAGATTATTCCATTATTGTTTACTGTAGAGATGGCAGCCCTTTCCATGTATTGGTACAGTGATTTTTAGATGCCTGTGCAGGCTCTTCCTGCATGGGGCAGTCTGCTGAAGCAGTTCTAAAGGTGTACATGCTAAGCTAAGTTTCTGTTACATATTTGCCTGCTATTTGTCTTTGCCTGTCAGCTCATCTTTTAGATGCTAATCTTTGAATGCCAGGTGCTGTCTTCTGTTCTTCATTTGCACTGCTCAGAACAAAGTACTTCATATCTAGTCAGAGTTACTGGATTTACCAGAAAAAGGGTAATTTTTGTAGGAGGACAGTCAATTCATGTGTTATGGTAAAGGTTCTTAGGGAATTTGTGCCTTTCTAATTGTAGAAAGCTTAGAAAACACTTAATTGCAGTGCTACAGGTTTTCTTATCTGCAGTTTGTATTTTGTATCTCTCTGTTATTTTTTTCCTTTTAAGGTATACACATTAAAACTCACAAAATCTGCATGGGCAAACTCCATTTTATTACTTTTTGATTGTAATACTATCATTTACTTTGGTAAATTCGTATCCCTGTTTAAAGTGCCTTGAAGCAATTAGAATTTAGTTTAAATTCAAGTATTGTAAACTGTACAGAGTATAAGCACAAAAATAAAAAGCTGCATAGTGAAAATACTAGAGCAGGCGAATACATTCAGGATGCCAAATACTCAAGTATTAACAACACCAGATCAGTATTAAGGTTAATGATAATTAGCAGCTTCATACAGTAGATACAGAACTGTGGACAATATAAACGCGTTGTTCTTACCATTAACAAAAGATAGAAGCACAACTTAATACCGGAGTAATTTGTAGGATCAGTTTTTGTAACACATGCTGTAAGTAATAAGGCAAATACTGACACAAATTAATCTTCTACGTATTGCTGTGAATCCAGCAAATCCAGTACATGGTTTTTCTAGACTCTGAGCCCCTGCAATCCCAGTGGTTTCCGTGAGAGTTTTTGACATCCACATCTCTTAAAAATCCTCACAAACAGTCACTCTTGTCTTAACACAGTTTTGTTTGGATTTTTGTTTGAAATTTGGCCAATGATGTTATGAAGAAGAATGTCTGAGTTTGTGTTGCTGTTTCTTTTCTGTGTACAGATGCAAGATCATCTGCTGTGCTTTGTATTTGCCCATAGCTACTTCGAGTAGTAGTGGGGCACGCTTAATGAGTATGGTAGAATTTTACTTTGAATATGTAGCCCTTATTTTGTCCATTTAATTTGAAGGAATAATAGTCGTACCCTGGCATGATAGTGACTTGTTATGTGTACTAGATCAAGAGCATAACTTACCTATATTATTTGTCAGAAGAGGAATTTGTTGAAGATATTTTAATTCACATTGTTATATTGAAATTAATTAAATGACAGCATTAAAATGGTTGGTTGACTCCTTACATTTAAACAATTAGAGAGTATAATTTTACTTGCTATGGCTAAGAAAGTTGTACTGTGGCCACATAAGAGAATGATTGATTTTCAGTGAAAATGACTGCTTCAAAATCAGTGGAACAATATGGCTAAAATATTATTGGTTTGTAACAACACTTTAAAAATGTGTGTATAATGGTGTAAGGGAAAGACATTTTTGCTCAGCTGTTGCCTAAAAAATTAGTTTTAAAATACTAGCCACCTTGAAAAGAAAATTCTTTGTTAATAGTTTATGTATTTAAAGAGCATCTTTGTATGTAACTTTTGCTGTTAGAAAGTGTTCTTTTAAAATATATTTCAAGAAGTATGACAGTTGTGATATAATGTCAAAGTATAAAGTTACAGTTTAACTTTTGTAATATTTGGTGAAATTCTACAAAACAACAACATTAATGAGAAAATTAAAGGGCTGCCCCCAGAGTATAAAACTAGAAGAAGTTGGGTGTCTTGGAATCTTAACTCCCTTGCTCTTCTCCCTTTCTTTTAAAAGACTTGTATGTTTTTATTATATTAGTCAAAGTACTTGGTAAGATTTTGTAGTTGTAGCAAGATAGGAGGCTGTGTTAGTCCATCTGCAGTTTATTTCCAGAGCTTGTTGGTGATGAACGTTGGGTTAATTTGCTGTAGGTTAAGGTTTGATAGAAGGAATACTGCAAGATCTCCTCATTACCAGCCTGACTTCAATGTCAGGAAGAGTTTTCTTTTTAGTGTGTAAACATCCTTCATCAGTTGCTGCTAGGTGGAGATCAAAGCGCAATGAAACTGATTTTTTCCTTAAGCGAGGGTTGTCCTTAAAGAAAGAACCTTCCCATTCTTTAATAACTTCATCCACTTTTTCTGTCCTGAAACAATAAAGCAAATGCATTTATGATCCTTGGGGCAATATGAAATATCTGTCTTCAGGACCGCTTTTAAAATGTAGAGAGAATTGCATAATAAAGTGTCCAGTTATTTTAGATGGACACTGAGACACTAGAATTTTCTTTTTTTCACTGGTTCCTTCTCCAGAAAAGCTAAATAAAGGGTGAAGGTTCATTACATTCTTGTTTTTGTATTTTTAAGTAGACATGGATACAATACCACCACTCCAAACACAGCAAGCAATTTGTTTCCAAGGAGAGAGTTTGGAACCCAAGCTCAAAAACTTTGCAAGAAACCTCTGTACTGTAGTGGGCAGGACTGAATTCCTGTGTCTGAAAGCCGTCAGAATAGGAGGAGAAAAATCTAGTTCAGATCCAAACCTCAGAATGTCAATCTACATTAACATAAAAAAGGCAAAAAGGGCAGAAGTAAAATATGGAGAATTGCAAGCCAGCCAAATCCTATTGATTTAATCCTCTAAGAATGTGTCAGGATCCAGATCTAAAAGTCTGGGGACCCTACTCTGGCAGAGTGAACTGCACCCAGCCATGGAGCCCTGTGCAAATCGTACGGGCTGTGTAAGATAAACAAAGCTCGTGTATGAAAACAAGCTTCAGATATGGAATGTGTATGGTGGACCCATATGATGGTGTTAATTTTTAATTCTAATTTCTACCTCTTTTCAACAGCCAATTACAGTTCAGCGTTAGTGACATGGTACCCTACAGCTTCTTTTATATGTAATGTCAAATGTTGGGCTACAAAAGAGCTTGAAGAGCAGCTGAAAAAATAAAAGAATGAGGCAATCCACTACAATTAAAGTAATTTAAGTTGAATAATACCTCCTAACAGACTTTCACATGCCTGCTTAGGAGCCAAGCTCTCTGTTCCCTGTTTGGTAATTGGTGAAACATAGGAGTTTCCAAACAGCAAGTTAGAGCAGCCAAGCCTGAATTTATGTGCATAAATATGCCCCAGAGGGACTCGCAAGCATGGTCTGGGCTCTTTTGCTTTCAGCCTTAACTGAATTAATTATTCATAGTTTCATTCTTAACAGAAATATAAATTACAAATCAGAAGCATCAGCATGATATTGTTAGCTTACGAAGTAAATGCTAATAAAAAGAATTTTAAAATTTAATATAACTTGATCACTGTTGTTCTGGAGCTTCTTGGCTGTATGGGCGTGATATAACAGGTATTATATAAAGGAAAACACAAAGCTGCTGAAAGGTAATGCCCACCATTTACTTCCAATTGTTATTCTGTTAAATTCATGTTTGACTTACTGTACAGTGCCATGAGCTTCAGCGCTTTCCTTCATAATATTTCCATCTAGGACTGCTTGTTTTGTCATCAGTTCTGTCTTCTCGCTTTCATGCTTCTTTGCACTATCTGTAAAAGAAAATGCAGCTAAGCTAGGCGTGCAGAGGAGTGAGGGCAGGACACAGGACCTAGAGGTGTTTTTCCTTCTGCTGCATTGGAAGAAGATCCTTTTGTAATATCCAGTAATTTGTCAGGAGTTAGGAACCTCCTTTGGGGCCATAATCTGCTAAAGGGAAAGTGTCTAAACACTCACTTGAAGGCAGTGTAAAGGCAATCTTGCTAATGGTTGGCATTTTGTCATCCCTCTGGTCAGGTACAGAGCAACGAAACCTGCAAAAGTAAGAGTTATTGCCATCATCTAATAATATTGAATTACTTTCATCCAAAACTTGTCTTGTGAACAATTATGGAAAATTAAAAAACATGAGAACCATGAGAAGTTCTATTTGATTGCAGTAACCATTTAGTAGGATTTCTCATTCTGAGTATAGAACTGAAGGAAGTTACTGAAAATATCTCTGCAATTTCATCATTATTTTCAGACAGTTTTTAATCAGCTTGCTGTGTGCCAGAAAGAGTTAGTTAATTTTATTAATACTGAATCATGTGTATTTTCACAGAGGCAGAAGCATTAAATCTGAAAGTGACTCCCCTGTTTGGAATCTTCTTACGCAAATGTGTGGGGTTCCTGAACTGAAACCCTCTGTTTTCTGTAGGGGAGTGATGTTTGGTTGATTTCAGAACCAGTGAAGTTGCAAATAAACCATTTCTAAGGATTTTACACTGCAATTCTTTTAATGATTGGTTCATGTATTTTCAAATCTGATGATTATTTCAATGAGAAGTCTGAAATGGAAGATAAATTTGAGTACTTTTTCTCTAAATGAGTACCTGTTCTCTTCTTGCTCAAGCAGACTGCGATATGTTGCTATCTCCTCCTCCAGCTTCATCCTCGTGTTCAGGAGAATTTCATGCTCTTGAAGCTGTTTCTCAATACCTCTTCTCACTTCCAGTAGCTCCTTCTCTAAGCACTCAATCTCACCTTCTAAGTTTTGTAGTTGCATGTGGTACTGCTGCTCTGTGGCACGCAATGAACGCTCCAAACCCTTTTCCTGTGAAATTTAACTCATATTTTAAGATTTGGAAAGTATATGTGTAAAGATGTTTTATGTACTTTTCATTAACAATATGTGTATTTTTACATCTGTTCTTTTAAATATATTCTTTATGAGCAGGAGCCAAGCTTTCAAGATAATACATTTGCTGAGAAGTTTTCCAGTAAAATCTGTAATAATTTAAGATAGGATTAAAAAAATGTAGCCGCCTGTTGTACCCGCAATCTATGACCACTGATTTTACAGATCTTTGATTTTACCTGTATAGTTACAACCGTGTCCAGCTCAGTACTGTAATAAATCTGGGTGGTCTGTGTGCTCTTGTAGCTTATCTGTATTACTGAATTCAGTAAATTGCTGACATATTGTCCTACGCAAAGCAATGTATTTCTGTGCATGTTGTGCTTCTGCTGTATGTGATTGCTACATAAAATGAATTGTGGAATAGTTTACATCAAGAAAAAGATTTATTTTGTCTAGGAGATTTCCAGTTGTGTTTTATGATGCTTACCACAGCGTGGAGAGATTCAATTTCGATCTGCATGTGGTGCCACTGCCGTCTTGCTTCACACAGTTCTGCTCTGGCTGCCTTTAATGCTTCTGCATCTTTGTCCATTCTTTTTTTAATGGTAGCTTCTTCTACCTACAGGAGATATAAAAAACACAATAATATTTAAAAAATAGTCAAGTAATGAAAAGAAAATCAAATCTCTGGCTGGAATTTTTTTAGTCATATATATTTGTTAAAGCTAACAGCTGTGTGTTAGTATTTTATGTGCAGTGTGGATGGGCAGCCCTTACCCTGCTGTGTTTGATGGGAAGTAGTTGGCTGCATCTTTATCCCTAATATATTTCTTGTAGATGAATTCCCATACAAATTAACTGGTTGTATTGAGACTTTACTCGCCTCTAGAGTCAATGGGCTCAACTTCATGGAAGTGAGAATTGCAGTCAGTTCAAGTTTTTGGGTTTGAATAAGGTTCTTTGTTTTTGATGTATTTTTTATGTCTAAGAACAGCCTTATAGCGAGGGAGACCTTCAGAGTGGTTGCATGGATGTATCACAGCTGGCAAGTGCTGTAGTTATGGTTTTACCTGATAGTCATTGACTGGATTTCAGATTGTCCTTGGAGAGCAAGTACCTCCATTTGTTTAAATATGAATAGCATCTTTACCCAAATTGACAACTTCTCCTTGTCTTCTCAGGACAGGTTACTTAAGATTTACCTATCACAGGAATGAAAAAATTGGTGTGCTCTCTTGAGTATATGCTGTCACCCATGTTAAATGGCACTTGAAACAATACAGGCTCTTTTGCATATTTTACTGATTTATGTAGGGTTTTATGATGCCAACTCTTCAATTTACATCTTACAAAGCAAGTAAAAGAAGTTTCTTTTTTTCCCACATAGCATAGTGACCTATTGTAATTTTACCATGGTGAAAAACTAGATTTGACTAAGCCACAAGTGAACACTCAACATTTGTTGCTTATCCTTTTTTGCCTGGGTACTGCAGGATTTATGTGACAAGGTTATACCCATACACATTGGCTGCTTTGTGCCAAACACAAATAGAAAGTTGGCTTAACTATCTCGATCATAGCTGTTGTGTGTCGTTGGATTACTGTGTAGATCAGCCAGATTGCAGCAGTAGTCTGGCCTGTGGTTAAAAAAACCCTCCAGAATTTCTGCAATACCGAAGAAGTACAACAGGGTGATACAATATCTAATTTTCACCCGGAATTTCTTGACATTTGGTGGCCAAAAATTGTCTTGCCCTGGTATTTCAAAGTTCGGTTGGGTTTTAGATGTGTTTTGTAAGTAAATCTGTAATTGTGTGTTGATAACAATTAATCAATCTGTATGAAAGAACGGATTATATTTGCTGAAGAGTATGACATAGTTTCACTGTGAACAAGATAAAATAGTTCCTGAAAAGGTACAGTTTTCTTTAATATAGGTGCTAAAATGTTAAAGCTTTCTGTATATAAATGATTCTTTACATTGCCTTTGATTTTCAAGATTCTCTTTTCCTCTGTGATAACTACAGGGTGCTAGAGGTTACCGTGTTACAGCATATGGCATCATTTTTTAAATCACAACAATATCACTGTGGCAGGTACAGAAAAACACCCATATGAATTATACAGCATTTGTTTAGTGTGAATTTCATACCCTAAACAAAATCTATTGCCATATCTTCTAGTTCACATCTTACTGCAGTAAAATCAAAATCCCTTCCCCAATAATATGCTGCATTGAAAAGGAAATACTGTACCTCATAGAGGCTGAGGGAGGAATTGTATAGACAGGGATTGTCTCCTTCCTCTGGAAGGTGTCTGCCTGTATGGAGTCATTACCTGGGTCCTTGGTGAGATGAGGGTCTTTATCTGATTTCTGGTGATGAGCGTTTCATACTTTGCCCTGCTCTCACGGAGGAGCTGGGCCGGTTCCATTCCCCTCCCATCCTCCACCTTGGCTCCCCCAACCTCATTGATAGGGTGAGGCGGCTGCTGCAGAGCTTCCCTGCCTGCAGCGAGAGTGAGCGAGGAGAGGCAGATTTTAAAGCTGCAGAGCTTTATTTTTGAGGAAGCATTGGAAGGTCAGAGGCTTCCGATCATTTCTAAATGCAAGCTGGATAAATCTAAAGATCTATCACTTTTGCAGCAATTAAAATAATGATAAAAATTATGTGCTGGAATGGATTTATACAATGTGTTTGTTTTTGTTGCACTGTAACTCTGTTTCTTAATAACCTCAGAAATGAGAGGCTAGGAGATACAAGGCAGAGGACAAAATTACAGCTGCACAGCGTGAGAATGCACTCACAGAGGGGAAAGGAAGACCTTCCCAGCAGCAGGCCACCCGTGGAACATCCCTCCGCCAGGCAGTTGTGCAGTGCGAGAGCAGGTTGTTTAGGGATGTTATGGAATTTCCATCCTTCCAGGTTTTTAAGACTCAGCGAGGCAAAGCCTCAGGTGGCTGATCTGGTCTGGTGTTGAGGACTGCCCATTCTGAAGGAGAGCTGGGCTCCTGGACATCCTCCCACCCAACAGTTCTGTGTTTTTATAGACATGAACACAAAAAGAGGGAGAGGAACCAGCACTGCTGGTGGTAACGAATGGTTGTGTGCCTTGTGTCAAGGGGGTTGGCTCCCCTTCTGCAGAGTGCCAAGTTCTGGTGGATTAACATGTCAAACACAGCAAACTGCTGTCAGAAAAAGTGTCTGGCTTGTCTCTGAAGGCGTTTGCAGTCTCTCTGCCGTGTGTCAGTGGGTTCAGTTTGCAGAACATGCAGATGGTTCTTATACCTTTCCTGACGGCTACCAGGGAGGTAGAATGTATAGGCTGTATTTTCTGCAAATAATTCTTCATTTCCTGGCTCACTGTAGCTACCATATGATCCCAATAATCCTATCTGCTATGGACAGCTCTTACCTATTTTTCAAAGTTTTTTCAGTAATGCTCAGTACCAGGTATTTAGTAAAAAAATACAGATTTCAGCAAAAAAAAAAAATAAAATTCACTAGGTAGATTGCATCCTTAGGCTCCAAATAAGAATATATGTCACTAAAATGAGAAAAAAAGGCAGTACCCTTTTACAAGACACTTGTCTTTTTAGAAGTCAAAGTACTATGCCACTTAAAAGTCTGCTTGTGAGCATAAGGCTTCCTTGTTTTTGGCTCTGTCCACTGGCACATGTAAAAGGATCCTGTGTTCTGCTTTCGTTTTTCTCAGCTGGCTGTTTTTCAGCTGACCTGGACTGAGATGAGGATGTTTTGTTGTCCCCTATCTTTTCTCCAAGTGTCTTAATTATTCTAGTTTTATAATAATCTGTACTTCCATTAAAGTTTTAGTTTGGGTCAAGTGTTTAAGAGATGTGACAGAATATGTAGAACGTTTGTGTTCCTGAGACACAGCCGTACACATGTTAGGAGGTCACAGTAACTTCCTTCTCTTACCTGAGAATCACACAAAAATTGTCAACATTTGGGCTCGAGAGCAAAGCTTTAGGTGTAAATTGTGAAGGGGTTGTGTTCTGGTTTATAATTTTATTTTGGATGAGATTCCTTTCAATAGTTCGTTTGAGTTGTCCATCCAGAAGCCCAGCTCGGGCCTCACCAGCCCACACTGGCTCCCAGCAGGTGGCACCACGGAACAGGGAGCCACTGGGCCACCAAACCCTCTGCCCCTCTGTGCCACTCCAGCTGCAGGCTCTGCAGTGTGGGGTTCTCTTTGCAAAATCTCTCTCTTAAATTGAGAGCTTGAAATTAGAACATAGCAAGTATTGCTTTAATGTCATGTTCAGACAGATTTTGTACGTGTGCTAGCATGGGGTTAATTTCTTTACATTAATAGAGAGAACTACACTGTGCACACAGGGTGTGAGAGAGCAAGATACCCAACAACATGGCCCACAGGGGTCAGGAGTGGCTTGACTGAAGAATGAAGACAGACTAATATCTTAAATCTTGTTGAGTGCTTTTTATTAGTCAAGAAAACTGGAAAATGAGGTTAGAATAGCAAAATTACTTTATCTGTTAATTACTGAAAATCATAAAAAGCATATCTAATTAAATGCCTAATGTGTGCACTGTATTTCTAGCTGTTGAACAAAGAATTGATGCATTTAAAGCACACTATGAAAATAATACAGGTAATACCAATAGACTGAAGCAGGAAATACATTGTAAGACTGCTAAGAATGCAAATGTAGGCTTTGTTGTGTTTAAAAGAATCTTAGTAAAAAGCCAATCTATTTTTATCACTTCATACATAGAACAAAATGATTTATCCATTTTGGCTTTGAAAGAAGCATGAAGTGAGCGGATCCTTTGCAGTATCAGATTGTGCCTTATATCTGCTCTTCAACTTCCTTAACATGGGATGCAATAACTTTTCCATCTACCACTTCTTCGACAATTGTCTTGATCTTTCTAGTTTTGGTAGGATCTAAACATAAACAAAACAAACCAAATATTTGTCAAAGTGTTAAAAATCATGAACCAGAGCAGCACGCATACATGAACAGCTACATCCTTTTCCTTTCAAATTGGCTTCTTGCTATGACGAACTCCATGATGTAGTTAAACAGAATGACATGCATTATTTTATTTATAAGAATGACTTTACAAACAAAATTTTATTCAATCAAGTTCTACCTACCTTGAGAGGAATCCAGTGACTGCGTTTGTGATTTGGACCCTGTCAAGGATGAGCTTTCAAATGTAAGTCCTGGTCCTGCGTTCCTGGAAGTGAATCAGAGACACGGAATATTGCAGAATGTTTGTCAGAACTTGGAGGAATTGTATGTTTAAAATACTGGTCAGAATGGTTCATTATCCTCAGGCAGAGTATATCCATATTATTTCAGAATCATTGGATGTGCCTTACTGTCCTCTGGTGAATGTACCACTTGTTTTTACCTCTCTTTTCCTGGAAAGGTTATTGCTACAGAAAATAAAGCACAGGAGATAATTCATGTAAATCAGTTACTTACGCAAACTCGCCATCCAGCAAGCGACGATAGGTCTCAATCTCCATTTCCAGGCGAGTCTTGATGTCTAGAAGTTGTTGATACTCTGCATTCTGGCGCTCCATGTCAGCCCTGACCTGGAACAGCTGAGACTCCAGATTCCCAATCTGCATTTGCATTTGTGAAAGCTGAGCACAGTAACCTCCCTCCGTTTCTGCTAAAGTGTCTTCAAGGGATTTTTTCTGTGTAAGAAGGATATTAAATAACATCTGAGGAAAAGAAATTCTTTACAAAGACAAATCCAACTGAAATAGTTTAATGGAAGTAAGTAGAGCCTCAGTATTTAGAGATTTTTATTTTTTTTTTTTAATTGAAATACCAGTCTGAAAAATGGGCTTTGTTGCTTCATGAATGTGAACATAAAAGTTAATCTGCTTTATAACACACCACTTGCAATCCAGTTATCTATATGGCTGCTGCTTAGGAACTAAAAGAAAGCAGGATTTAATAGGGAATAAATGTAAATCTTAAATCCTGTAGAGCAGGATAAGATCTAGCAACACTTCTGAAGCTGGAAAATTTACTCTGAGTAGTTACAGCTTCCTTAGGACGTACCATGGCAAGCTGAGACTGCAGTTCAATTTCCAGGCTCTGGAGAGTCCGTTTTAAATCAGTGATCTCACTCTTTCCTGACTGAAGCTGCTCAGTATGGGTGGAGATTTCCCTTTTCAGCTCCCCACTCTGAAATGGCAAGGAAGAATACAACGTAATTTTACCGTTCCAAATATTTAACTAATTTTTACATGCATTTAGCTGAATTTGCTGTCTCTGGCTCTTACTTTTTCATTGAACCATGCTTCAGCCTCTTTACGATTTTGCTCAGCAATGACTTCATACTGTCCCCTCATGTCATTCAGAAGCTTGGTCAGGTCAGTTCCTGGAGCAGCATCCATTTCAACGCTGACTTGGCCAAATGTACTGCCTTGGATACCCTGAAGCTCCTGGAGAGATTTAAAATAAAGAAAAGTTTCTGTTAATAAAAGGCAAAATAATTCTACCAAAAATATATGGAAAGAAATAGAAGTGATGTAAGTTCTGTTTCAACAAGAATCCGTGGCTTGCGTGCATATTTCTTTCACTCTTCCACTTAGTAAACTCAAAAAAGAACAGCAAACAGAACAAATAATGAAACCAAGGAACTTCCCCTGGCATAAATAAGGGAATAATTTGATATTTCACAATTTCTTCTGCCTTGTTATGAATTCACAAAGAAAAATAAAGTACCTCTTCATGATTCTTCTTGAGATAAGCCAGTTCTTCATTCAGGCTTTCAATCTGCATCTCCAAATCAGCTCTTGTCAAGGTCAACTCATCAAGAACTCTGCGCAGACCATTGATGTCAGCTTCCACACTCTGGCGAAGAGCCACTTCATTCTCATATCTGTAAAGAAAGTCATTAAATATTATTTTTTCATGCGGTTAATGAGGTCAAATGCAAACTATTACTATGTAGTTATAGAGCTTTTAATATGAAATCTTAGTACACATATTTATTAGAGTATTGTTTAATAATTACATTAAAGTATTCTACAAGGAAAGAGATTTTTCAATACAGAATATTTTTTTCCTTAAAATATTAGTAAGAGTTTTTGTAATACTGAGATGTACTTACTTCAGTCTGAAATCATCAGCAGCCAGCCTGGCATTATCGACCTGCAAAATGATTCTTGCATTGTCAATAGTTGCATTGATGATCTGGAATACAAACAATGTTCACAGAATGATTTTATAGTCCAATGGCTTTGCAGCACAATATGGCTATTTACATAACTGTAATCCAGATACGATTATAAAATTAAATGTTATTTGTCTGACTCTTGTATAATTTACTAAGAAAATACATAGGACAGATTTTCAGCTTCTGCTAATCAGCATGCTTCACGTAGAATATTGCTTCACATTCTCTGAGTAGATAGCTTATAATTATTATAATATTATTAGGTGAATTTCAAATATAGAAATATGTTAAGTGCATTGCTTTGCTACCTTGTTTCGAAGATCTTCAATTATAGGGGCGTATTTGCTATAGTCATTCCCAGATCCAGGGATACTAGTGCCAGGGCCATTTTTCTCATACCACTCGCGGATTTTGCGCTCCAACTCAGTATTGGCATCCTCCAGAGATCGTACTTTGTCCAGATAAGCAGCCAGACGGTCATTGAGGTTCTGCATAGTTTCTTTTTTTGAGCCAGAAACAAGGCCACCATCCCCAGCAGAAGCAGGGCCAAAGCCACCTCCAAAACCAGATCCTGAGCCACTACCAAAGCCACTTCCTAAACCTCCACCAAAAGCACTGCCTAAGCCACTTCCATAGCTACCACCGAAACCACTACCAAAGCCTCCACCAAAGCCGCTACTTAAGCCGCTCCCAAAGCCTCCAAGTGAGCTGCTCCCAAAACCTCCACTGTAGCCAGAGCCTGAACCAAGCATAGAAGCAGCACCAAATCCTCCTCCAGATCCACCACCAAACCCAAGGCCACTACCACCAAAGCCTCCTCCACCACTGGAACCAGCCATCCGCAGAGATCCCCCGCCAAGTCCACTCCGAGAAGAGAATTGCCGGGATCCAGCACTTGTGCGCACGGAAAGGGCCATGGTGCTCGAGGTGCCCTGATCTCCTACGTGAAGCACACAACAGAGAGCACTGCAGGTCAGGGAGCAGCCTCACCTTTATATAGGGCAGGCAGGGGGTGTTTCAGCAGCAGTCCCCACCTCCTAGGAAGATCTTTAATTCTTGCCCTCTCTTTTGTTTGGAGGCACAGTCAGTTTAGTGTGTCCTGACCCAGGTGAATGCCATGTGCAATCTAAATGGCCAATGGGAGAGGAAATCTGATGCCCTACGGGTATTTGCTGTATTAGGGGAAATGGGTGGAGTAGAGCTAAGACATCATGGTAATGTTTTGCCATGTGCAATGGAGCACAAAAATGTCTTTTCGCATTTAAATCCTTCCTAAATCACTTTTTTTTGTGATTACATATTCATTGCTGTCTTGGTTTGGGGCTATTATTACAGGAGTGTGCTTAAGCCAGTGGAGTGATCCCTTTCATCCTTCCCAGTGTGTGTGTCAAACATGTCTCTTTTCATAACACTTTCCTGGCCTGAACCTCTGCCAGATTAGTGCTCCCTGTCTGTGTAATAAGAAATAAGGAAAGTGATCACCAAAAGTGTATGAAGACACATACAGACATGCGGTCACCTGCAGGTTGATCATTCATATGAAAACATAAATATATTTTATTATACCAAATCCAATTTGGAACTGTATTTTCTGCCCTAAGCCTTCCATCACTGGAATATCTCTGTGTAATATGCATAGTCTATACCAACAGTTTAGACTTTTGAACTGAAAACTAACCCTTGTTTCTTCTAAATATTTTGCTGTTATCTCAAACTAAGCAAAACAATTCCTGCATTTTGTGTTTTTTATAATATAAATCTAAAGATCAAATACAGTTCTTCTGGTTGCAGGTTTAGGCATGGAAACCCTTCAAAACCAATACGTTTTTCTTTTGAAGTTATTGTGCTAAGCAGAAAAATTGTTTTTTCTTTGTCCTGGCTTAATTACATCATTGGATTTGTCAACTGAAATGTATTAATTTTTATTTATCTACATCCAGGAGCACGGGTGCTTTTTCAGGCAGAAATGTATTGAGCAGTGGATCAAAGGTTTCAATACAGCATTTATGTAGAAATTAATTGGTAGCCCGGTATCAGTGACTCATGACGGTGAAAGTGAAGGATTATGTTCTTTGGCAGCTGTTTATATACAGTGAGTAACACACTGGACAGGTGAAATTTCAGGAGGAAGAGGTATTTTTGTTTTTATTTTGTCAAGAGGAAAATGTAGACTCCTTGGACTGAGGACCTGGGTGTGGCACAGGAGCCTTGTGCTGGATGGGCAAGGGCACGCGCAGCTATTGATGGAGAGAGGTTTAACAGCGATGATGGTCTTTTTATTTCTGAACTGAAAAGCAAAATGTATTCTTATTTATAAAATGTCTTTGCTTGCTATAGTCCCTGGTGATATAAACATTCGCAGAGAGTGAAAAATCATAAACAGGCTTCTTCAATTTATTTATTAATTTTAATTTATTATGAAATGCAAATTGATGCTTCTTATTTATTTGAAAATCATTTTTTACTCAAGTGAAGCTGCATTACCTTTGAATGGCAGTTCAAGTTCAGAAAATGAATACTTCCTTTTTTATCTGTCTTGGAAACAATTATACCTTTATAATAGGCTGATTTTGCTTTTTTTCATCAAGTTATTTAGTCATTATGTAAGTAAACCCAAAATCTTGTACTTTGTAGTTTACTGATTTTTATTAACACTCCCACACACAAAACAAAACAAAACAAAAGCAAAAAAGAAAAAGATTGTTTGAAATTTAATAGTTTGGGGTTTTTCAACCCTCCTGGGAATTAGATTGGATTCTTTCTAGAGTTTAATCTTTTCGTTTTGGCATCAGCTCCAGGAAGCTCAGAGGCTGTCTGCTCTCTGCTGGTGCCATTTACACCTTCTCTTCAATTTCTCTGACCTGAGAGGAGACAACCTTGCCATCAACCACCTCTTCAACAATTGTCTTGATCTTCTTGATTTTACTCGATTCTGGGAATGAAATTGAGCAGAGAATTAATGAAATATGATGTATTTTGACAGAATAATACTGTTGTACTAGCAGCAATTTCAGCAATGTGCAAATCAGTAAAGACATCTTTTCAATGCACAGTTACTTTGAAGTAAACTTGGAGTATAAGGGATATGGTTCCTCTTCCCTTGAACATCCTGCTCTGAAATACTGTTGGTTTTTATCAGGCTACTTAGTTCCATAACATTTCAACAGGCAGCCATCAAAAAATAAGGAGGTTGGTGTGACTTACCTTTTTCAGCCTCTGCTGTAGACACCTCCAGCTGGAAAATTCTGTTCAAATTATAAATTAAAAAATATAAATATATGACACTTATACATACTGAAGAAGCATCCTCATACATTTCCTGTACATTTAATCGAGACAGGCAATGTCCTATCCTGAAGACATTTAACCAGGTGTTTAAATGAGTTTTCTCTGTTAAGGTAAAACTTGCTAAGCATAAGCTATAGGTGAAATTAATCTGCAGACTTGTTTCTGCAATGCCATGACCCCAGCTCATGCAGATATGCCCGATCTAGCTCATGAGCCAGAAATGCTGAACAGGCAGAATCTTGGGGGCAAATACCACTCTCTGCTTGCCCTGCTTTAATAGGTGCCTGCTCTTTTCAGTGCCGAAAATGGGATACTGGATGAGCTGAACACTTGGTGTCAGCTCACTTGAACCTCTTCAGATTTTAAGTAGCTTTACTAATGACACAGGTAGAGCAGAGCATAATCCAGTGTAGGCTGCAGAACTTGCCGTGGACTGCAAGGGAAAGTCGATGTGCTCTTACTGAGTGCCTGCTCTCAGCGTGACTGGGTGCTGCGGTGTCATAACCAGCTTTAAAAAAATCTAGTCCAGGTTAGCCCAGGCCTGCAGAAGCTACACTCATTACAGTTGTGGACAAGTCAATTCAAAATTGAATTACTGATGCTTATGGAGTGTGGATGTCTACCTGGCTACTCACCTCACAAGGAGTAGCAGTATATACTACCTCTGCAGAGGCTGAGAATCTCAGCTGACTTCCACAGGAGCTTCTGAAACTGAGCACGAATTGCAGTCTGCTCTGACTCTACAGGTGAAAACTGAGCAAAAGAGTTCCCCTACCCCCTCAACCAGTCAGAAAGTGGCAGATTTTGCACTTTCACCTTCTGTGAATATAGACAGTCTTTGTGATGTTGTTGTCATATGAAACTAAACCAACAAGCAAAGTCCGCGTGTTTCCTCACCCGCTGTCCTCTCCTTCCAGCAGACGGCGGTACGTGTCAATCTCCATTTCCAAGCGAGTCTTGATATCCAGCAACATGGAGTACTCACTGTTCTGGCCTTCCATGTCAGCTCGAAGTTGCCTCAGTTGAGCCTCTAAACTGGCAATTGTTCCCTGGATTTGGGCTAGGTGATGGCTGTAACGTGCTTCAGTTTCAGCCAGAGTGACCTCTAAAGACTTGGTCTGCAGCCGATGAAAAGAAGAGAGATGTGTTATTCAAGAGGATACATTTGTTGTGTTAAAATACCATTTTGATTGAAAAGCCTCTTCGTTTCTATATCTATCTGTGTAACTGTCTACTAAACACAGTCCTTATGTCGAGTGTTCTTTATTATTTACCATGGAAAGACGGGACTGTAAATCTAGCTCCAGACTCTGGAGGACCTGTCGCTGCTCCGTGATCTCTTTCCTTTGGACTTGCAGCTGTTCAACGTTGATTGATACTTCCTTGTTCAGTTGTTCTGTCTGCAAAGCGAAAATGGAGGGACTGTAAACTGCAACCAGACACGACCGAGGTTCTTGCTAATGTTTAATTGACCTTACCTGTTTCTCAAATTGTTCTTTGGCATCTTGACGGTTCTTTTCTGCCATTTCTTCATATTGCAGTCTCATTTTTTCCATAATAGTTACAAGATCAGTGTTTGGAGCAGCATCCACCTCTACATTAACTGAGCCATGCACCTGCTTGTTCAGTCTGTCAACATCCTATAGCAATGAGGATTGTATTAGCATCAGCTACAGGGAACTTTAAATCCTGAATATTGGAAGCAAATTCAAAATCTACAGACAGAAGTAATTCTTAAATAGCACCTCAGGGCAAGATAACAATGCAGTTTAGTGCACCTCGCGTTAGAACATTGTACTTGTTCTGTAGCAATAAATGCTATATCATAGATAAACATACTATAAACAGATTATTTCCTCAGGAGCAGATCTAAGGTTCCCATTTGTACACTTTTGAGGGATAGCGACTCCTAAACCACAAATTGCTCTTAAAGAAAACCTTCACTCCTTAGTTCCTGCTCAGCCTTTGGTGCCTTGGATGTCAGTTAGTGCCACACACAGTTACCCTGCTTCCAGAAATGAAACCAATGCTTCAGTCCTGCACAGCGCTGTGTGCAGTGTGTGGCTAGACTGGCTGTTTTCCTAGGTTGGATCTTTCTAATACAGTGCTTAAAGAACATAATTTCTGCAATGTGACCAGGAATTTGGAAGTTGATAACGTGACACTAAGAGGAAAGCTTGGACATATGCCACGACTGAGGTTTTGTTAACAGTCATTTTGAATTTAGGATTTCAGTTTGTGTCTTTACTTGAAAAAGGGGAAACAATGGTTGTGTAACATTCTTACCTTTGTAGGGCTTTGAAACTATAAATGTAATGCTAAGGGTGAGATTCAGTTGGAGCTTGAGCTCCTGGGAGAAGCCGAGTGTACATGACTACCTTGTAGGTATCATAGATAATATATGAATAGGTATCTAAGTTTTGATGTGCTAATCTGGAGCTGAATCCCACCGTAAGTGCAATACTCTTTCAGTTTAACCATGAAGATTTCATTATTCCTAGTGAGGCTGAGTTTATGTATTCCACTTAATAAAAATCTCTCCCTGACAGCGTTCGGCTGCTCTCACCTCCTCGTGGTTCTTCTTAAGAAAAATGATTTCTTCTTTCACACTTTCAACCTGTGACTCCAAATCAGATTTTGTCAAAGTCAAGTCATCACGAACTCGGAGCAGCCCATTAATATCATTCTCAACACTTTGCCTGAGCAGGAGTTCATTCTCATACCTGTAAAATAAGGCTTGTTTGTCACCATGAAAATGCAGCTGTTGGATTTAAATGCCAGCATAGGCAGCTACTACAGCCTTAGTTGTATAATTTTTCTTTTTATTAAACTTCATGTTATAAAATGCTTACTTCTCAACTTTGATACTAATAACTAGAAGCTTTTGTTAATAAGAAGAGCATGAAAGAAAATTTATTAAATGATCATGGAACTTACTTCAGCCTAAAATCATCAGCAGCCAGTTTGGCATTGTCAATCTGCAGGACAATCCTTGCATTCTCCAGCTGTGCAGCACTGATCTAAAAAGGAATGGTTGAAAAGCAATGAAGCTTTGCACAGAAATGCACACGTGATCCATTTCTGGAAATTGATACTGAATGTGGGCTTCATCTTGCTTAACTTCAGCTGTCTATCAGTCATCTAGGTTTAAGCTAAATTCCCTTTGAAGTGCGTAGAAGGAATTAAGATTTTTTAAAAGGCAAATTATCCTGTCATAAAATAGGTCTATAAAATAGTTGGAATGAGCCGCTCTCTGGAAGGGATCTGCTTTTCAAGGATGGGAAATAGAACTGGTGAAAAGTAGGAGGGGAAACATTATTTGACAAATCTGTCAGCTGATTGCTGTGGGAATATTTTACTGTTTATAGCGGTAATTTACTATTTCAAGTAGTGATCTATTATTTTTTCTTAGCATTTGACAGTCTTTCTAAAAAACTACTTTGAAATCCACAGATGCTACACTATATTTAAATATGTAAATGACCATCAGCATTTTCACTAATTAAAATTACCTAGAACAAACAGAATAGAATGAATTCATTTTGATTGAAAGATTTTCATGTATGAGACTGCTCCCATCAGCAGACATATATTTAGTATTACAAATTACATAAAACCTGTCACTAATCTGTATCTGATCAAAGTAAAGCATTTCTTTTTCTTAGCTGAGACAACTGCAATTTGTAAAAGTACATTTTCTATAATAGATTATTATCTATTCCCCAAATAATTGCAATTCATACATTTATAGATGGCTATATGATATCTTACCTGAGTTTGGAGTTCTTCAATTGTTTTGAAGTATGAGCTATAGTCATGCCGTACGCTGATGGTGTTCTTCTCATGCCACTCCTTAATCTGCATTTCGAGCAGGGAGTTTGACTTTTCTAGAGAACGCACCTTCTCCAGATAAGCAGCCAAACGGTCGTTTAGGTTTTGCATGGTTGATTTTTCATTGCCAGTGAGCAGCACATCATTACCAGTAACCTTAAGCTGGAAGCTCCCACCAGAACTTTGTCCGTAGTTGGTGCTGGTAGAGATGCGGGTGCCATAGCCACCAGCCCCTCCATAGACACTGGGTGCCTGGATCTTCTGGATGGACATTTTCCTGGAGGTTAACCCGGTAACACTGGGTGCAGTGCCTCCCAAGCGGGTGCTGGCGCTCCACTGAACGCTTCGGTTAGAGAAGGCCATTTGTGTTCTTTGTCTTCTAAAATGAAACAGCTAAGTCAGCAGAGATGGAGAGCAGCTCAAGTGAAGAGTGTGTGCTCTGTAAACCTTTATAGTGTGTTTCAAAGAGGAAGGACAGTAGTTATAAACCCCACCTCTGTTGACACATAAGTGGTGTCAGCAAAAATCGCATACAGGATATTGCCCCTGCACTCTGTATAATGAAAAGGGGTTTTCAGCTGTCCATCTGTTTGAGAAAAACTCCCCAGGTAGTTTGGCTTGCTTTGTTATTATTCTGAATAAAAGATAAAACACAAATAAGATGTTGAATAATTTATAACAGTATACCTGCAGCCATACTCTGTAGTCCTTTTGAACAAACAAGTAGATTCCTGTTCCCATGTGCAGTGTAGGAAATTAAATGGGATTTGACTATATGTGACAAGGGACTTAAAATATTTATATTTGCAATCAAGTTTATATTTCTGTTGAGTAAGTAATAGTTTGGGCCTCAGGACAGTCTAGAACGGTGTATAAATTATTAGAAAGGAGGCATCTGTAACTACCATGCTAATTCATTTTATAATAAGCACAAAACAATATTCGTACTGTAATTGGAAAGTGAATGTTGTTGTAGTTAGCTTGGATTGAATGTGCATTTATTTAGCATTAGAAAACTGTTATAAGTTGAACTCTAGCTTTCAATACAGTTGAAATTAAGCAGAGAGGCTGTTGCTTTGTCCATAAACAGAGTAATGGGAACAAGAATATTGGAAATCTTAGTTGCCCACTTTATTTCCCATATGAGATGCTGAGGTCTGTAGAATGACGGGAGGTGTTGAGATCAAGCTTCCACCATAACCAGCTTCCAGCCCTCCTGTGTGGCTAAAGTTAAAGCCAAACAAATACCTCTGCTGCTGTGTCCATATTTTAGACAAAAAGACTTCCAGCTAACGAGTCCCACTGCTGGGTGCTCTGTCACAAACCTGGGCACTACGTTCATTAACGGGAAATCAGCTGCCTTTGTTCAGTGCATGAAGAAACTCAGCAGTCTTCCTTCTAAGGTTCCTAGGCTGAATATGGTGTATACTTTTGATACAGAAAATGCAGAGAGAAAATGGAAAGTGAGGGAAGTGGCTGCTTGCTGAGGGGATTGTTAGTGCTGCAGGAAAGCAGGTAGCAGATGTGCATTGGGACAGGACGTAGGTGTAGTTCCTTGGGGCATTGCACTGACAGTGCTCTAGTGTATTATTAATGTACAGCCAGCCAGGTAGAACAACTAACACACATTGCTTGTGTTAGTGAAAACAGCTGCTGAACATACTGATCTTCAGCCTTGGGGCAAGGAAATTGCTGGAGGCACTAAGCTTTGGAGGCATTAAGCTGTATATTGGAAGTGTCTTTCTGAGAACACCTAACCCGGGATATTAGGGAGTCAGTACTGCTAAGATTTCTAAGTTACTGTGCTACAGATGAGTTTAAAAAGCATTGGATCAAGGCAAAGAGTTGAGCTGTCATACTTGGCTATTCTGAAAATATCCATATACCAAGCCAAAGGGCTCAGCATTCGGGGCAGAACTTTTTTGCAGGAGGATGCTGTGAATTATCTTTGAACCTTGATCGTCTTTGGGTGTAACTGATAATTAAAAACTTTTATTGAAACCAAAGTACAGTTGAAACCAAAGTACAGTCACTGTATCATTGGGACTGTCACTATGGGAACTCAAGGTGTGTCATCTTTTGTCCATTAAGAATATTCAGACTGAGTGAGAATCGATCGTGTTGGTAGGACAGAGCTTGCACCTGTAAAGCTGTAAGAGGAATACAGCAGGAGCTCCTGCTACAGTTTCATCTCTTGGCTGTATCTTTCACTGCCTACGTGTCTCACAGTATTTATAATAATCTATTTAAGAGTAAACATTCTGCTTTGTCTTCTTAGCATCTATTAAAATCAGTTTCCATGTTACCTTGATGGTAATTTGCTAAACATCACTTGAGGATTCCATTTTTTCTTTTATTGAGCCAATGACAAAGGTGATGCGTTAGCTTCCATGTTTGCCTGTAAATGCAAAAAGAAGTTACCAAAGGTCTAGATTGGCTTTTGTGGGTCAAATTCTTAATCTCTGTATTCACAACTATCCCACCTGCATATGGAGAAGCAGATACATAGTTTAAATATCAAAAGTTTCCTGATGATTTCTCCGGTCTTATATGTGCTTCTATTCAAAAAAATAAGCTAGAAGATCTGCAAGAATATTTACTAAGATCAGGATAGGCATCGTTCATCCCAGAGGTGGGTTTTGCTCCAGCTTTTTTGTTCAATACAGCTTTTTCATTATATGTATCTTGAATGGTTGTTTAAATCACTGGAAACTGCAAGAGCAAACACCAAAGATTCTATCTATACCAGGAAATGAACCAAAGGCAAGGCTCACAGACTGGCTGGAGGGCAGGTGGCTCCTTGTGCCTCACACCTACCAGGCTGTATGGCCGTCAGCTGGGAGTGGTCGTCGGCCTCCACCATCTCTGAACTATGCCCTGCAAGAATATGGGCTGCCTTATTTTTTTTCTTATTTATTTTATTGGTTGTAACAGTAAGTTATCTAAATTGATGTTGAGCAACGTAAAAATATATTCTCTGATAATCTGCAGTTTTGATCAATGTTAAAGAACTTCTGTCAACACTTTGCTGATGTCTCAGTTCAGCAGCGCGGTTTCCAAATTCAGGCTCGGTTGTGAGTGCTCCACAGAGGACAGGCTGGGGATCCATACCTAACCCTGCCTTTCAGTGGCAGGCTTGGTCACAATGGTTTGTGTGTAGTCACGATAAAACAGTCATAGCAACACTAATAAATTGTTTGATTTCATGAAGAAATCTTACCTGTGTAACAGAAGTTAAATGCGTATTGGAGAGCAATGAAGATAAGTCGTGCAGGGTTATGATAACATGTGGATGCCATTTCATATTACTCACCTTTGCTAACCAGTCATAGGTAACCAATCTTGAGAGTTCAAGGAAAAAAGACACACCCAGCTTTGGTTCTGCATTTAAGCTGCCTTTAGGTGGAACATAGGCTTTTCTTCTGGCTAACTTAAAGACAAATAAAGAAAAGTCTTTTAGCTCAGTCTGTAGTGATGATCCATTCTGGAAATGAAATCCCGTGCCTGTTTATTAGTCCCTGAGACTATGTCACTGATCTCACGTGTCTTAAGAATTTTATCCTGAATGGTCTCTTACAATACAGTCCTGAAAGAACTCACACTGTACAAAGTGCATTCAAGGAAGAGGAATTCCTTGTTCAGTATTCCAGCCATATGCCACTACTCAATATTTGTGTGTCTGAGAAATTCGCCTCCTCTTCTTAACCTACTTCTGAGAGGTTACTTCCTGATTTATGCCATACAGTTGCTTTACAACCAGGGGAACAGCTGTAAGGTGAGCTTTCAGAGGAAAATCAGAATCAATTTTTAATGTAGATGTGAGCCAGTAGCAGATTTTAAATTAAGATTTTTCTGAATGAGTGGAAAAAAGTACTAAGGACAATTCTTCACCCTGAAAACAAACTCTTTTGCACTCTCCAAAGAGTAAAGAAAGATGTTTTGTGTTTCGCTGAATGTGATCAAACGTGAGAAAGGTCGAGATGTTGTCCCTAACTCAGCTGGATTCTCAAGACTTAAGCCCTGCACATTTGCAGCACAAGATCTCACACTGTCTTCCTTACATAAATATTTTTTTCCTCATTTCCCTCTCCTTTTTGTCTTTTGTCCAAGGAAAATATCTTAATCACCAAAACACCACACCTTTTTCTTTCTGCTTTGAGCTTTTGGCCAGAGGGGTAACTTTAAAACATTACTTTAAATAGTGTGATGCTTACAGAAGTGTTCAGATCTTGCAGTGGTGCACAGGGCAATGTGTTGGCTCCATCCTTCTCCAACCACAGGTTGAAAATGAAAGTCAGGAGCTGCCTTTCCTGCCTTAGCTGCTCTCAAACAGAATCAGATTTCAGTGCCAACAATAACAGCTCCAGGCCATACAAATGAAGCTTCTCTTTTTTCTCCCCTAAAAGTATTATTAATCTCAGCTCTAATGTAAGCTAAAAGACTTCCAGGCAGATCTTCTTCCCTTGTAAAAATTACGCGCAACTGAGGTGTCACTGAGAAAACCAGTGTGCTGGAGAATTTTGCAGCTTACTGGTGTTCTCATTTCCATAATGCTGGAATAGTTCTGTATCCACGAGAGAATGTTACATACTTATATGATTCAGTAAGCAAATATGATTTTCATGGCCCTGTGCAAATATATGCACAAGCTGATAGAATGCCATAAAAGATACATATGGGCACACTGTTGCCTGTATTCACAGTTTTTCACTAACTTCAAAAAAATAATCCTTGTGGTTATTTTACCTAACCCTTGAGGAAGTTGTATACTTCTAGGAATGTCCATTGCACAAATACTTGAACAGAAATTTCCAGTTAAAAATTGTATGCCAGCATGAAGAGTCTCACAGAAGGCGATGCAGCTCCTGCGGTAAAGCCAGGTCCATGGCATTCGGAGCAGAGGTGTGATGTGGATATACTTGCTTGTCACTAGAGGCCACCACATGCCTTCGTAAAGAGTTACGTGTGCCAGCCTACGTGTTCTTTGCTCCAACGGCAGAATCCATGCTGGAATCTGAACGTGGTTGATGAAATTCACCTATTACATAAAAAAAAAATCACGTATTACCCACTTTTCTGGTCCTATATCCACAAGAAAAAAATTTTGCATAACTCTTGTGGCCAGATATCTAAAGTACTATTTATCTTCTCAGGTACAAGCTGTAATTACAAAAGGTTAGCATTACATGAGCTTGTAAGCAAGGGCAACACGTACTAGCCATCTTTCTGAATCTTGAAAGATGAGTTTTTGAGGACAGGAATGTTCATTATCCCTTTGAATTATGCCCCTTGCTTTATAACTGATGCTTCAGTATCATAATTTTTAGACAGCAATAAACTATAGACATTAAAGAAAAGTTTTCTTTGTTTTTTTTTAATTAATATTATTATTTTTATTTTCTTTTGTATGTTTTATGTTTTTTTTTTCTGCACAGCAGCAATATAATTTCCAGTGGAACATGTCCAGTCACAAAACATCTTGGTAAGTGACTTGTGTCTGTGGTGAGATTAACTAAGAACCAGAGCCCAGGCACTGAAATGGCTTCCAAAAATTGGTAATTTGTCTCACTAAGAAGGAATGAAAAAGTGTTTTTTTTCCTGCACTGGTAACTTTAAAATTGCAATTTTCTGTCTGCTTACAGCAACATTACATGTTTCCTTCTTTGAAATTGCTCTGGCAAGAGTTTCTTCCAGTGTTTTTGTTTTATGCATTTTGTGCTTTAATTTCTTGTGTGCGTGATTCAGGGGTAGAGATCTGAGCCAAAGCTCCTACTTTTTCTCTAAAAGTAGCAGACTATTAACTTCTGTTCTAAAGAAGTGCTGTACAGTTTGTCAGCTACTTCAGCTTGTTTGTTTCTCTTTCTTTTCCCTGGCTGCTTCAAACCATTATTCCTCTAAACGGTGAAATACATTTTTCTCAAATTATATTCCTCATTTTTGTTGCTTTCTCTAGAGCCTAATAACAACCTATCAAATGAACTCCTTTTGACTTGTCCTCAGGATGTTGGGAAGCAAAAAAAATTGCCCCTGAAGTGTAGATACTTACTGAAAGTGCCTTTACCACAAGTGATGTTAGGATTTTATGCCTTTAAGCTTCTGATGCATATTCAGACTTTCAAGAGGCAAATTAATAAGTCCAGAAGAAGCAGCCAGACACCTGCTTCACCATTAGGTCATGTCTAGTACTTTGTCAACCAGGATCTTCTCCCGTAAGGGCAGCCCAGACTCCAATATATTGATGCTTATGTTTAGTGTGATATTTCTGGAAACAATTCTTTTATGCCAACCCCTACAAGTGTGGCTCAAGTCGGTCATTTCAGTACAGTCATCAAATTAAAAAATATATTAAAAATACAATTTTAAAAGAAATTAAAATTTTTACCGAGGAAGGAATTATGAGGAAGCAATACCTAATAGAAATTACTTGTGGTTTCATGAAGGCAAATACTCAAGTGGAGTCAATAATTAAGACACTTTTGCTGTGAAATTCAGGACATGGGGAGGGCAGGAGGGGTGCAGGCCTCTCGAGCATTATTCTTTCCTTGCTTTCCTGTTTATAGATCCTTCCCTTTCCTAAATGATTCATGCACAGGAACAGGCATCTCCCAGCAAAACTTCAGAAACCTTTATAGGTCAGGGTGTGGACATTGTGAAATGTTTTACCGGCTCTTCTACCTATTCTCCCTGCTTCAATAATAGCGTGCAAACAGTGGTTTGAGCAGTGTTATAAATCCTAGATTTTATTTTCTTCCGTTTCTGAAATGATTTTGTTAATTTTGCACCTGCATTAACAAGGCAGGCAGAAAGCAAAAATTTTGCATTCTACATAAATGTCTCGCCCGTAAATAAGAAAGAAACCTGCCAATGTGTGGCCACCTCACCAGAAAGAATGTGTGATTAATCGTACAAGCCATTACTGCATTACCTCACTGCAAACTTCTTCCAGAGGATCAACAATCCACTTACCAAAGCTGCCTATTGTAATATACCTTAATAAGTTTTAACATTTCTACAAGTGAAATGAGCAGTGACTCATTCTGGAGTGCAGTCAAGTCTGTTATAAATCACGTTGGAGGATTATTTAGTGCAGGACTTCCTTAAATGGCAGGTGAAACTGCAAGAAGTGTTTTGTGAATGCTGATGGTTTCAGCCTCCTTTTATAGACTGTGAGTTCCTGTGCCTTGTTGGTTTGCAAAAGTATTGTTACATCATTCGCTTAGGCTTAGAAATTGCATTCTCTCCTGCTGCTGTTTCTTTACTATCTTATTCCATTTATGGGAAACAGAATATATTTATTTTGATTGCGTTCATTTTTGTGATACTTCAAATTTTCAAAATTGCCATTTCTTTGGGCCTCGATCAGCCACTTCCTTGATGTTGAAACAGCACTTGTGTATTTAATAATGAAGCAGAATAAATTCCAACTAGCAGAGTTCAAGCAGTTTTAATACGAGGAATTAGTAAAATAATTTTTCAAGCAATACCCTATCACACTTCCTTCCTTTCAAGACACTGGTCTGAGACTAAGAGAAAGAAGCACATATGCCATCTCTTTTCTCAGGTTTCCCAAATTCACCAGAGACCCCCAGGCACAGTGTTCTGTACAGGACTCATTTCAGTGGGGCTACTGGCACATGTAAATTGAAGAACATCATTAAAATATGTGCAGGGTATTGACCAGCAATACAGTCTTGAACTTAATCAGTCAAATTATCTCTTCAGTGCAATCAGACACAGAAAGGGTTGCTGTAACCAGAGAATGGCTCTTGGTGGAAGTTGTATTATCTAATAGCTGGAGTAAGTAGAAGCTGTGAAGTGATGAGTTCTAGTTTAGTTGCTATCAGTGACTTTCTTTGCAGCCTTGAGCAAGTTGTGTCATCTCTTTCTCCAATTTCTCAAGCAGTAAAATGGCAATGGTGGTACAACCCCCATTCATTATCTCCCTGACTTCATCTCTCAGCATGTTGTGAGAATATAATGTTAGCAGTGTGTACAAGTGGTAAATATTGGCATTATTATTTATTATTTAGGGTGCAGGCCTACCCTATACAGTTAGAAAAGCATGGCTTATTTACCAGAACACAAATTCAGAAATAATTAATAACCACTATAATACAGGGCAACATGTGGCCATGATGCAGTATCATAAACTGTTCAACAAAAATCAAATTTGCAATTATACATCGTATTCTAAAGCCATGGAAAGTTACCAAGAAGGAAGCAATTTTTGCCATAGAATACTTGCTTTCATTTCGAAAACAGAATGTAGTATAACTAATATTTCGATGTTTAAAGACTTTTTGCTGAGCTCTGCTGGTCTGACCATTACAGCATGCAGTGACACATCTCTAAGAGAAGGTTGAAATCATCAGAGCAGTGGACTGGAATGTGAATTCTTTATGTCTTAGCCAGGACTGTTTGGCCCATAGCTGGGTGTAACACAGGGACGCAGGCACTGCATCTCTTACCTCTGTGTGAGGGGACAGTAGGACACACGTAAAGCCACTGCATTGCTCAGGAATGTGAAATAAGGACAGGTGTGTTCTACAAAGCACTTCAGTTATTTTATTTCCTCCTTCTTTCCTTGTAGCTCAAAACAACTAAAACCTAGCGCAAAGCTGAGATACTTGCCTTTGATTTAGAAATAAGGGGCTACTTAGAAGTTTGTATAATTATTTGTATCACAGCAATGCAGTTATGTTCTGTAAATTTGATATATAGCTTTATACAACACAGCAAATTAAGAAAACCTAGGCACATTTTGTCCAGGTGCTACAAACACCAGGTCTGGCTTGTTGGATCTGGTAAGCCATAAGGAAGGACAGTGTTAATTAGCCAAGAGTTACGAATCCTGTATTACAAGTTTTACCCAATTTAAAGAAACAATTAGGTAATCCATTCAATGCTTTTGGGATCAACAAGGTTGGGGGGGGGTGGGGGTGAAGGGGAATCATGAACTGGTCCTAACATGCCAATAAGAAAGCATTGTATCACGGAGATGGACTTTGTTTATTTTAAATCTGCATTTTCTTTGAAATTTTCGCTTTCTTTATAAACATCCCTTATGAGTTGGTATGAAAGAGCACAATGACAATTCCACTCATGAATGTGAGACTCCCCTGAACACCCTGTTTTATATGCAGACATTGACTTTGGAATGCAGATCCTTACAGACACTCATTATGCTCCATTTTGCCTTTCTTCGTTCTGCTTTACAGTCTGTCTCATCCAAACAGTCCTAATAATATTTTTCTTTTTCTTGCTCAGTTTTCAGCATTGCTGCTGTTAGGGTCTCCTGCTGAGTCTGTGTTTGGACTGATGTGAGAAAGGGGAAGATGCTTGGATTTGGCTAAAGAATGTGGGCTTCCCCCTGATGTTTGTATGCACTGCGTGTACCAGTCTATCCTGACTACAGAACCCATCAACCAAAACAATGAGCATTAGTATGGAAGCAAATAACTGAAATGGTTTTTTGAATTAAATGGGTCACTGAGGAAGAATGAGAGCATCTGGAAAAGTACTTGCAATCTTTGAAGGAAAGGGTATAAAGGCAGTGAGAGAAAATGTCTTTAAAGCTGAAGAATAAAGAAATGTTTCTAGGGTGACTGTTTTAGTACAGTGCACTTTACAACAGCCCTGCTAATAATGCTGCTTTAAATGGTGGCATTGAAAAGTTATATATAGGGAAGTCTAATAGTTTTGCTTATGTAAATGTCACCTGTAACTTGAGTCACCTCTTTTGTGTCCTTCCAGCTTTATACCTCCTGAAACAAGGAGGCTTTTGCAGTCTTGGCCTGTGTCAGTGACACTGCCACTTTGGGCTGGTGCATATGTAAGAAAGAGCAAACTCAGAAATTCCAACGACCAGAACAAGTAATGGAAAAGAATTTATTGGCCGCAGTGAGGTATATGATGAGAGACATAAGACCAAGAGAAAAACTGAGAGATTATTCCCTTTAAATTATAGTTAATTTGCAGAGCAATAAATGAATCACAGATGGAGATTCATGCCCCAGTGAGATGTGCATAATACATATACTACCAGCTCAGACAGTCATTTTCATTGAATAATTTTTATTTGGTGCTTTGATGACTAAAAGCTCTTTAAACTAACAATATCAGCTACACCTTGCTCTGTGTGGCACTTCTCATTACTAGGCTGCAAGTCATCTTAGGAGAGAGTTCACTATAGTCTCCCTGTTTTACACACAGGGAGGCCAACATACAGCACGTAGGTGCACAGAGGGTTGTCAGAGCTCAGCCTGCTAGGAAAGCCAGTAGCTAGCAGAACTTTTCACTTCATGCTTGCTGGTGGATCTCGTTGATGGTGGAGGACACCACCTGCCCATTCACACTGTCATGGACTATGGCTTTGATCTTTCGATTGGTCAGCCCGGCGTGTTCTGAAAGAAAAAGAAAGGTTAATTAGACGAGAAGCAATGCTGAGACAAGATGATGCAGGGAAAGCTCCATTTACAGTAATTTACCAGCTGCCTGATTTATCTTTACATGTTTCCATTTAAGTTACTGCTTATTATTGCTCTTTGTGAAATGCACTGCCAGAAAGTCACCCTGAGTCTTGCCCAGGTCAGGGCAAATGAATAACACAGCTACATCCCAGCCAATGCAAATCCAACTTCAGAGCAAATTACCCGAAATGTCTGTAGGTCATGCTCATAGGATGTTTCCAGACATGCAGATTTTCTGTTTGCTCTCAAGCACTCACACTTTTTTAGTCACCAAATGGAGTCTCCGAGCCTCCTGTTACACCATGAAAGGTTTAGTCTTGAGCCTGAGCTTTGACTAGCTGAGGTCCCATGAGCAGGCAGACGCAGCAGAATGTGCTCTGAAGGGCTGCAGCCCTTCACAAGACCACTGAATCACTGAAATTATTCTCAGATATGGCCCACACAAGAATGAATGAACTGCCATGCAAACCTTTCATAGTTCATCCATGTAAGCTTCAAATGACTCTCAGTAAAATTTGATTGGAAATGACAATAAGAGTCACTCTAGAGAACAAAATAAAGGACTTTTACCTTTAGTTTTTGATTCAGATTTTTGTGCTGTCCTGTGAAGATAATAAAAGAGAGAGAAAATAATGATTATGCTAATTCAAGAAGTTATTAATCCCTTTCTTCTCACTGATTCTAGGGAGACCTCCTACCACTACGAAAACAGCTAAAATAAAATAAAAAAAGAGAATGATGCTTCTATACCATGAGAACTCTTCCTCTTTGGTAGTCTTAGGTACAGCTACTCTCTCCTTAAACTGCTCCTTTTGTACACTCATTATTCCTTCTGCTGAGGACAGTTGTGTTGTTTCTCCTACGTTCTGAGTTGATCCCATTTTGGCTTCTGATAAATAACCCCCTGCTTGGTGCCATACTGTCCTGCTTCCCGGAGATTGGCACTTATAAAGGCTGCTACTCTTTCTGATTTTGTATAAATAAGACTTAGTCTGTATATAAGATGAGAGAATAAGGAAAAGAGAGGCCCAAGGATTTCTAAATGCAGAGATTTCAGACAAGGCAGAGGTGGGGAAACCGAACAGCCCATGAGCTGAGGGGCACGCTGTGCGGGTTGTGTGCTGGTATTTGTACCTGCAGGTGGCTGGCCAAAAAAGATCTGAACTTGTCTCCAGGCTTCTTTTTTTGATCTAGAACTTGTTTTGAAGATTGGAAATGACTATGATTTTTACTGAAATTGGCATTTTTTCCTACACTGAGATAGGCATGCTCTGGGACTGTAGGATTATTTTTTTTTTAAATAAAAAGTTACATTAGTTTAGGTAATCCAGATTATATAGGTACAAGTTTCTCTGTAGCCTAAGTGGTTCAAGCTTTTTATTATGATCCATCACATTAAAATACCAACCCTTGATGTAGTATGGAACACACAAGCTTTGATTAAGCATAAACAAACAAACAAATAACCCAAATATGAGAACTCTCTTCTCATCTGTTCCAGTCAGGGCGGCTTTGCCTTACCCATCAACATTCCCTTCCAGCAGCAGGCGGTAAGTGGAAATTTCCTTCTCTAGGCGGGTTTTGATCCCAAGAAGAACCTTGTATTGGTTATTTTGCTGCTTAATGTCGTGACGGAGCTGGCCTAGATCTTCTTCACATTTGGAGATGATCTGCTGCATGTTTTGAAGTGCAACAGCGTAGTAATTCCGAGTGTCAGCCAAGGTGTCTTCCAGCATGCGTTTCTGACAGGGCAGATAATACCAATACTGTGATGATTATGTGCTAGATATAACGCAGAAATGCCAGCAAATTTGGTCTCTAGCTAGAAGATTATAAGATTAAGACTGTGGTAATTTAAACACTTATGCATTGGCATGACTATTCATGTGAAGACAGCAGAATGAGGAAGCTGTGTCATGTGAACGTAATGAGAGGCAAAACCTGAGTAATTTATCCCTGCCGTATTCTTCCTGCTCCAAAGCTGTGTTCCTCTAACTGATGGCTCTTTTGTCAGTTCTGCATTTGCTGTTCAGAATTGCTCTAAACTCTCCAACTCATGGATATGTGAGCTTTAACTACAAGGGCCGAGTAATATTGTTGAAGATTCCCCACCACCATTTTTCACAGTTCAAATATTAAAGAAAAGTTTTCGGGGGCCGCAAATATGAAATTTCTATTGCTGTCTGTCATCTTGGCCATTTTTTCTTTTTAGATAACAGAGACAGCTACCCCATCTCTTTGCATATTCTGGTACAGTCAAGCACAGTCCAAATGCCAATGTCATTGATAGTTTAATAACTACAATAAAGTTATGGATTTAAATAATAAAGCAATAAAGGCTATGGATTTAAATGAAGAATCGGTCCATGAGAATTCCTGAGAATATCTGACGTAACAGTGGCCAGCCAGAGATGTCTGCAATAGATACCTTACTCATCTGTGCCTGCAGCTCGATGTCCAGGGACTGTAGAGTGCGTGTTAGGTCCTTGATCTCATTCTCATTGCGCTGTATCTGCTCTGGGTTGGGGTCTGCTGCCAGAGACATCGATGTGCTCTGTGGAGCAACAGTGAGATAAAAGGTTACTAATTCTGGCCATTCATATACAGCAACAGGGATCCCTGAAATGAGCAGAAAATAGCTATTACCTGTTCTTTGTACCAACTGTCAAGGCTTTGACGATTCTTTTCAATGATGGCTTCATAATCTCCTCTTATTTCTGCCAGAATCTTGGCTAAGTCCTCAGGAGGGGCTGCGTTTACTTTTACATTAACTTTGAAGTCTTGTGATGAGCGATTTGCTTCCATATCCTATTCAGATGTTAGCAGAGGAAACAAACAAACTTGTTTACGAAAGTGGAAAGTTTTCATTCCTGTCTTGTCTCCTTCAGTTTCATCCTCTCACAATACCCAGAATACTTTTTTGTTATGGTGGGTTGTTATCTATATTCAGTTTACACTATTTGGAAATTTTATATATGGATAACACTACAACGTGACTTAAACTCATGACTTACATCTGCTTGTGTGGCAGAGCCATGCTAGAGAACTCAATAAAAACCACGTGAAAAGATCATATGATGTTTCTGGAAAAGGTACTTTATGAAGAAGCACTGACATTTTTCATTTATTTATCTCTTAGGAACCCAAACCCTTTGATGAAAATCTAACAGTAATTTCATCTTTCTTGCCCTGTATGTTAATATTTATGGAACTATAACTAAGTTTACAGGAGAGTAATGTAAAAGTTCTGTGTAATTGTTAAAGGAATAATTGGATTAAAGCATATAATTACTGTGTAAACAACATAATTACAGGGCAAGTCAGGCAGGTATGGTAACATTCCTTTCAGTGTAGCACAGTCTTATGTGCTAGGTACCATTTTCAAAAGTGCTCAGGCAGAAGAGCATTTCAGGGTATGACATCACAGCTCCCCAAATGCCGATGGACTGGACATCCCGATGGCTCAGGGGCTGCCCTGCATCCAAGAACTCTTCAGAGCTGTTCAGGAGTATCCTCAACTGTCAAGGGATTGGCCAAAGACAGCTTCACCTGCTGCCCTGTAACTCTTGTGTTTCTATTCTCCTTTTTAATAATCCACAGATACTGAGTAGGATGTTTGGTTCTGCGTTAGGTAATAACTGAGAACAACAGCAGGTCAAGCCAAATGAAAGCAGCACATTGTCAAACAGTGGTGTTAAGTATGTGGGAATAACCACTGCAGTACAGCTCTATAACTATCGAGAGCAGCGTGGGATTTTTTGACCATTATTAAGTACTATCTAATTATTGTGCTCAGGATTGTGCAAGAATAAGTACTTTTACTTGACTTCACCAACCATTCTTTTTAATTTTGATCCTTCAAGAATTCAAGGTCTGGTTAGTTTGGGTCAGCCCGCTCTAGGTGGCTCTGCCTAAGCAGGAGGGATGGACAAGGTGATCTGGAGAGGTCCTTTCCAACCTCAACCACTCTGTGCTTCTGTGATTCTGTGAAATGATATATCCAGAATTGAGTGGAAAGTCTGCAAAACCCAACAGCAACCATTTATGTTTCCTGTTTGCTTGAAATCTGTGTATTTGTATCTAAGTAGTTCTGAGAACACTCTGTGCTAATTATTATTATTAGTTCTCATTAACTATGTATGACAGATGGATGGGTGACTAGAAAATAGTCTGGGGGAAAATGCAGCTATTTGTTAATCTTTCTGAATCCCCAATCTAATTGGTAATGTAGTACAGAAACTTTGTGCCTCATCTGATCCTCATTGGCTTCTTCAGAAACAAGATCAGGTTCTGAATCACCAATCCCATTTATAGATTGTGGATCTTACTCAAAGTTAATTACATGGTAGTGAAGACTTGTGTGATAGGATGTTACCAAGTGGAACTTTTTCTACCTCCTCATGATCTTTCCTCCTGAGGATGTGCTCTTCTCTTAAGCCTTCAATTTCCATTTCCAGATCTGTTGTAATAATGGTCAGGCCGTCGAGCTCCTTACGCAGGTTCTCAACATCGAGCTGCACTCCCTGCCTGCGACACTTCTCTGCTTCATACCTTTAGGAGGATAAAGAAGATAAAGCATGATTATTGATAACAGACTGCTTCTAGCCTCTCGTATAATAGTATCAAAGATAAGTAGACTTGTTTAAGTCCTCTAGGGCACTAGGGAGAACAAAAAGCAAGGAAGCAAATTCTGTTTCTAAAATTTTAATGTTCACCAGGTTGTGAAAGCTTTGAGAATATGATTCTCAAAAAATTGCCAATAAAGATGTGAAAACAGTATCAACAGTCGATGCTTTCTGTAGTTTTCTCAGAATGATACCTTTTCAGTCCTTCAGAAAACAGGAAAAATGTCACAGAAGCCAGTTATTACCATTCCTCTCTAGCCTCCTGCAGTTTGCCATCTCTAGTGAGCCAAAGTCAGAAGGACACTGGCATATCTTCCCCTGGACATATGAAGCACTTTTGCTCCTCAGAATCTCTACCTTCACTTTATTTTTGTGGGCTCTATTGATGTTCCTACATTCAATCCATCAGACTCATTCTATGATTCCAGTCTCTCAAAGTAGTTCCACTGTTTCCTTTTAGTGACACTCCAAAGCAAAAGGCACTGAAGGATGGGTGTTCCCTGCAGAGCTGCACAGGGGAGGTGACAGTACAGGAAACAGATTTGGGCTGGACTGGGGAAGAGCAGTGCAGAGAGGGATTAATTTGTGTTCCCAGATGACAGTTTTAAATGCCTTTTGTCACAAGTATCAAGCATCTGCTGTAAAACCTGCTCTTCAGGACCTGAGCTAAGTATCATAAACAGGGTGACTCAGGATCAATCATTTGTGGCTTTTACATCCTTTTTATCCTTTTTGGTTTGGTTTGGGTTTTTTTCTGTTCCACATTGGTTTTATTTATCCAGTATCACCAGAACACCTCAGTAAAATCAGTTTCATATTGGATTATCAAGAAAAAGCAGTGTTTTGCTTAATCCTCTTTCAAACTTAATCAGGAAACCAAAGAAGAGCTTACTTGAGCCTGAAGTCTTCTGATGCCATGCTAGCATTATCAATTTGTAAAAGGATACTGGCATTGGTGATCTTGCCATCCTCAATCTGGAAAACAGAGAATCCAAGAAGAGACTCAGTGTTGCCATACAGTGATGGTGAATGACCTGTGCTGGTTTAGAGTCCCTGCTGCTTGTAGCAAGCATCTAAATAGTAGAAGTCCCATGTTAAGGATAGTACATGAATAAAAGAAGCTGAGTTTCCTGATTCACTTAGATGTTTCTCAGTTTTCACCCATAATCTTAACTTTTCTCTTTGTCTTACTTTTCTGGATGTGATGCAGGAGAAGTCATCTTATTCCTGGCCAGGTAGAGGATATGGATAGTATTACACAAACTTAATGGTATATTACAGAGTAACAATCACTGTCTTCCTCTTTTTTGATCATCTTTAGGACAAATTTCAGTAAGAACCATTAAGCTGTGTCCGAGTACAATCAAAATGCTGGAATTACCCATACACTAAAATGCAAGCATGTGCATAAACACCTTGCTGAATCAGTGTTGTGATGCAGAGGTGTAACGATTCACGTAGCAGCAACTCATGAGCAGGGCCCCTCAAGTCCACCATGTGCTTCTGCCTGGAGTGGCATGGATTGTCATTTGGAGAATAACACTGGCATCGAGTTATTGTGACCCTTTCAATTATTTGCCTATAGCTGTGTGAAATCATCCAGCAGCATGGAATGATTAATTCATGTTTCTGATTTTGCCTTGGGATGTTGAAAATTGCCCTAAAAGGTGCAGGAGAGAGTGCACATCATTCATTTAGCATACGCAGCATGCACCGGAGAGACTTGAAGTAGCTTTGAATAGATCTGAATATGAAAAGCTCAGTATTCCGTTCAAAATCTTTGAAAGAATTCTAGCAGGAGCTCATACATAATTAGCAGGAACAAATAATTATGGGATGTCATGTCCTTTTCTAGCACAGAGGGAAGAGAAGCATGGTTGCAGTTCCAACAGCAGCCTTCACTCAACACTTACACAGCAAAACAAGGTGCTTTATGGCTATGCAGAAATCATTAGCCATTTACAGAGCTCTCAGCACCTTGAAGTAAAGCTTCCCACACCTAAGTGAATCACAAAGAAACAAGGAAATGATAAAACTGTCCTGAAGTGTCAAAAGTTTACCTTTCATAATAAAAAAGAAGGTGCCTGTAGAATCTTTTAACTAATCCGTTAACGGACTGTACATTCTTGAGCAATTAGCAGCACACCTCGGATACTGCCCTGGGACAGGATCAAAGCCAGCTGAAGAAGTATAGCAAGCCTCTAAACGTGTTGCTGCCTGGAATTTGTTGTCAGAGAAGAGGCAATTCTTGAATTGCCATCCTTAGAGGATAGTAAATTTTGCTACGGAAGGTAGTAAGGCCATGAGAAAACAGCTTAGGAGTTCTTCAACTTTGTGCCATTTTATAATCATGCACCACAGCAGCACATTCATACAAATGCTCTGTGACTCTTTCTGTGCAATCTGGACAGTCGTCAGTGTTTGCCAGCTGCTATACAATAGTGCTGGCTGTGCCATTAGCAGTGTGTTTCAAATGTGGACGTTGACCTGTTTACCTTATACAGATTTCTTCATTATATCCATCAGGAATGTGGCTGCATCACTAATATCAGCCCACAAACTTACAGGTAACTTTATTAAGAACTCACACATCATTATATATGAAATAGACTCAAATTCCTTCTCAAAAGAGAAGGATTCCTGCACTGGCTTCTTCCTCAGCATGTCTCATGTCCTTTGTCCAACAGCATTGATCCTGTCTCCTTGAACACTCTGTAAATCAGTTTGCTTATTTAGAGGTACAGGAATGAGACATTTACCTGAAGAACTGGTGCTACTTCAGTTTGTGTCTGAGTTAGAATGCAGTCAGGCTGGAGCAAAGCAACTTGCTGCTCCATCTGGCATGTTCCTCCAGAATTCAGGTGTCCAGGGAAGTGTGTAGTCCAAAAGGTAGGACCCAAATGATCCTGTGCCTCCAAGTTTAGACAGCCAGTGCATCACAGACTGTCTGGGTTGTTGGATATAGGATTCTAAATTTTGTCTATATTTCATTTTAGATGCTAAATTAGTTTCACCTTTAAATTTATGGTTAATTTAAATATTGTTAATAATTATATGCTGTATTTTCACTCATTTTACTGGCAGCCATGGTCCTAACTACAATAATTTATAGAGAAAGTAAAAACTCTGGATTAAATCATGCCTTGTGGCCTGTAGATAATCCTTTTGTACCCCTCCTGTGTGAGCAGCACACTCAGCACCTGCTGGCTGAGGCAGCCGTTAGCCTGACAAATGCCTGGAGCCAGTGAGGGCTATTCAAGTAGTGAATGTTAAAAATAAGTGGTTTGGGTACAACCTATTCAAAAGTGAGGGCTTTACCTAATCAGCGTTATGTTTTCAGTCTTACTGTCTTCTTAAATCTTTCTGATTTTAATAATTCCAAATCAATGTGAACACATTTATATTCTCGATGAACAAGCTTTTGTCTCTGGATCAGTCAGAAAAATGCTCAGGTGCTGGGTCTGGAGATGGATGGCCTTGCTTTAGCCTTAAAACAGAAATAGGTGATGACAATTCTGGCTCTCCTTACACATTGTCTGTGGTCTGAGTGCCTCATCTTCTGCCTGGAGGCAACACATTTAACAGTGAGCAGGGAGTTTGATTAAGTCCCTGGCCTTAATCAGCAAAGATGCAGGATAATGCCATTTCCAAGCCCTTTTGAAAAAAAAACCTCAGGGTCTTGAGGATGCCAAGCAACCATCTTATAAAAAGTGGAGGGCAAACTACAACCATTGCATTTGGAATAGCTTTGTTTTTTTCCCCATATGGCTATGTAAAGTTAATGACACTGATTAGTCACACAGATGGTTACAGTGCTAAGTATGTTCATTATGAATACAGATTAATATTATGCTTAAATTTGAAGACACGTGAGTCTGGGGGATTGAAAGAGTTACTGTCAAACGTTAATATTAACTACTGGCAGGAACCAGAAATTCTCCTTTTAATTATAGTGAAAACATCCACAAGGAATTTGTCACTGCTATTTTCTTAATTACAATGAAGTATTTTTCCATCTGATTACATAAGCTCATTGGACCAAAACTCCTGTAGTTTCATTGTCTGCTACCACAGGAATCAAAGAAATGAAATGCAGCAGTATGTCTAAAGACAGCATGCATGAAAGAAGGCAGTCTCTTCACTTTGCCTGCTTTGTAATTTGCTGGAACACATGTCCAGTCAAAAAGATCAAATTCTGCCAGCCCTAGTTACTCAAACTACAGTTTCATGTACAGAAACGAACACTCGGCAGCAGACAAATCTCTTTATAGCACCAGTCTTTGCAGAGCCCCCCTTGTTTCCTTCCAGCCTTTCTTTCATGTACCCCATTCTCCTTGTGAACACAAGGAATGGTTATGCCCCGGTCCTGTAACCACTTTCATTAGTATTTATAACTTTTTTTTTAACTTTCTCTGAAGGTTTTATTTAACTTTCTGTGAAGGAAAGCCATCAGCATAAATGAGTACCCAGATTCCTTAAAAGAGCATAGAATGGCATAGTCACAGCTCTGACTTACCTGTCTTTGCATGTCAGTGACGTTTTGCTCGTATTGGTTGAAGTCATGCCTCTTTCCTTGAGACTTTGTCTTGTGCCACTCTCGGATGCAGCTTTCCAGCTGAGCGTTGGCTGCTTCTAAGGAACGGACCTTGTCCAGGTAGGCAGCCAAACGGTCATTCAGGTTTTGCATAGTCTGTTTCTCGTTCCCACCCAAGAAGATGCTTTCCCCATGGTGCTCGCCGAAGTCTCCCCAAGGTGCCCCTCCTCCAGCAGCCAGCCAGAAGGGTCTGGCAGAGGAGAAAGAGGTATGTGTGCTGCTGGCACCACCATCTGCACTGGAAGGTCTGTAAGAAGTTCCTGGCTGGGCCAAACCACACCCTGAACTACCCCTGAGGGACCCAGAAAAAATCTGAAAAGGGCCTTGGCTGGTACTCATGTTTAGCTCAGTGGTGAATCTACCCCAGTGTTTGACTGACTAGCACTGAGCAGCTGCTTAGCCTTCCCTGAGCAGCTTTATGCCTTTTCCTGTGGGAGTTTCCCTTCGATGAATGACTACAGCAACAAGATCGTGTCATCATGAAACGTGCTTCCTCTTGGTCAATTCCGAAGTGTTTATGAGGCTGCACACACTGTTGTTGTTATTTGGAATCAGCCACACACCCGATTGCTTTTCTTTTGGTTGGTTTTTTGTTTTTCTTTTTTTTTTTTTCCTTTTCATATTACAATAGCGAGGTGTGGCCAAAATCAGGAGGTGTGGAACAGGATCAGCTCTGCCTCAGACTTCTTGTCTAACCCCGCTGTTAATACGTTATGTTTTCCTGCTTCTGAGGGGAAGAGTATCACCCAGTACAGAGTAAACTGCTGGGGCAGGGATGGCCTCTTGAGATACTTTATGTTGTAATTCTTAGGCTTTAGAATTACAGCAGCAAATCCTAAAACACGGTGTGTCCCACCCAGCTGTCATTATCGTCCTGAACAGCTTCAGCCTGAGACATGAGGCTTCAATGAAATTATCCAGCCTCTGGCATTGGACTAAAACTCCAGTCAGAAGTGAGAAAGGCCCAGCTATTCCCTTCAGCTGCCCATTTACAGTTGAAATACATGAGAATTAGGTACTTAACACTTATCTAGTGATTTTTTTCACGAACCGAGGCGCAGTCATGTTTCAATAGTCTTGTTGAAACATGGTATTGTAGGATTTTCTTGCTGCTACTGGTATTAATACTATTAAGATACTTATATGTTTATCTATAGAAAATATTTAGAATATGAATTTGTAACAACACTCAAAAAATTCAAGTGAGTATTTAAAGCTACCAGCCCTAAGAACTGACCTGGCTATCGTGCAAGAACAGTCTTTGTCAAAAGTTTCAGTAACCTTCTGTTGAACTTCGAACACACAAGAGCAAGTCTGGCTTCTGGAAAGGTTTTCTTATTCCTCGCACTGATAAATCAGTGCTAATTGTGACGTGTTCCCATGGCAACAGCTGGGGTTATTGGACTTGCCTTGTCTTTCAGAGTAGTTCTAGACTGTGACTGAGGGATTGGATAGAGGAAGAAGATTTGGGAGGAGGTGGGAAGCTGGGTGGGCATGGGCTCTCAGAAATGGGGAGGCTGTTTTTCCTTACAGCAGGTGAAGGCTCAGCTCTTCAACGAGATTTTACCTGGCACTGTTCCTCACTCTGAATGGTGGGGTTGAGGGGGCTGCACAAACCAGAATCACACTGTCCTGGAAGAAACCTGAAGGCATCCTTTATTCTCTGATTGTTTCATTTGAAATGTCAGTTGTACAGAATTGCTGCACTTTGTCCTCTCCTGGAATGCCTCCTTGGTCTCATTTGCTGAACAGGGCAGGTTTTGAGCTCCTCCTCGTGGCTCTGCGCAGCACCTGCTGATTTTCTTTTTACCAGTTACATTTCCACTGAGTACATGTTCCTTCTTATTCCTCATACCCTTCATTGTATAGAAATGTACCATTTTTAATTGTTTGGGAAAATTAATCATTGAAGGTACGGTTTTCCAGTAACTATGGCTATCACAAAATATCCTGATAAGAGCTATTATTAAAAAGCTACAGTTTGGTATCAGCCCTGCTGCTTGAGAGTGAGAAGAGCTTGAAGCACCAGACTAAAAAATGGAGGCCTAACTTGAAAATAAACCCCAAATTATAATAGAACCAGTGTTACCCTGCTCCTCGGGTCATTTCAAATTGAATTTTCTAGCCTGGCAGCTCAACAAGCTAATATTCTACAAAATCTTACATTGAAATAAAAGTACATGCATATGCACATAATGCTATGTGAAATGTAATTAATCCTTTGCTTTGTGTGAAATTACTCAGTGAGATTCACAGCTTGGCTGGCAGTGAGGCTGACAGTTTGTGGGGCAGAACAGCCTCTGTTTTACTCCCTGATAGTTTCTGGGAATATCATGCCACCATGAAAAACAGAATTGTGTTTCTTCTGGCAATAATGCAGAACAAAGCTGATCTGGCACACAGGAAATGTTTTTCCTCTGAAGCTCAGCCTTTTCAAATTGAAAAAGATGCCACACACTTTTCATCAACACATGTTGAGGATCCATGGAAAAGCCCAGAAAATTTACTTCCAAACCAGACATGGCTCTCTCGTGTCAGGCTGGCACCGTGGGACTCGGTTTCAGTCAGCTGTGGGATGCAGAGTACAGAATGAGAGCAATGAGCCAAGCAAAAGAATAATTCCTTGTCAGCAGATGGCACCATGAGACGGTGACTTCTCTGTGTTCACCCAAAGTGGGCTGTGGGAGCTGGGGAGCTGCCAGGTACGCAGAGTTCTGAGGTGTTTAGTTGGGAATTGCACTTGTTTTACTGAACTGGAACATGGAAAGCAAACTGAACTGAATTTATGGGCTGCAGTTTCAGTATAGGCAGAATACTGGGACACGCACAGCACAGAGGTAAATATCCCATGAGCATCGCTTGCTGACTGAACCCCTTCATCTGAAATACAACTGATGGCTGCCTTTGGCTGCAGAATTTCTCTTTCTTGCTGTTTGAGCTAGATGTGTAATAGTCACCTGATTTCTGGATCAGGAAAAAATATCATTTGTACTGTTTGTTTTTTCTTTTCTGGCAGATTGTGATGTTGCTTTGCTGAGGTTTGCAAGAACCTCTTCTCAGTTCTTTCCAGTGAGGACACCAGCAGTATGTGTTTCTGAGCGGTGGTATATGAGTGATCCTGCAGCCTCCTTCATGGCTAAACCGTGGGGCTGGTGCCAGGAGTGTAGATTTTCTTTTTTTTAATATATCAGGAAATAGAGCAGAGAAAAATAGTGGCTCTAAGGAGGTTGAGAGGAAAATAAACCACATAATTCTAGCAATTACATGATTTCTGTAGATACTATTATTTGGTTTGAAATATCCAGCGATGGGGCTAACAAAATCCAAAATCAAAAGCTAAGGGAATTTGCCTTTTTGCTGAAGGAAGTGCAGGAACATAAATATATATAAATATGGAAAAATGTGATTTTTTTTAGAGGTGCATTTTATTTGTGATTAATTGTAGTCATGTTGTTCACTTTAAATTCAGAACAAATTGCTTAAGGATGTTTTGCAGTATCTTCTCATGTTTTTGATGATATTAACTTCAGATTCCTGGGAGAATCTGGTGACACTTTGTATCTGTCCATTGATCATCATTATTATTATTGCTGTTATTGTTATTAAAGTTGTTATTGTTGTTGTTATCCACTGAGCATCTCTTGCTTTGGGTTCCAGGAAGCAGTGTGTTGGGGAGGGTGTGTGGTCCCGTGTGTGACTATGTCATACTGGCTTCAGAAAAACAACATGAGACTGAATATGTTTGCACAAGCAGAATAGAAACTTTATTATGTAGGTTCTTTCGTAAGGAAACTGTATAGCTAATGACAGAAAACAAGCTTATCTCTGACCCATGCAGCCAAAGGATTGTGGAAAAAGGGAGAACAAATTTAAGGAAAGACATCAAGCTGCTGTACATTCTTGGATTGCATTCTTGTGATCTGGTAAAAGTAAAAGGACATTTCTCTTAGCATTAGCCAACATGCAGGCTGCACTCTTTCTGTATGGTGCCATATGCAGGAGAGGATCCAGTATTTCCTTATTAGAATCTCCTGTCACGAGTGGAAGCAGATTTTCCATCATCTTCCGCGCTTGCGCTTGCACTTGCGCTCATGCGAAGTCTTCCACTGCTCAGAGATGCTGATGCTGTAGGAGGAAAAAAAAAATCAAGTAGGGAAAAAAAAGCCCTGCTAAAACACTGAAGAGCTGAGCAATGGAGGGGTTTTGTTTCCTTACAAGATCTTTTTCACATATCAAACAGGGAACTGCCTTTACATCTTATCTTCCCTCCCTACTGGTCCTCATCCAGTAAAGCTTAAGAGTGCAGATCACAAGCCAGATTTGGATGTATCTTGTGTGAATCAGCAGAGCAACTTAGGAATCTTTGGGTGATTTCCATATTCTAGAATCCCATGAGGAGTTCATGCAATCATTTTGGCAAGTTACTGGTTTCAAAAGTGCACATAAAGTAAGATAAAGTATTATGTAGTGTCTCTAAGCAATAAAGAATGTGGTCATTGCAGAGAGAATGTCATCTGTGTCAGTAAGAGGGAATCCTAAGCAAACAAAGAGAGGTTTATTTACTCCTATTTTGTCAATTTATTTCAGCCGCTCTATAAATCAAAATTTTTCTTACCATCCTTAGGGATCATTCCCGACAGCCTGTAGAAAAGAAGAAATGTTTGATTAATGACCATCGCTGACCCTGTCCAATGAAACCATTGATCCCTTTAGGAACCCCCGCGTGTGGGTAGCCAGGATTTCACATTGCTGATTTCACACACATTATCTCAAAATGTCGTCATCTAGAAACAATACAAGGAGCTGATTCCTCCTCAGAAATCAAAAGTAATTCCAGGTGTAGCTCAGACATGGGAAATAGGTGCTAAAAGGTAGATTTTACTAAAATAACCCATGGTCTGTACCAAGTTCTTCTCTAGTTGGGAGTACTGGTTATGCTGATGAGTACTTTCACCTCTGTACACAAGTGTAGAAAACCAAGAGCTAATGAAACACTGAGAACAAGTTTTTATAGGTTATTTTAGGCTGAAGGCTCTTACTCCAGTGCCACCAGAGGATTATGTAAGACATACAGATGGTCCCTGGTGCCTTCTATAATTCATCATGGTCAAAATGGTTGCATTTAGATTTTCAAATCATCAGCAACGTTGATCTGGAAATTTACCTTGAGTTACAGTAGTGCCTGGGACTCTGCGGGGCATCGGACCAGTACTCAAAAGGCTGCGTTTGCATTGAGTGTAATTTACTAACTTGGAGTCAGCTTAGCAACCACCAATTACTGCTTTACAATGTGCCACGTTATTAACCTTATCTACTCATCATAGGATTTGTGTATAGGAACGTACTGAGAGTCCGGGCCCTCCAGCAAGTTGCGGTACGTGGCGATTTCCTGCTCCAGGCGACTTTTGATGTCCATGAGCATTTTGTACTCCTGGTTCTGGCACTCCATATCGCATCGGAGGGCACTCAATTGCTCCTCAACGCTGGTGATCAGGGCCTGGATCTGTGCCAGCTGTGCGCAGTACCGGGCTTCCGTGTCCCGCAGGTTGGCTTCCAGTCCGGCTTTCTAAAGCGGGGTAACATCAGAACAGGTTAGCATGCAGATTTGTCCCACAGAGGAGGAGTCTAAGGAGAGGCAAGACAGAGAAGGAGAAAGGGGAGTATGGACAAGCAGTGACTTGTGGTGTGCTTGGGACAGCCCCGTACCATGCTGAGCTGCGACTGCAGCTCGATCTCCAGGCCCTGGACCGTGCGTCTCAGTTCTGTGATCTCTGTTTTGCTGGTCTGTATCAGTTCTGTGTGAGAGGCTACTTCACGGTTCAGCTCCTCAGTCTGCAAGAAAAAAACAACTGTAAAATCACACACATATTGTATAAATGTTTGTCAATTATTTAGAGGAAGGGAGGGCCCATCCCATCTTCTGGGGCAGCGATAAGGAGGCAATGCATCAGTTTGCTGTTTATTGGTGTCACTGTACCTGAGTGAAGAATGAAGTGAAGAGTGAATTGGTGTCACTGTACCTGAGTGAAGAACCAGGCCTCGGCATCTTTACGGTTCTTCTCAGCCAGAGCCTCGTACTGTTCCCTCATCTCAGCAAGAATTCTGGTCAGGTCGACGCCAGGAGCTGCATCCATTTCCACGTTGACTGTTCCACTCAGTTGGTTTGAATACTCCTTCATTTCCTGCATGGGCAGAAAGCAGAGGACACAGAAAAGATGAGGCTCTCTCTTCTCATACCCTGTCTGTCATCAGCAGCCCGTGCAGTGATGTGCAGGTTTTTAATTATCAGGTATCACAGCTGGAACGCAGATAAAAACATTTCTCGATTTTTCTCTCTCATCACACGTGCTTTTCTGCTCTCTGTGTTCTCACACACACATTCCAATGTAACTCACACAGGTGTTTCTTTTACTCAGCTTAACTGCTTCAGTGACCTGTCGTGTGCTTATGAATGTTAAACTGAAACTTGTTTGAACAGTTTGGAATCAGAGAAATCTTCTCAGGGCACACTTTGGATTCTTTGAACATTACAGGTTTTTTCTTCTTAAGCTTTGATGTTGCCATTCTGGATTTTTGTTTGTGTTTCCTCCTCCCCACCCAAGAGGCATAAATTCCACAGGGAAGTAATTTCCTCTCTGCACTGGTACGGACTCTCACCTCCTCATGGTTCTTCTTTAGGTAGGCCAGCTCCTCCTTCAAGTTCTCAATCTGCATCTCCAGGTCAGCTCTGGACAGAGTCAGCTCATCCAGGACCCTGCGCAGGCCGTTGATGTCGGACTCCACGCTCTGGCGCAGGAACAGCTCATTCTCATATCTGCAGTTTGAGAAAGAAAGAAGCACTGGAATGTGTATGAGTTTACATTATGAAATTTTATAGAATCTAACAGTGATTATCAGCATCGATAGAAAAGTTGTCACACAGGACAGTCCGTCTGCAGTGTCCTCTCAGATTTGGTGGGAAGGAAAGAACAGATTGCCCGGTTCTGCCTAGAGTGCTAGAGGAGAAAATACAACCTGCAGGCACATCACTGCAAGAGGAATCCGTTGCACTAGTATCTTCATCATCTTTGCAGCAGTGTCTGATGCACTGCTGAGTCCATGAGCTGGACAAGCTCCAGATTGCTCCTTGCCTTTCTTTTCTGGATTTCAGACTCTGTGAGAGAGAACTGCTGCAACTGAACAGCAATCTCTTCACTGCACTCTGTTCCTTTCAAGTGAAAACCTCAACCTATTCCTGTCTTCTTTTCTCATGTGATTTAGGCTATGTTATGATTTGAAGTTAAAAGCATCACTAAAAAAGTAAGACATGAACTATAATTTATTATGTAAAGAGCTCAGTGATCTGGATGCTATGTTCTGTCAAGTTTGTATCCCAAACTGATCCTTCAGCATGTGGATTCAGCTTGCCAGAGTTTTTTAGGAGAAATACCTATCCATAATTTCCAAACATGTCCTTCAGCGACTGAAGAACTTTATTTTCTAGATAGGAAGTAACACTAAACTTCAGAAAACTGTTTTGAGAGAGAGAGACAAGGAGAGAGAAGACAAACTTACTTCAGTCTGAAGTCATCTGCAGCCAGCCTGGCATTGTCAATCTCCAAAATGACTCTGGAATTGTCAATAGTAGATGCAAGGATCTGGCAATTGAGAAACACAGAAAAAGATTCCTGTGAATAATGGGGAGATATCACAGTCTGCAGCACAGAGTAGGTCCTTAGTGCGGCTCTAAACCACCAAAGGAGGTAGAAAAAAATGGAGCTGAGTTGTGGTGTCAGTGGTTAAACACGGTCTTTGGATGGCCACAGTCATGTCAACTTGTCATGTCGCTCTTTGGTCACGCTGTCATTCTTACAGTTTATATAGAGAAAACCCAAAAATGCTAAGCTCTTTTCCACATTCCATGTGCAAACCAGAGAGCTGAGATACCTTTGTGTAGATCAAATTAGAAACATAATTATAAATTACGTTTACACAACATCTGATCTTATCTGTAGCTAGGAGAATTATTTTTTCAGCCTTTGAAGCCTGCCTATCACATTCTTTACTCTTTGATTACTGAATAAATATACTGAGAATTCTAAACACATTTTGCCATGTTTTGCTGCTTTTAGTACAATCATTTTAATTTCAACAAATGTCACATTTTCAGGATAACATATTTGCTTTTTAAATTAAGAAAAAGCTATTCTTTTCTGCTAGAATGCTCACAACCACAGCATAGTTATGTTTGAGGATTTCAGAATTTATTTTGCAATTATTTTAGTTTATTTTAAAGAAATGGAATATGCAGTTCCACAGTTCTAATGCATTCTTATAATTCCTCTATGTATAAATGTCATACCTTGTCTCGGAGATCTTCAATGATCTTGTAAAAATTGGTGTAGTCCCGGGCTGGACTGGTGGGAGCTTGCTTCTGATACCAGTCTCGGATTTTAACTTCTAAATCCGAATTTGCCTCTTCCAGTGCTCGCACCTTGTCCAGGTACACAGCCAGACGGTCGTTCAGATTCTGCATCGTGATCTTTTCATTTCCAGAGAGAAGGCCATCACCAGCAAAACCATCAAATCCTCCACCAAAGCCAGCTCCTCCACCAAAGCCACAGGCTGCACCACCACCAAAGCCTCCTCCATAGCCACTACCAAAACCAGAACACAAGCCACCACCGTATCCTCCTCCTACAGAGGAGACATACCTAGCTGAAGACACAGAGACACCCCTGCCACCAGATCCTCCATGTATGCTTGGAGCTCGGTAGGTTCCTCCTGTTCGGACTGAGGAAAGGCGAGAGCTGCCACCCCCAAGGCCACCAGCATGGGTAGAAGAAGAGCTGTGCACGACAGAAGTAGCCATAGCTGCAGCACAAGAAGGTGCTAAGGTCAGTTAGCTCAGCTTGGTGTAGAAGAGGAAAGTATGTGCCTTCGCTGCCCTGGTGCTTCTTTTATATCCTCAAGATAGGGTGTTGGGAGACAAACCCAACTGCATCCCTCCCTCCAAAAATTCTCCTCCCTAGAGGTGAGGCCAATTGTGATGACATTTCTGACAAAGAGAGCTGGCTCTGCATCGCGGGGCAAGGGCTTGGGTATTCTTTTTTAATTAAACAAAAGGCATGATTCAGATGAGTGTTTTTTCTTCAGGCTATAGTTCTGAAACTTGGAGTTTGCTTCTCTGACATTTAAGAATGGAAAAACAAAGTGAGTTCAACCACACCCACGTACCCACCACTTGCAGCAATTGCCATGGTTATTTTAAGAACATCAACTTCTTCAATAATGAAGTGTAAGCAAAATTCTCCTTTCATCGAAAATTGTGCAATCATCCATTCGTCTCACCATTATTTCTTCTTTTCTATCTATATTCCTTCCCAATAAAAATTTGGAATTGAACTTGATAGGTTCTTATTCCTGTCCTTTGCTTGGAACTCATATTTAGATTTTGGACTCTGAATTTTTAGTACAAAAAGCAAATAATCATTGCATTGCACGGGGAGCAATTAGCATCCATCAACGTACAAGGAAGAGTGGGCATAGTTAGCTTATTAATGCTTGTGAAATACTCAGGAGAGGTAATACAAGACTGAAATAATTAAAAGAAGAAATGCGGGAGGACTGAGTTCCTGTTATTTTGGAATACATAAATTTGGTTTGAGATGAAACTGTTTAGATAGCAACTGATGTGTTTAATGCCAATGTGCACTATGAAATGAAGTTGTTATTGAAAATAAGATTTGAGAAGCACTCAGAAAATTCACCTTAATCCTTCATTTAAAGCAGGAATCGGAAACACCAGTATATTTCAAATCTAGTAATTTGCTAGTGAAATTCAAATTCAGTGCTGTGTAATGATGGCAAACCAGATTTGGGGGATTTTAAGGAGGTATTAGCTGCTTTATTTACCCTGCCAGGGTGTGTCTCTGGGGTTAATGTGTGGAGAGTGTGGCAATAGTGTGGGGTTTGCAGAAAGAGCCCATACTCTTTGCACAAGGAGGTGACATTCTTCAGGGGAAAGGCACAAGCTGCAGTGAAGCAGGGGGATGGGGTGACAGTGAATCTGTACTAATGGGAAGCTGGGGGCTGAGAGAGGGGAGGAAAGCAGGGATGGAGGGAAGACAGGAGGAACTTTCTCTGCTCTCTACCTCAGCACCACTGAAATGATTTTAAAATAAAACTTTGAAATAAAGAGGAAAAATTATCTCTTTGCTAGCAACATAATAAGGAGAGCGTTGGTTTCAGCACAGTTTTTGACAGCACCTATCAACAGAAAGTGACCTTAGGATGCAGGATGGGTGATTTCAGCTAAACTCACAGCAGCTGTTGGAATAACCCAAGGAGTTTTCTGAAATTCACAGCTGAGACTTTAAAGCAGCCTCAGGGAAACGCTCAGTCTTTTTACTGGGAAAGATATGTACTAGGGAGGAAAGACATAAAAAATCTGGCTGTGGTCCCCAGCTTAGCAGCCTGGTTCTGAGGGTGTCCACCCCTTCCTCGGCTGATTAGAAAAGACATCGTGTTTTGTAGCTGTGGAAACATGTTTCAAACTGAACCTGGACCTTTGCCACAGCAGTTCAGTTTTGCTGCTGGGCAGATGAATGGTTCTGCGTAGCTTGCCAAATCTGTGTATCTCCAAGAGTTAGTATCTCAGGAAACAAGTTTAGACAAACTCCCTAAAGATAAAAAATGCCTTTAAGACCCCTGTAATGTAAATATCCAGAGGTGTGTGTGTGCTGTTAGGGTCTGTTTAACTCTGAGTGATCCCACGATATGCAAGATCAAATTCCATTTTAAGAAAAAAATCCAGCAAAATTGCTTTTGGAAAACACCATGAACTTTAACAGGAAAATTTGGGGGGTTTTCAGTCAGGCTTCTTTCACTCAGACTTTGTAACTCCTTTGGAAGCTTGCTGGTGAAATACACTTTATGGGTTTTTAAAGTGCCCTGTGTGTTATTCTAGATCTTTATCAGATGAACACTTATGAAAAGCAGGTAGCAGATACAACGCTATTTATTTCCTGTAGAATAGTTACCATTGGGAAAAATACAAATAAATCAAGCAGCCAATACTGCTTATTTCCTAGTAACATAACTCAGAAAACCATAGTGGTGGGGATTCCAATTTTCTGTAAATCATCAAACTCAGACCAGTTTGTTCGCTGTGATCGAACGCTTGGAACTGCAGAATGCAGCTCTGGCAGCCCTGGGGCTTATCCCTGCCTTCCTCATCTGCACTGTGTCTTCTGTCATATTAAACATATCATATTCTCTTCAATTATTATTTCTGCATTTTAACTATGTCCTCTCTATAATTATTTAACAAAATCAGTTACATTCCTCTAAATCCATGAGGTTTGGGATGCTTCCTGATTCATAACCTCTTGGGATTTTAAAGGAACATCTCAGATCAGTGCTACCTCTGTGCTGGTCGAGATCTGTGTTCTCTGTGCACTCCTCATTTATCTCTTCTCTGCAGCTGGAATGTGAACTTCAACCTACAAAATTTTCTCCTTATAGTCTGTGCAAGGAAATTGAAGTGGATCGGTTGTTGAAGTAGAAAAAAAACCCTCTATTTCAAGCTTATACCTTTATTATCTTGTCACTGTCTTCGCTCTAAGATTTCTTACCCAGTGTCATGACACACAGTTCTGTCCTCTGCACAGTTCTCAGCGTTGTGCTTGTGGTGCAGAAGTTCCTTGGTTTGTCATGCTGCCACAGAGCTGTTCTGGAAGACATTCCCTGACATGTCTGTGCTGTGCAAACTCTTTTATTATTTCTGTCATGGGATTAACGGGGTTGACACACTTTAGCCTCTCCTTTCAGGAGGACAGAGTTCCATTCAAGAAGCAGCTTGTTTATCACCTCAGTCATTGCTGATAAAGACATCACTCAGACTTTACATAACTTGAGAAAACACTTTTTTCTGAACCAAACTCTAAAATTATCATCTCTGAGTGATTTTATATTAAAGATTTCACCAGAAATCTTTCATTCCCCCACAAATATGGTACAAAATCAATAAAATTATAACCTAAAATTCAAATTAGGCTATAAAAACAAGGATTCTAACCCTTTCAAGATTGTTTCCAGTCTCTGAAGCCCCCATTTGCTTTAGCAGGGTTAACAAGCTTTCCTCTCCTTGCTCTTCCAAAAGCAGACACTGTTCCCGGGTGAGCTCCTGAGGTACCACTTGCATTTTGTGTGTGCCAGTGCTCTTCACACCACTGTTCCCTTTCGATTCTGCCCTTGTTTCCACCAGAGCATCTTAGTTCCCCCGTTCTTAGTCCCCTTTTCTCTTTATCCCTTTGCTAATTCTTACTTTTCGTGACTGCTTTTCTTCCCTGTCACAGTTTCGCAGTGAAGCCACTGCCCACTGCTCTCATGCTGGATTTGCAGAGGCTGAGCTGGAGCTGTGTGTGTCAGTGCTTGACAACTGATGCTGATGGGTCATCTGAGTCACTGCTGAACCAAACCAAGCACCACCACCTCTTGATTGAAGAGGATTGCCCAACCCTGAGAGAGGACATCCATAGCTTTGGGATGCTCCTTGCAGTGCCAGAGCTCCATCAATCTGTCATAAACACCTAGTTATGAATAAGGGTGAAATAAGTATTTCCTCCCTAGTCCAAGAACAGAAGTGCTGAAGGATGGGATGATGTCTCCCTGAAACACAGGCTGCAAGGTGATCTGCTCTGCGGGAGTGCAGGATTCGGGTACTCTCAAGCTGAGCACACTGCCAGTTCCATTTCACCCTCAGCTGACGAGCTGACTGTGCCTTTTGCAGTAGTGGGAGGTGGGAATGTGATCGTTAGGCTGTAGCTGTGATTTTCTTTTAGCACAAACCCTGAAAAGTTTCTTGGCTTGCACAGGGATGGTTGGAAATTGAATTACTGATTTCTGGGGGGCCTGAACTAGAAGTGTTTGCATTTAGAATTCAAGCTGGGATAATATGCTTTCAATGTCATGAGAGTGAAGGTAACTAAGCTCAGTGTTAAAGGTTTTTTGCCTCTGTATGAACTGGGAAAGTGAATGAAGAAATCTCACAACTGTTTCTCACTCCTGATTGTTCCTGCAGGAGTTGTCTTCAAGCTGTTTTAACAGCTTTATATTTTATCCTTACAAAACGTCTCCCAGCTCTTGCTTCTGACCAGAATCACTTCACATCTCACTGCTGCTGCTCTTCAGAGCTATGATAGTTAGAATCATGTCACTGTTGTATTCCCCATTGAGGGGCTGGGGATGCTGTTGTCTCCATATTCAGAGCTCCTGCCAGGAAGAGGAGTTAGAAGAAATCAGAGATGGAGCTGAAGCCACCCACACCCAGACATGCTGAGCATGAACCCATCAGGGAGTCTGGCCAGACACTTCCTGCCTGATTAAAGCCAAACTTCTGTAACAATATCGCAATAATTCAAAAGAAGTCAAGATTGCAAGAAGATCATCTTTATTAGAGTAGATACAGCAATTCAGTACATGAAAGAATTAGAAATAATTGAAAAGCTAATCCAATTTGCAAATTAATTATCACTCGATGGATGAATCTGCCATAAACTTTGTGTGGCCAAGAATTTCCTCTGCTTTAAGATATAATTTCCAGAAGTCCGGAGTGAGTCCTCTCAGTTTTGATTCCTGTGTGTTGTCTGCTTTTTCTCATTTTGAAGATGACATTTGGAGGATTTCAGTACTATTTTCCACCTGCCAGCTTGTCTCTTTTTTCTGCAGTAACATGGAAAGAAAGAACAGCAATTACTTAAGCAATAACACACACAAGACTGCTCTGCAATGGGCGCTGAGCTTAGTTCATGTCTGGGCTCTCATTCTCTTCTCTCAGAAGTTCTCTTCTTCATAGCATTGATTTCACACATCACTTTTACAATACAGCTGACCTCTAAAAGCTCGAGGCAAGCTTTACTTGCATGTTCATACAATTCCCCTGAGCTGGCCAAGCTTAATTTTCTTGTATTCTTTCATCTGGGATGGATGATTAAACATCTTGTGCTTTATGTAGCATTTACTGTAGCACAGTCTGAGATTTTTTTCTGATGTCTTACATCTTTTAATGATGGAAATAAATTCTACCCAGAATTATCATTTGTTACTTATTAGATTTTTTTTTTCTGTGACAGATCCGTGCAGCAGCCCAGTCTCTAGAAAGGACACAACTACCACAATGTGTGCATATTTCCTTTTAGAAAATGGAACCTCTTTGACTCCTAAAGGTTTCCTGAAAGAGAATGAATTCTTACCAGCAGTTCCAGAAGGGGACCCAAACATCCTGTAGAACAAAGAGGCAACAGTTAAAAGGAGAGGTAACACATCAAAATTATGCGAGATGAGATTCTATGAAAGCAAGTTCTCTCTCAATCAGGTACATTTAATATATAGTCAGAGAAGAAATGGTCATCTCCTTGCTCTCCCTCTGAGTTCTGGAGAGGGAATTGTTCCAAGAAATTCTTTTTAAACAACTGCAGTGGGACAAGACAATTATGGAGAAGAAGGAACAGAGGAAATCAAAACCTTTCAACTCCTACCTCATTTTTTTGTTCCAGGCTATGAGGTATTTTCCTCCTGGAGGCTATATGTGAACTGACTGACAGCTGTGCTCCCATGGGGGAGGTCCACTTCATAGCTGCCTGAAAATAGCTAGTTTGGCTGCCTTCACTTCTCGTCAGAATATTTTCTTCTACTCTGATTCCTATCAGGCAAGAGCTATTTAACTGGTAACAAGAAGTTTGTGGGAATTTGGTGTTAATCCTTATATTCTGTAAAATGTTATTAACTGCGTGCTGTGTCCTGAATGTCAAGCAGCTAAGGATTGGCTACGGCTTTAACTATTGGCTGCGTTTGATCTCTTGTGCTGCTTAACATAAACGTGAATTGTAACATTTCTAGCTCTACCATGGTCCAGAAAAAACAATTTGTTAAAAATGTTCAAACCCCAGGAGTATTTGAAGTTGTGCTTCCTGTGGTGCTGTGGCCAGTGAGTACCATGGCACTGGAATGGGCTGCCCAGGGAGGTGGTGGAGTCACCATCCCTGGGGGTGTTCAAAAAACGGGTTGGTGAGGCACTTGAGGCCATGGTCTGATGGTCTGATGGTCAGGAATATGATGGGATAAAGGTTGGACTTGATGACCCCGGAGGTCCCTTCCAACCATAATGATTCTATGATTCTACTGGGAATACTGGGGACACTGGGGATGCTGGGGACAATGGGGATACTGGGATGCTGGGACACCGGGATACATGGTCTGATGGTCTAATGGTTAGGAATATGATGAGATAAAGGTTGGACTTGATGACCCTGGAGGTCCCTTCCAACCATAATGATTCTGTGATTCTATTCTATGGTGTGGTCAGACTTTATGAGGCTGAGCAAAAGGGTTTTCTCCAGAGCAGAGTGACTTACTGGGACTCCTGGCCTTCCAGAAGCTGTCGGTAAGTAGAGATCTCTTGCTCCAGCCGAGTCTTGATATCCATGAGGATCTTGTACTCGCTGTTCTGGCGCTCCATATCAGCTCGGAGCTCCGCCAGCTGCGCCTCGATGCTGCCAATCAGGCCCTGGATCTGGGCCAGCTGGGCACCGTACCGCCCCTCCGTGTCCGCCAGCGTGCTCTCCAGCGCCGCCCTCTGCGAGCACACAGGGCGGGGGAGAAACCACCAAAAAGGTCACTGCCAGGTGTGAGACTCCTCGCAGGGAGGGGATTATGTACCCGTGTGGGTCTGGGGGGGGTTCATGCAGTGCAGGTTTTAACGCACCATGCTGAGCTGGGACTGGAGTTCTATTTCCAGCCCTTGGAGGCTCCGTCTCAGGTCAGTGACTTCGGACTTGCTGCTCTGCAGCTGCTCAGTGTTCACTGCTACTTCACGGTTCAGCTCTTCGGTCTGAAACAGGGGAAATATTACAAGAGATCATAAGGCTTTCACAGCAGTTTTCTGCGTGTTTTAATAATGATTTTGTTTCTTTCATGGGTTTTTTTGGTTAGTATTTGTATAGTATGGAGGTTTTTCTACCTTGTTGTGGAACCAGCTCTCAGCATCCTTCCTGTTCTTCTCAGCCATGTGTTCATACTGGTCTCTCATATCAGCCAGGATCTTGGACAGGTCAATGCCTGGAGCAGAGTCCAGTTCAACATTGACTTGACCAGTTACTTGCCCTCTGAGGGCACTCATTTCCTAGGTGGGCATAGTAGAAGAAGACAAAAGAGGATACAATTATAAAATGAAAACACTATGAACCATCTGTCCTTTCTTTAAGGGCTCAGGTCTGACTGACACCCCTTAAATGCTTGCAGGGGGTATCTCTAATTTCCCAGTCTACATAGAAATCTTTTCTTCACTGTTGGGAAGCCCAGGGCAATCATGAGGGACTCCACATTTCCACACGCTGTTTTTCTAATGTCACTTTCAAACATGTTTCTTGGGGTTTTTTTACCTCCTCATGGTTTTTCTTTAGGTAGGCCAGCTCCTCCTTCAAGTTCTCAATCTGCATCTCCAGGTCAGCTCTGGACAGAGTCAGCTCATCCAGGACCCTGCGCAGGCCATTGATGTCGGCCTCCACGCTCATGCGAAGAGCTTGCTCAGTTTCAAACCTTAAAGAGCAAAACAAAACCAGCCAGGTTAGCTGATTCAGCCATCCCAGAGTGAAACACACGATTTGCTATAAATCTATCTGGTTTTGTAGGATTTTTGATGTAGCAAATGTCCAGTACTGAACTTTCCTCCATGTATTTTACATGATATAAAATTTCCCGTGATGCAGATGGTGCTTTCAGCAAACACACAAAGGGTGGAACTGCACGGACAGGCTTGCACTGGTGTTCATACAGAGATTTTATAGGCATTCCTTTATTTTTTCACAGCCACTGCCCTTTGGCTCAACAAGGATTTTTGCCTGCTCGAGAGACCTCTCAGAAATTACTCACTTGGTTTTGAAGTCGTCAGCAGCCAGCCTGGCATTGTCAATCTGCAAGACAATCTTTGCGTTGTCGATAGTGGCATCAAGGATCTACAAACAACGAGAGTTCATTGCTGAGGATGAAACAACTATGTTATCTTCCTTCCCAATCTGAAGATAAACAAATTCAGATTCTATAAATGATCTGTGTTTCATAAACAATTCAGCTTCACATTGCATTTGTGCAGTCTTTGAACACATTTTTATTTCCTAGAATATCCAAGATAGTGTTTATTGATTCTTCTAATGCATCATGAAAGCCTCTGAAGGAAATGTTGTTTGTTTAGAAGTAAACCCTGTTCATTTTTACCTTTCTTTCTTGCTGCCACTTAAAACTCAAAAGCTCATCCAAAAAAAAGACAGCTGGTACAAAATTTTCTCTCCCCTAAGTAAGGGGAGTAAAAGACAGGAGGGAAAAGAATACTAAAAGGAGAAAATCTAATTGCCAGTTCTGCCTTTGCTGGAGCTCATGTTTGAAACCAGTAGACAATGTGAATGGGTTGAAGCAAGCAGGAAGAAAACTGCGTGGGAGCGGTCACGAACTCCGAGCTGAACTATGAAAATTAAACCTCAAGTTTTCTTTCATTTATTTACATAGCTTAATCAGCCACTACCTGTGTTTCCTGGGGTGTGTGTCATCTCACAGCAATCTCTTATCAGGTACCCATGGGCGATTGGGGCAAATCCTGCATTTCTGTATGGGGTTGATTACTTCATGTCTGCCACTTCCTTTTTCCATAAGCCAAATGTTTCAGCACTGTTATTTTGATTCCAAACTTCAGGAAGTGAAATGTGAAAGAAAGATAAACGTGTGGTGATGAAATCTTGAGCTGCGATCTTCACCTTTACAGAATTGTGCTTAACCAATTTTTATTTTCACTGTTAAAGCAGTGTGTGTGCCTGTGAAGGTTTTCAAGCTCTATGGCAGGTAACACTACAGACAGGCAGGTTGCTGTCAGTGTTTGGCTCTGTATTTATCAGTATATATATGGTCATATCTATATTAACTGGTCATATATATGTATATAACCAGCATGTGTGTGTATATATGTGTGTGTGTAGGTATATGTATATGCTTTGTTAAAAGCAAACGTTATCAGAGAATTAAGTACTGAGGCATCTTGGACTGTTTTGTACATTCTCTTGGCTAACATTTAAAAAAGCAGACAATTCCATACTGATCATTTTCTTTATCTACCCGATCGTTACATATTCATTTAACCTTCCCCTCCTTTCCACAGACTGCAATGCCTCTGGGGGTTTTCCTAGTGAAGTTTTTCTCTTTGGGTTTTTATGTCATTCTCAAGTGCAAATCTAAGATGTTTTTAATCAAAATTAGCACCTACCTTCTCTCGAAGGTCTTCAATAGTCTTGTAATAAGGACTGTAGTCCCGAGCTGGGCCTGGTCCTTGTTTTTGGTACCAGTCTCGGATTTTAGTTTCAAGGTCAGAGTTTGCCTCTTCCAGCGCACGCACTTTGTCCAGGTATGACGCCAGGCGTTCGTTCAGGCTTTGCATAGTTGCCTTTTCATTTCCTGAGAGGAGGCCATCACCGCTACCCAGACCACCACCATAGCCACCACTGCAGCTGCTGCTGTAACTGCTTCCATACCCACCACCCAGGCCGCTTCCTAGGCCAGAAGAGACAAATCTAGCGGAGGAGACTGACACACCCCTGCCACCAGATCCCCCGTGGATGCTTGGAGCCCTAAAGCCACCAGCACCGAAGCGGATGGAGGAGCCACCAGGTCCCCCTGCCACAGAAGAGGTAGTTTGCCTGAAGCTATAACTGGCCATGGTGAGAAATATCAAAGACTTAACCCAAGCTGCAGCTCACACAGTTTGTGATCCTGAGGCAGGAGTGTGTGCTCCGCTCCCCCACCCCAGCCCTTTTATGCCTGTGACAATGGGAGTTGTCTCCAGAATGTGTTATCTGAGACCCGTGGAATTTATCAGCCTTGAGCCTTCTGCCAACAGGGCAATTCCTCTATTGGTCAGTTGCGATGAAGTGGGCTGTGTTTCCTTCCCAAATACCTTCACGTACAGGAGCTGATTCCCTCCCCTTGACCGTTGCTTGTTGAAGCACAAGGTGGGATTCAGAGGAGGCATCGCCCTGCAGAGGGGAGCATTCATGAATCAGTTATAGTTCACCTGCATCAAAACAAAGGGGCTGGGAGTGCCCAGCTCTGCTGCAGCCAGCGCTGCGTCCACAGCGAAGTCACACAATGACTTCCTTCATGTAATCTCAGGAAGGGGTTTTAATACAGAGTGAGTAAGTCACTATTTCATAGACTGATAACAGGGCTTGAAAGGAGCCCAAATGGTGAACAGGATGTGTAGACCTGGACAAAACAGGTTCTGACCTCTCTGTTTTCCTTATTTCCCATCGGTCTGTGTCTAAGTGTGAGGCTGTGTCAGGGAGAGGAATTCTGCAGTGACTCAGGTACAGAATATATCACTCCATCTAGACAACGTATGGACCATGCCTGACTGTGCTGCTGTAGCCTAGGGACATCACAGCCGAGTTCTTTCCTTTCTGTAGAGACTGCTGTGTTCACTCAACTCTCCAGCTTGCACCGTAAAGCTGTACAGCCTTTCCTAAGAGATACAGGGGGCAATTCTGTCTGCCAAAGATACACTGGTCGTCCCTTCTGTAGATCTGAATGTTCTTTTCAGCCCTGGGGAGGAAAAACCTGACCAGCAGGTACCTGTTCCAAGGGCGTGTGTAGGTGGAATAAAAGTATCAGACAGTTACAGTCTGCTTACAGACAGAGAGAAAGCCACAGAAGAACAGTTATTGTATTGTTAAATATTAAAGTCCATAGTTAGAGCATAAAGAACGTAAGTCCACGTGCTTTTCTTCACAGAACAGAAATGTGAGAAGCTTGAAGGAGAACAAATACTGTGTATTCTGATTTGTCTTGAGCTGCAAGGAGAGAGGAACATCCTTTCCTCGAGGTATTCCTTCATCATTCCTGAGACTCCCATGGCAGGTCCTCAAAGCAGTGTATTTTGGGGTTTAGCAAAAGAAAATGCACATTTATGATGCTGCATAATATTTTATGGTCCAATTAATGAAAATTGGTGTCTGGAAGGCCTCTGTGTCTCCTCTGAAACCCCTTGAGCAGGAGCAGGAGTCACCATGCATTATTATACTGTTAGAATATTGATAATGTACTGCAAGCAAGTCAGGTTTGCTTCAGCATACAGAGAAAAATTTCCCAAAGAATGAACTGCAATTCTTTATGGCACTTGGGATGTGTGCCTGAAAGTGTCAGGAGAGGGGAAGCTTGGGAGACACTTTCAAGTGAAGTAACTGTTTAATCCTACTTATACCACCAAATATATCATGAGCTTCTAGTAGCAAATCAGTCCCTCGTGCAGCGTTTTTACTAAAACTGCATCCTAAGTTTCCAGAAAGGTTTTGGTTTAATTTGCATCTCTTTTACTGCAATGGCTGTGTGTGCTTATCGGGACTCCCTTAGGGTGATAACATGTACTTAAAAGCTTTGAAAAACCTTTAGTATGGCAAAGTATTTGCTCAAGATTTGCTCTACCGTTCTGTGTAGGTCTTTTTACCTCCCACTACAATCAACCTAATTTATCGTAGGGTCAGCTTTTCCCCAAAGGAAAGATAAGGAATGGTCAAAAACGGGGATTTCCTTTATCTGCAATTTATCTGAGGGTGAGGGAGACACGTTTGTTCAAGTGAAGTCATCCAGCAGACTGGTGGAGACAGCCCACGCCCAGGCTCCTGGCTGAGACCTGGTTCTACTTTACCTTTATCTACTCTGCTTTACTAATCACTACTGCTTTATAAAATTATTCATATTGTTCTGGGGTGTTTTTATTAATTGGCCTGTAAACCATTTTCTATTGCCTTTGAGAGACACTGGCATAGACTTCATTCTTCTCACACCCTGCTAAATTTGCTTCCAGGGATTGCTAATGCAATTACAATTAAATTAACTCTGAACATTTGAACCTACTTTATTGGTGTCTGCGATGCCACAGATGCTTCAATGGACACATGAGGAAAGTCAGGCTGTTACTCTGAATTTACCTTTGAAATCTTTACGTGTTTGTCCCTTGTGATAGTTCTTCCATTCTACTTCTGCTTCCATCAATGAAAATGTGCTTCTTGACTCTTTTGTATGGACATTTTCCATCTTCATCTCTTCTCTTGGTTATCAAAACTACTGATCGTGTCTTACGCCCTCTTAAAATCACAACTTTATGTTTTTCTCTCCTATTGTAAATCACAGACAAGAAACATTTGAATATCTTTAATTGAAACACAAATTTTTATATTTTTTCTTTAAACTTTCTCGTGGGAAGAACCGAAGATAAAAAAGAACTGATCTGAAATGACTGTGTTGAATGTCTGCCTAAGACACAAATCTTAGCTTTCCTGCTTTTATATCTCATCATTAACTATTTTTTATACCCTCACAAACCTTGCATTGCCACATATTCAGCGAATGTGCCAACAGATTCAAAGACAAGAATGTTTACGTGCGGAAAAGGCAGGTCCCAGCACATGCACACATGGCTGTGAACAGTTTAAAGAGAGGGTAGGTGAGAGCAGAGAGCAACACTGGTGCTTTCTCCAAATTACTAGTTTTGCAAAATCGAGGGAATGTGCTTTGGTGAGAGAAACACACATGGGTGCCCCAATTTCTGCACTGAAAGAGGTGAGAAGTAAGGGTTCAGTTTTAAAAGAAATTATCAGAGTAAGACGCAGGACAACTCATTTTTACCCAGGGGTCTTGTGCTTTTGTGGTAGAAAAGAAACAATGATTCAATGATTTGAGCTGATTTGGAAAGAGATGGATTCTGGTTCAGCTACAGGGTTCTTTACTGATATCAGGACATATAACTTAAATCCTTACTGTTTGTCATATATATAATGTCTTAATAGATTAATATGAAGAAAATACATAAAGGGTCATGACGAACTCAAACACTTAAATAACTGAGAGCAGTGTAAATACTTGGCAAATACTTGAAGCTGGCTGTGGTGTGTACTTTTGCAAATACCTCAGTATTGTCTCTGTTTCCCTAGAAACATAAATGGCTTTAAACTCTTGACCTCTCTATCAATCCAGAACTATAATGATAATGCACATCAGGGAGTAAAGCACCTGAGATAGGAAAATAAAATGGATTTTTCTTATAGCATGATTAAAAATTGTGTGAGAAGAGAGGATCAGTTAGGATACCAAGCCCTGATGAGTGGAAGAGAAGTCACTGGATGTATTTTTACACTTCCTTTAACCTGCTATCTGTCTGCTAAATCTCAGCAAGGTATGGTGGGGCTGGAAACTATTATTAAGAGTCAAACATCTAACTGACAAGAGGATGTGTTCCAAAAGTTAGGTTTCTGCAGGCAGCAGCAACAAGCAACTTGGAGGCCACTGCCAAAACCGAATAGACTAAACCTGTGCCAGGCTTCAGAGGCCCAGGTACGTGCTGACTGCTTGCCATGTCAGCTGCAGCTCTGCGATGATTGATGCTGGAGGAGGAGGCCTGGAGCTACTCAGGGCATTTCCCCATAGGCCACATGGAAAATTCCTACTCAAAAAACCCCCCAGATCCCAGACTCAGTAGAGGCAGAGTAGGTGGGTTTCATAGCACAGAGAGAAATGAGCTATTCTATTCTATTCCTGTCTGTAAAACATTTGGAGAGTGTATTTGTATTTGTACTGTTTATGTGCTCATATATTTATATTTATATGGATATATTTCTGTATTTGTAGTTATATACTTACATATGATTTCTCTTGCTAATTTTATAAGAATATATTCTCATCATAGTGACAAGCCACAGCTTCCAGTAAGGGCAGAGGTTTTACTGTGCAAGCATTAAACACATTCTTCATCAAATTAGAAAACAAGGAGCTCTCTTTGTACCCTGCTGATGGATCCTGTCAACTGGATTGGGGCTTTCCAGTCCTGTGGGTGGTTTCATTCTGGTTTTAACTTGAGATAAATACTCAGAGTCTTCAGATCTCTGGCTCGGTGAGAAAATCCAACTCTGTGTTGCTCTACAAGGGCAGGTCCTGTACTCACTGGTTTGAAGAGCTACTGGCAGGGAGTGTTCTCATAGCAACTACCTGCTCAGGGGCAACACGTTCTGCAGCCCTGGTTTTGCCTGCTCAGAATGGCTGCGTGCCTTTAGGGAAGGAAAAGGGCATTTCTAATTACTGTAACAGTTTGCTCCATTCTCAGAATAGTACTTTATAGGCAAATATCACCGTATTTGTGTGTATCAGGTAGTTTACCTTCCTGGACAGTCTTGGCTATTCACTGTAGCTTAGAACCATGGTTTTCCACCAGCCTCTGGCACTTGTATTCAGATTTAAACCTTCTCATGAAACACTAAGGTCTGTACCACAGAACCACAGAATGGTAGAAGTTGGAAGGGACCTGCTGTCTGCAGCAACTGCCTGCAGCCCACCGCCACCAAATCAAGCTGACTGAAACACTTGCTGACTGCCTTTTCACTCTTTTCTAATGGATTCATCCATAACAGCTGATGAAAACTGTAAGATTCTGGTGACACGATTTCTAACAGCATTTTCAACAGGAAGGAGTTTTCAGCAGGTGTTTTTTCTTTGTGTCTGTGCGATCACTACAAACTTTTTGGTCATTTTTTGACAGTCTGAGATCGTGTGGTGGGAAAGAACTGAACTAAGGTTAGAAATCCTGTAAGAAAATGTTGATTACTGAGGCCTTTGTTCCACAGTCACACCCCTGCTGCCAGGGCTGGCTGAGCACAGGAGCGTGTGCCAGCAGAAAGGTGTTCCCTGCAGCCAGCCTTTGCAACGTGTGGGCTCGTAAATAGGGGATTATTAGGAGTAATTGCAGTGTGCATAAGCTTCTCTTTAGGCAGTACTAAATAAGTTATGAAAGGCAGCTCGTTGCACCTGAAATTGTGTGTTCCCTGCATCAACCGTGGGAGAGCACTTGCCCTTAGTTTCTGTCGTGGGGTGAGGATACTTCAATGCATAAGTTTGTTGGGATTGCCACTCCAAAATGTTGTGTTTGACATGAAACTGAACAGAAATCTGTTACTTGGAGTACAGAGAGAAGGGATTTTCCTACAAGAATTTTTGTACTAGTTTAACTTGACTGCTGTTATTTTTCATGGTAAATGGGGGAAATACCACTAAAGTGATATCCTTTCATCTGATTTCTTATCAGAGACACAGTGCATTACACATTTTCTTTTTTTTTCACTGCTCGAGGCAGTGGTGGGGGCTGAGAGGGCAGAGTCTGCCCTGCAGAAGACTGGCTGAGGTAACAGGGCCTGGCCAGGCTGCAGTGATCCCATTTCCTTGTAGCCAGGAGTGCAGGAGGCTTTGGAAAGTGTGCACAAAGCTGCAAGACTTACAGCAAGGGGCAGTTGTAGCTGGTAGTACCTGGCAGCTGCCTTTGGGAACAAACACATTTGCTGCGAGTCCAGATCCTGCAGGTTCATGGCAGTCCTGGTCCAGCACGAAGCCTCTCAGAGAATTCAGTCCACTGATTCTTGGTTTTTGTTTTGGATTCTTCTCTATCCAGCTATTTCCCCTTCTTGCCTCCCCTCTCCTGAAGATGTTTTATTGTGCAGGAGGAGGTGATTGATTTCCAGAATTAAGAAACTCAAACACACCCAGAGATTATAATGCTCCATTCCTTTGGTTGCCTTTGGAAATAGTAACAGTACAAACTGTGAGTATCTCCACAGTCCCCCCTGCAGGTCTGCTTTTTAAACACAGCACCATTGAATTGAATGACATTCTTCAGGAAATTCTTCTCTTCCTTGGTAATACCTGGCTCCCTGTCTGTCTGTGACAGCCACTGTAGTTACTAAATGAGTAGAAAATGGAGACAAAACAACTTCAGTGCTAATTAAACACATGCAAGAATAATCCAGGAGGTTTTGACTTGATCTGAATTTGGGTTTTTTTTGTATGGAATTACCTCAAAACGTTCAGACAGAATTATGTGAAACAAATACTTCCTCTCTTTCTCTTCCCTGCCCTTCCTAATGAATTCATTTCTAACCTCCTGTCTGTCTATTAATGTGCTTTGTTACCCCACCTGGTATCACAGTGTCACCCCTGTGAAAAACATGTCTATTTTATTATTATTTAAGCTATTCTTTCCTTGACTTAACTGTTTCCCAGGTCTGAGGCTTGAATTTAATTTTGAGACTGTTCTGGACAGTTTCTCTCATAAATCCTATTGTGTATATCCTGAATTTGCCACTAGAGGATGCTGTGCGAACCGATGCGCTCAATGCACTGAGGTGCTGCACTGTCAGCGTGGAGAAAAGCCCATCCCTTGGCATCCCTGCAGGACCCACCTCTGCTGTGTGCTCAGCCCGAAGGACCAGGGCTGTCCTGATCCACATCAGAGCAGAGGACAATATTCCCTTGCATTGACACTGCAAATGTAGATTGATTTCAGCTCACCCTGGCTTGTTTGGGGCAAATCATGCTCTGGTAAGTCCAGCCTAGTGACTCCAGCCAGCAAAATGGAAGGAAAACTGGAGGTGGGTGTGCTCGGCTCGGCTCAGCAGCAGATGGGGGCACCCTCAGTTCATTACCCACAAAATGCTCAGCAGGGACTGCGGGCAGCACACCCAGACAGGGGTTTCCCTGCTTTCCCACTTCAGGGAGACAGCAGAAGGGAAGCAGGAGACTCGAGAATGTTCCTAGAACACATCTGGCTCCTTTCTGGGAGCAGAAACATTCTTTCTAGTGAAACTGTGGCCAAATGAGGTATTTCAGCCCAAAGCCCATTAGAGCTGGCTGCTGCTGAGGTTTAGGCCTTTATTTTTGAGGTAGTCAACACTGGTTGGTGTGAGAAGTAAAATGGAGCATAAGGCAGAACATGTCTGTTAGCTTGTACAGGAGCGTGAGAGTCCTGCTGTGACTCAAGGGAGAGGCATTTCTATTTGCCTTTGCACATCTCTTTTGTTTTCTAGGGAAATAGTTCCTCTGCCTTGTTTTTCTGCTGCGCTGAGAATTCAGCTCTGGATTGTAACATGCAGACGGTTTGATGCCTTTTCAAATAATACATTGTTGCCTGAAAAGATGATATTTTACCTGACCTGTGAACCAAAGAAGTGCAAAGCTATTTGAATAAAAAATGTTAGCGATTTCTGCCCTGCTCAGAGAACAATGAGGGCTTTGAGACCCACCCTTCTTTGTTACAGGGCGGCAGCTGAATCACTCACCTGGTATGTGGGACACCCTGCTCCGCTGCTTTCTCATCCCATCACAAATCAGACTGAAATACTCTCAGGTTTTAAATGGGTGAGATATTTCACCAGTTTTTCTTCCTCTCTCTAACGTGTGTTACGTGAAGTGGAGCAGTTTTAGTAAGAAAGACTGGACCTCGCCTCCATCTCCCACCATCCAGCCAGAAAGCTGGACAACCACGGAGCCCTCAAACTGTTGTATGGCACAGGACTACACACTGGCTTTATTTTGAACCATCAGATAAAAGACCTGAGCCCAGATCTTCCAAAATGTCAAGAGGAATAATCCTAACAACTGAAATTTGTGTTATAAGGAGAATTTCTTTGCACACTCATCACTCATTTACTGATCTAATAATTTGTGTTTATGGACCGAGATTAGACAGAGCCCTAATCTAGAGACTGGAGGAGAGGGCTCCCTGAATAGGATTCAGTGACTCATTCAGTGACCGAAAGGAAAATGTTTTTGATTTGCCGAAATGTTAATATAATTTTGGGGTTAATTAATCCTGATTGTCTCAGTTCAGCTGCTGAACTGGCAAGTGGACGACCTGCACATCCGCTGCAGTGCACGCTGGCAAAGGCATTCACCGTCCTTTTGTCTTTCCTATAGGTGTCACTCTTGAGTTTAATGTGAATGTATCCCTTCCTCCCCAATATTTTATCCAGCTATCTTCTGATGAAATCAGGGTATGCAATTTTCTTTGAGGCTGTAATATACTCAACCTTGATTTCTATGTGAAGGTATCGCTCTTTTGTTCCACCTTAATCTAAAACCAATATTAAGACACCAAACAGATCATTGGACACACAGTTTTCTTTGCATTGCAGAAAAGTAAAGTTTTATTAGAGGCATTGTTATCAACAGGAAGCAGATCACCAATTGCACTGCAGGGAAGTGTAGGAAGATACAGTGGTTGCAGATGAACAATATGGAAAGGAAGAAGTAGGTAATTTTAGGAGAGTCCTAGAAACTGTTCATCTCGACTTCATGACTAACATTTGTAGAGCAGTCTGTGTGCTGGGTAGGTACACAGTGCATCTGCTGTGTGTAGCAACGCTTTGGTGGTGTCTTAACACACTCTTGACGTCCCTGTGGGATGAAAGAAGAAACCATTACTCTGATGGGGAAATCAAGAGTCTCTTGCAGCACTGACACTTCAGATGTACCCATTGATTAAAGGTCCATCTGTGTTAGCTAAAGCATGGGAAAGGAGCTTAGTCTGTTTCTGTAACAGAAGCTAAGACACCTTGAAATTAAGAGATATGAGTGTGAATGGTTTAATCCCTGTTCCAATCACAAATGTGGAAGTCAAGGGATAGTACTGGCAGGAAAAGAGCTGAAACACAAAACTGGAAAGCCGTGGGGGCAGGATAAATTAGGATTCTCTTTCGAAAATGTTTCTTACCTGTCTTGTCACTAGATGAACCATGAGAGTAGGAAGTAGAAGAATAAGAGTGGGAAGATATTCCCCCTCCTTGGAGAGCTCCTTGAGACGTTCTGTGTAAAGAAAAGAGTTTTAAAGAAGAGAATGATAAATACATTCCTAGAGGGCCATAATGTGGCATAATGCACAGCTTGGCTTTTCCTGGACCTTGCAAACATTTCTATATGGTTTTTTATTTCATTCCCTTCAGGTATAGTTTCCTAGAAAGTTTAGAAGTAGAAATAACAAAAAACTATAGAAGTATAATTCTTCTGGTCTCACAGTCCAGCAGTGCTTACTCATCTGCTGACAGAAGGCAGTACCTTACAGATCAGTTTTGCATGGTGATTGCTCGCATGAAATTCACTCTGCCCAAACAGACCGAGAGGAACTGATTAACTGCAAGTATTCAGTAACTGTATGCTCTGTGTTTCCCTCTGTGTTTGCTGTGCTTATTAATTTGATGATATACACATTTCAATGCAGATGATGGGAAAAAATCTTTTGTATTTAGAGTTGAAATACAGACTGGTAAAACATTCAACTCTGTCTTCTGTGAGCCCACAGAGAGAAAATATTGGATAGAATTTATGCCCTTATTTGAGATGGAATACGTACACAATGTCTTGCTGTCCCTCCTGCAGCAGTGCCCGGTACTGGGCAATCTCCTGTTCCAGGCGGGTCTTGATGCCCAGGAGCATCTTGTACTCCTGGTTCTGGCTCTCCATCTCACAGCGGATATTGGCCAGCTCCTCCTCCACAGAGTTGATCTGCTCTTGGATTTGTTGCAGCAGGAAGCCATAACGAGATTCCGTTTCCGCCAAGGAGTTTTCCAGAGAAGATTTCTGGAAGGGGAAATGTGAGAGCTTAGGATCAGAGCTCTGCTGCTCCCTGCCCAAGGCAGGAGTTGCCCACTATGAGGAGGGAAGGTCCCTCAGTGCTCCTGCCCCTCATACCGTGCTGAGCTGTGCCTGCAGTTCGATCTCCAGGCTCTGCATTTCACGTCTCAGTTCAGTGAGCTGGTGGGTGCTGGTCTGGATGTCCTGGCTGCTAGAAGTGACCTGGCGATTGACTTCTTCAATCTGCAGAGTCAGAGCCCAGGCACACTTTGTGAGTGAGAAAATCCTCACCAGAGCAGATTTGCTGACTGAGAACTGAGATAGCCAGGGAGCCTCCCCTGCTCATCCCGTGCTCGTCAAGGAGAGCCGAGTCAGTGCTCCATGGATCCTGATGTTCCACCCACCTTTGTGCATCAGACCTGGCCTGCTGCCACCCCCTCTGCCACCGCCGTCTTTCCCCAGTGGCTTTTCCCTTCCCATTCCCCAGCCGTGCAAGTGAGGTGCAGGTGAGCAGCCTCCCCCCTTTAGCCAAAGGCACTGCATGGCCGGTGCCGGGGTGCCTGGGGTTTCCCACGGGAGGAGACTGCCCTTGGTGCATTGCTGCGTACCTTGACTTCGTACCACTGCTCCACCTCTCTGCGGTTCTTCTCGATGATCTGCTCGTATTCATTCCTCAGCTCATTGAGTACCTTGGTCATGTCTTCTCCAGGGGCAGCGTTGACCTCCACGCTCACGTCGCCACCAGTTTGAGACTGCAGCAGCCTCATTTCCTGCAGAGGAGAGAAGCAAAGAGCACGGGTCATTTCTTGTGGTGGGGACAGTGGGCACAGCAGTGTCCAGGTACAAAGGAATGGCAGTCCTGTGACATTCAGCTGAATAGGCAACTTTGGGAACCCTGAATGATCAGAGGACTATGTCTGGGCCATGCTATTTATCACTGGATCGTACTTCCTCATGGTTTCTCTTAAGAGTAATCAGCTCATCCTTCAGGGACTCCAGCTCGGATTCCAGTGAAGACCGAGTGGAAGTGAGATCATCCAGGAGATTTCTCAAGCCATTAATATCAGCCTCCACGGTCTGACGGATGACCAGCTCATTCTCATACCTGTACCAGAGAAAAGAGAAGCATTACACATTAATTTCATAATAATGTGTAGGCTTGATCATGTCATTTGGGACAGTGTGTCATGTCCTGCATTCAGGAATCTCAGGAAATCCATGACTTGAAAGAGCAAGGTTCACAGAGAGGTACTCACTTCACTCGGAAGTCATCAGCAGTCATCTTGATGTTATCGATGTCCAGAAGCAGTTTGTTATTGTCCACGGTGGCAGAAACGATCTGCAAAAGGAGAAGTTGGAGAGAAGTCTTTATGTGTTAAAGACATCCTGGACAAGAAGCAATAAGACCCAAAGCTTTGGTAGGGCTTTGTTTCGGGTCTGTTGTTTCCTGCATAATTCAGGGGCCACAGAAGGCTGCTGAAATGCCATGCCACACAACTGGGGTGTGCAAGACTTTGTCTACCCCACACATTCTGATGAATTGATATATTGATGGGAGAAAGAACAGAAGAACATTTCTGCTGAGAGGCCTTCAACGCCTATGGGTTTCAGCACTCTGGATGTATAAGGAGGTGAAGTCTTTGTCCCTGGTGCTGTAATTCGTCTCATTATAAAAAAAAATATTGTATGGGAAGGCCTTGACCCTTCCAGCTGGTGTGTGCAGGAGGGTGCAGAGACAAAGGGAGTTCAGATCTTACAGTCCAGGTGCTTTGGCTTTGCGCTCCATCCAGCTGAGCTGGGTGGGAGCAGAGGGAAGGACTGGAATCCACACAAGCCTGGTTTGGAGCCACCTGGACAACGTGGGATTTCAGCTACGTGCATCAGCACGTTTGGGCCTGGTGGAGCACTCCTTGGTGCCTCGGGCTGTGCCCCCAGAGCACATCCCTTTCACCTGTGGGGTGCTGTGAGGGTTTGCTTACCCAAGAGATGGGAGGCACAGCTCAGCAGGCTTCTGCCTGCGGTACCACCAGCAAGAGCCTCCAGGAGCTCCTTCCCACCCTGCTGGAGGTGGTGCTGGAGGGAAGGTGGAAGTCCTTCCAGGTGGGAATAACACGCGGGAGAGGGAGCCACACATGTTGGGGCCATCATACCTGATTCTGGAGTTGTTCGATGGTCTGGTAGTAGGAGGTGTAGTCCTTTGAAACACTGGGAGCTTGTTTCCTGTACCACTCTCGGATGTGGAGCTCGAGCTCAGCATTTTCTTCCTCCAGCCTTCGCACTTTGTCCAGGTAAGCAGCCAGGCGGTCATTGAGGTGCTGCATGGTGACCTTCTCATTGCCACTCAGAAGAGCATCCCCCCCAGCACCAAAGCCTCCTTGAAAACCACCACCAAAGCCTCCTTGAAAACCACCACCAAAGCCTCCTGCAAAACCACTCCCAAAGCCCCCAGCAAGGCTGCCAGCACTCATGCCCCCTCCGTAGCCCCCGCTGCACGCTGCCCCACCATAGCTGCCACCGCCTATCACAGAGGAGGCATAGCGCCTGCAGGAGACAGAGGAGCTCCTGCCACTGCCACCACCACAGGCGCCTCCACCTCCACCGCTCCTGTAGGAGGTACTGGATGTTCTCTTGATGCTGCAGCTCATGGTGGAAGCAATGCGATGTCCAGCCCCAGATGCAGAGCTCGAGACAGTGAATGGAACTGGAGCCGGAGTCCTGGCTGATGGCTCTTTATACCTTGGTGGGTGGGTGTCACCCATGAGGCAGCTCAGCTTCCCATGCAGTTTGCCAGCCTTAGTGCTTGTGCTGAAAGTGATGTGCTAAGGGGAATTTTTTTGGGACAGCCCTCCCCACAGGTATTGTGTTTGCACGCTGATTCACTCAAATCACGCTGTAATTTCGGGTGGGTGGCTGTGTGTTAGATTTTGTTGCAGATAGCATGCTGCTGGCTACTTGGCGAGTGAGAGTCATTTCAATAGTTCCTCTTTGTTCTTGGTAGTCATTTTTTGTCCTGAAAACCTGTGGTGAAAGCACCGCCTTTTTAATCTGTTGTAATTTCTGAGTTGGAGAAATAGGAACTCGGGCACCCTATGTGTGAGCATCATTTGGTTTTGCCCTTCAGAACTGTTGGTAACTGATACTTTTGGAAACAGAATCTCTAAGAATTTTGGTTCTTCCTTCCAAAGCAAGCTCATCGTGAATACTCTTTCAGAGTGCCCAGTAGGAAATCTCAGCAGCACAACCTTTGGTGAAGCGATGCTATTTGTGTTTTCACCAAGCTCTGGTTCTGTCACCTCCCCCAATGCAAGGGACACGTGATGACATTGTTTTAAAGTTGTGGTTTTTAAAAATTGTGTGCAAATTCCCAGTCACTCACAGATTATTTTAAACTGAGATATAGAATCATAGAATCATAGAATCATAGAATCATTATGGTTGGAAGGGACCTCCAGGGTCATCAAGTCCAACCTTTATCCCATCATATTCCTAACCATTAGACCATTAGACCATGGCCTTTAGACCATGGCCTCAATATATATGTAGAATCTATAAGGCATCACTGACTGCTGTGGGAGAGGAGAGCAAAGGGATTCAGCTTTTCAACTCAACAAAGTGGAGGCTAAGGTGGTTATCAGCTTGCTCTCAAGGAAGGAGATTCCAGGTGTGTTTAAAAGAAAGGACAGTCCTGTTGTTCACATAGGAACGAGCGTAGTCTGGTGTTGAGTGTATTTGGGCTGGAAACTAAGGGCAGTTTTTATCTATGGGAGAAATAAGGGTCTGGAAGGTGCTTCCACTGGAGGAGCTTTGGATGGAGAGGGAGACAGTTTTGAGATTGACTTTGACCAATTGGTGGAAGGGATTTTATTCTTCTATGGCAGCGACAGCTGTGATGGCCCTTCAGATCCCCCTTGCTCTCTCTTTTATGTCTCCAACACTTCTGCACAACGGCAGCATTTCTGTAAGAGACCGGGCTGTGCTGAACCCTTCTGTGGAAATGAAACTTTGCCTTTAAGTAACTTGGAAAACCAAAATTTTAAGTCTGCAAGACAAGGGGCCTCATTACATGAGAGTGAAACTTTGATGGGATTTTATCTCTATTTGGAAGTTCAAAATTACTGGTTCGTTTCGCTGTTGGTTTCTTCATTTGTGATCTTGCATACACACAGCTTGCGTTGTGGCTGGAGCATCATTTTCTCTCTTAGCCACAATGATTATGAGACCCACGAAAGTTCCCAGTGGCTATTATGGCTGACTGAAGAATCATGGAGAGCCTTTCACCCTCTTCCTTGATACCGCTAGACACATTTTCATAGATACGCTGAAGATAATGTCGTACTTTGATCTTCATAATTACAATTGTGCTTTTATTGGTTGCTCTCTCATTACCTGCACGTCAGAACAGTTGCTTTGCATATGTTGTTGGGTCTGAGTCATCATTATTAAAAAATAAATATGATTTTCTCACAGGGTGTGATTCCTTAGTCATGTTTTCCTCATTAGATTGTCGAAATGCACCTTTATGCTTCTCTATGAGGTGTTTATTGCTGATTGGCATTAATGCCAGAGGTGTTGATTTTATGGCTCTTTCTCAGCTGTGTTGCATCATAACATCTAACTCAACAATTCAGAACATTTCCCAATGCTGTAATTTCATACCATCAACACATACCTTCTGTCTGTCTCTCTGTCCCTCCTTTTATTTTTAATGGCTGAACTACAATGCTGCTGTAACTCTATCACAAACACTTAACTTTAGACTTTCTATTCTGTAATCCGTGAGTATTTCCATGTCTCCTGTGCAGTTTTGGTCCATTGTCCTATGGACACAGCTCTTTGGCCTGAAATGACTGTTGTGAGTCAGTTTGGATGTACTGATTTACTTCACAAGCCAGAAGAGCCAGGGCTTTTATGGGGCCAATGACATTCCTAACCCTCATGATGACAGCAGAAGGTCAGACATTTTCTGTTGGAGGGAGTATAGAGGCTCCTCAGCCATTTGAAGAGACTGTTAGAGCTTGGAAATCTTCTCTTCCCCTGGAAAGCTGTTTGCTCATAATACACCTCATGAACCACTGTAAATCAGAGGAGTTTCTTTGAAGTAACAGTGTTGTGAAGCCTTTCCAAGTGCTGTTTACTGGTGAAATTGGGTGCAGAGCCACAGACAGATCCTCTGTACTGGCAAACAAACCACAAGTAGTCAGTGGGTTTCACAGGAGCTCTGATGCCATTACTGGGTTTATGTCTTTAGTCACACAAGAGGGAGAGGACAACTTCAGAAACAATTACTGGTAATTAATTGCTCTGCAGCAAATGAGTCAACTGTGGTCCTGGTAAGAAGAGTGCTACTCCCATGAGTTTCACCAGGAAATCCATGTGTGCGTTCCTCATCCGTTGCCCATCACTCACTGTGCATTTCTTCAGTTTGTTCAGAGATGAGAGGTTTCCATAGCTCCAGATTCTGGTTTTACTTTTCTCTTGTGTGACTCCCTGGGATGGACCCTTATACCTTGCACATGTGTAGACCTACTGAAAATCCTATTAAATGTCAGCTAATTTTAATTCTACAGTCTATCTAAACTGTTATTCAGTAATCCATCCTACCACTGAAAAAGGAAAATTTAAGAGTAATTCCGAAGAGAAAGTAACCTCTTTCAGTTCAGCCATCCTTTCCTGTGCTCTTTCTCTCTACCTGCTGGAATAACACATTTCACAAAGACTTTACACTCTTACAAATTAGTTCAGAAATGGGGAAAGAAACACTGAACCTCTGGTGTTCCCTGTGGGAGCTTTGGCTGGAAAAGAGAAACATTTTGAGATTGTCTTTGATTGATTGATTGATCGATGGTAGGGATTCTATTCTCATATGGCAGCAACAGCTGTGATGGCCCTTCAGATCCCACTCACTCTCTCTTTTGTGTCTCTAACACTTCTGCACAACTGCAGCATTTCTGTAAGAGACTGGGATGTGATGAATCCTTCAGTGGAAATGAAACTTTGCCTTTAAATAACTTATTACGTGAGAGTTAAACTTCATCCAGCCATGCTCACCATGTGTGACATTTCCTTTTACTCAGAGATATTCTATGGCCATTTTCTTTGTGCAAACCAGATTGTTCTGAGCCTGTTCCAAAGTATGAAGGACACCCTGTATAGGATAGGTGAGCTTGATCAATACCAACTCAAAGTTTGTTAAATTAAATTTCTCAGACACATTGCTTTCATTTGCATTGCAGAAGTTTTATTAGAGGCAGTGTTAGCAGCAGAATTTAAGCCCTTAGACAAAGAACCAGTTGATAAAGACAAGGTAAGACAAGCATTGCAGAATGGAAGAAGGGGTGATGAGGCCAGACACTCCTTCCAAATTGTTCCAGTTGCATCAGCGCTGCTGCAGGAGTGCTTGGGTCATGTCCAATGGCTCTCAGACGGAGGATGCCAGCGTCACTGCTATTGCTCCAGCACTCTGGGCTGTCCTGTATAAAGACAGAGCAAATCATTGCCTTAAGGAGAGATTGATCGTTCCTGCTGAATGGAATTCTGTCACCTGTGTTAGCTGTGTTAGCAAGAGAGCAGTGGGAGAAGCTCAGAGGTTCCAAGCCCAGCAATACTCTGGGCACTTTCTCAGAACTGTATTTTTGTTATTCCAATGAGCAAAAATATATTCCATCCTGTAAAGTCTGTAATCTGTGTTTTATATTTAGGTGAAGGAAAGGGCAGAGCTTACTATATCTTAACCCCTGACTGCCCCGTGACAGAGAATGAGATTCTCTCAATCCTGGGTGATTGGGGAATCTTGCTCAGCCCAAAATATAAAACTTTTTCCTGACAAAATACATCATAGTCATTCAGGTAGGTGTAACCCACTTACCAACAAACCCTATCAAAGTGTTGTCTTACCTGTCACGTCACCACACTGGGGGTGAGGTTAGGAAGTAGAAGAGTATGAATGGGAGGATTTTCCAACTCCTTGGAAAGCTCCTTGAATGGCACTGTAAAAGGAGAGCAATTAATTCACAAAAAAATCCCTGGCCACTGGATATTCAGTCAAAAAAGATGCTGATGTAGCTCCACAGACAAGAAGATTCCATTAGCAATTAAGTACACAAGGATTTCTTTTTATTAACTTGCTATAATATGGAATACGTACACAATGTTGTGCTGTCCCTCCTCCAGCAGTGCCCGGTACTGGGCAATCTCCTGTTCCAGGCGGGTCTTGATGCCCAGGAGCATCTTGTACTCCTGGTTCTGACTCTCCATCTCACAGCGGATATTGGCCAGCTCCTCCTCCACAGAGTTGATCTGCTCTTGGATTTGTTGCAGCAGGAAGCCATAACGAGATTCCGTTTCCGCCAAGGAGTTTTCCAGAGAAGATTTCTGGAAGGGGAAATGTGAGAGCTTAGGATCAGAGCTCTGCTGCTCCCTGCCCAAGGCAGGAGTTGCCCACTATGAGGAGGGAAGGTCCCTCAGTGCTCCTGCCCCTCATACCGTGCTGAGCTGTGCCTGCAGTTCGATCTCCAGGCTCTGCATTTCACGTCTCAGTTCAGTGAGCTGGTGGGTGCTGGTCTGGATGTCCTGGCTGCTAGAAGTGACCTGGCGATTGACTTCTTCAATCTGCAGAGTCAGAGCCCAGGCACACTTTGTGAGTGAGAAAATCCCCACCAGAGCAGATTTGCTGACTGAGAACTGAGATAGCCAGGGAGCCTCCCCTGCTCATCCCGTGCTCGTCAAGGAGAGCCGAGTCAGTGCTCCATGGATCCTGATGTTCCACCCACCTTTGTGCATCAGACCTGGCCTGCTGCCACCCCCTCTGCCACCGCCGTCTTTCCCCAGTGGCTTTTCCCTTCCCATTCCCCAGCCGTGCAAGTGAGGTGCAGGTGAGCAGCCTCCCCCCTTTAGCCAAAGGCACTGCATGGCCGGTGCCGGGGTGCCTGGGGTTTCCCACGGGAGGAGACTGCCCTTGGTGCATTGCTGCGTACCTTGACTTCGTACCACTGCTCCACCTCTCTGCGGTTCTTCTCGATGATCTGCTCGTATTCATTCCTCAGCTCATTGAGTACCTTGGTCATGTCTTCTCCAGGGGCAGCGTTGACCTCCACGCTCACGTCGCCACCAGTTTGAGACTGCAGCAGCCTCATTTCCTGCAGAGGAGAGAAGCAAAGAGCACGGGTCATTTCTTGTGGTGGGGACAGTGGGCACAGCAGTGTCCAGGTACAAAGGAATGGCAGTCCTGTGACATTCAGCTGAATAGGCAACTTTGGGAACCCTGAATGATCAGAGGACTATGTCTGGGCCATGCTATTTATCACTGGATCGTACCTCCTCATGGTTTCTCTTAAGAGCAATCAGCTCATCCTTCAGGGACTCCAGCTCAGATTCCAGTGAAGATCTAACCAGAGTCAGGTCATCCAGGAGATTTCTCAAGCCATTAATATCAGCCTCCACGGTCTGACGGATGACCAGCTCATTCTCATACCTGTACCAGAGAAAAGAGAGAAATGGGGGAATGAGATTCTGACAATCAATAGCACACATCTTTCCTAGGTCAATATCCCAATAAAACATGAAGACTCAGTAACACCACTCTGGGAAGTGCTGCCTTGCCTCCTGAGATTTAGAGGAGGATTTGAAAGCCATGTAAGGTTCACAGAGAGGTACTCACTTCATTCGGAAGTCATCAGCAGTCATCTTGCTGTTATCAATGTCCAGAAGCAGTTTGTTATTGTCCACAGTGGCAGAAATGATCTGCAAAAGGGGAAGTTGAAGAAGAGTCTTTGTGTGTTAAAGACATCCTGGACAAGATATCCCAAGGAATGTATTCAGCCCTGTCCTGCTGTGTGCTTCTTCATGGTCTGTTTATTTTATTGGTGCTGATGTAAGCTGATTGCAAGGGAAACCCTTGGCCCTTCCAGCTGGTGTGTGTAGGAGGGTGCAGACACAAAGGGAGTTCAGATCTTACAGTCCAGGTGCTTTGGCTTTGCGCTCCATCCAGCTGAGCTGGGTGGGAGCAGAGGGAAGGACTGGAACCCACACAAGCCTGGTTTGGAACCACCTGGACAACGTGGGATTTCAGCTACGTGCATCAGCACGTTTGGGCCTGGTGGAGCACTCCTTGGTGCCTCGGGCTGTGCCCCCAGAGCACATCCCTTTCACCTGTGGGGTGCTGTGAGGGTTTGCTTACCCAAGAGATGGGAGGCACAGCTCAGCAGGCTTCTGCCTGCGGTACCACCAGCAAGGGCCTCCAGGAGCTCCTTCCCACCCTGCTGGAGGTGGTGCTGGAGGGAAGGTGGAAGTCCTTCCAGGTGGGAATAACACGCGGGAGAGGGAGCCACACATGTTGGGGCCATCATACCTGATTCTGGAGTTGTTCGATGGTCTGGTAGTAGGAGGTGTAGTCCTTTGAAACACTGGGAGCTTGTTTCCTGTACCACTCTCGGATGTGGAGCTCGAGCTCAGCATTTTCTTCCTCCAGCCTTCGCACTTTGTCCAGGTAAGCAGCCAGGCGGTCATTGAGGTGCTGCATGGTGACCTTCTCATTGCCACTCAGAAGAATGTCCCCCCCAGCAACAAAGCCTCCTTGAAAACCACCACCAAAGCCTCCTGCAAAACCACTCCCAAAGCCCCCAGCAAGGCTGCCAGCGCTCATGCCCCCTCCGTAGCCGCCGCTGCAGGCTCCCCCACCATAGCTGCCACCGCCTATCACAGAGGAGGCATAGCGCCTGCAGGAGACAGAGGAGCTCCTGCCACTGCCACCACCGCAGGCGCCTCCACCTCCACCGCTCCTGTAGGAGGTACTGGATGTTCTCTTGATGCTGCAGCTCATGGTGGAAGCACTGAGATGTCCAGCCCCAGATGCAAAGCCCACTGCACAGCTCGAGACAGCGAATGGAACTGGAGCCGGAGTCCTGGCTGATGGCTCTTTATACCTTGGTGGGTGGGTGTCACCCATGAGGCAGCTCAGCTTCCCATGCAGTTTGCCAGCCTTGGAGCTCACGCCAAAAGTGATGTGCTAAGGGAATTTTTTTTTTCTGAGGTAACTAAAAGACATTACCATTCTGGTCAAGTATGTCTGTTGATTCACACAAAGCATGCACTATAATTTTATGTGGGTGGCTCTTTGCTGGTTATATTGCTGGATAACATAATATGTCATGGCTTCCATATATCGCTAGGAATAGGTGTTAATGAAGACTCCACCTTGGCTGTCTCCTTCAGTCTTCTGTGTGGTGAAATTTGGTATTTCAGCTTTTGCCTTCTTCCTGTGGTCCCAAACCAGCAGCCTCCAAGGGGCTCATCCATTAATTTATTCAAGACTTACATTAACTATTTAGAAACTATAGCTACTTTAATTTACTGAAATAGATTAATACTTTTAAAAACTGCATTCCCCTGTCTGTTATAGAAGAGAACTTTACACTGAATTTTCTACTCTCTTGTCACTGCTTATATTGAGGAAGGTCCTGCTGGTATTTAATTTCTTCTGAAAGTGCAGGGTAGTGATTGCAGCCAGTTTTCTTGTGTAGGAAAATTGGATGACAGCCACAAAAGCAGTATTTTGCAAGGGAAAATATATTAAATCTTTTCCCACCAAACAGCTATTAATTTTATTTTAGCTGTTTTAAATGGACTCAGAGGAAATTGAGAGGAGAAATGTTTGATATTCCATTTTTCCATAATCATATTAAAAAGAGGCATTTCTCAGAATGTGTCCTTGAATACTATAATGCAGTAAAAATTAAGTCTGATGAAAAGATACAGTGTCAAAAATTAGGAGTGGAAAATTATAATCATTAACTGAAGTTGTTACAGTGACTTGTGTTTGCCAGTGGTGAGAGAATATCTTGCAACACGAAACATGGAGTGAGAAACAATTGTGTGTTTTTTTCCACTGCCTATGCAATCTGGGATGTTCAGTGAGTTGCTTTTTCCAGCTTTCCTAATCACGCTTCTATGAAACTGAGAAAAACCTTGAACAGAAGCAAATTCTCGGGTTTCCAGCTCTTAGGGAAGAGTCATTTGGCGAGTGAGAAGGAAGCACGAGGAGCTGGTGAAACCTGCTGTGAATCGCCACCTCAGAATCACCTTATCCACAGAGAAGGAGGATGAATTCAACCTGGAAGTGTTTTAGGAAGAGATTCCATATTACAGAAGAGGAAATAAACTCATTAAAATCGGCAAAAGAGGAGTGAGAAAGGACTGAGACACCTTAGACCTGCAGGTATGCATCAGAGGAGGGAGTAGGATTGTTTGAATTTGAAGAGTGCCTGTGTGTGCCCATGGATGTAGAAGAGCTGGGGCTGAAGCCCTGAGCAGGAGGACCTCTTGACTGTGCTTTGCTCTTGACATGTAGCTGCTGCCATTCAGCTCGTCCAGCGCCCGGTGAAGCAGCCACTCCTCCCTGCCTGTCTCCTGGAGCAGCAAAACATTGTTGAATTGGAAGGGGAGGGATGGGAACTGTTACCACTAGAATGTTGCCTGCTGCCTGTAGAAGTGCTTGGTCTTCTGCGATGAAATGCAGACTGAGGTGCTGAATCCCAGAGCTTGAGTTCAGCTGCCTAAAGGCACGTCCCTGTCGGTGCTGCCAGAGAACCTAGAGGTGTCAGCTGTGACTCCAGAAGGAAAGGGACTTCAGTGTGTGGGAACCATTCCCTAAGAGTGAAACAACATTTTCAACTCACAATGAAACTGAATCATGAAAAAATCTACAAAATTATGACTTACCCACTTTTTGTCAACTAATTTTAATCAGAAACACCTTCACATGGTGATTTTGTATACTGCTGTGCTTGGAGAGAATGCTGTCACACCCTCGGTCATGACGTGCCTCCTGCTCCCTCCGAGGCTGGCACACTCTGTCTACTGCACATGCAGAAGTTTTTTCTGTACCTTTTCCACCATTCCTTGAATCTTTTCCAGCTCTATTTTAGAGACAGAGTCACCAAAGTTACAGCACTCAAAATACAGCCCAGGGTATCCACGTGCCCGAGACTGATACAGTGGAACTAATGGTGATGCTCATTTTGATCTTCTGTATCTTGAACGGGGAATCATCTCTGTGGCCACAGCCCTCAGGGGGACACACCCCTGTGCTTCGACCTGTTGTACCTTCAATCCATGGTGCCAGCTCCTCTTTCACAGCAACCACATTTTCCCTGGCTGTTTATTCACCACTAGTGGCCGCTCCCTGAGCGCAGCCCTGCAGCAGCAGTTCAGCCTTCAAGTCCACCTCCAAGTGAAATAACCCTTCACTTGTGCAGCCTCGGGGCGATTTTAGCCCCTTGTTTGCCCCGGATACTCTGCGAGCCTTTGGAGCTTGTGCCTTTTTCAAAAACCTCCTCTCACCATAGGTATATATTGCTGTTAGCATTAGCATTTTGTGGGGGAGAACTTTGTAAAGATCCCATAAATTACATTTCCGTTCAGGTTATTTTTCTTGTCTGTTCAAAAACAGTTCCCTAGTTTGTGTATTTCCAGTTTAAACCAGCAAGTGCCAGTTAAGGTTTTGTGAATCACAGATTGAAACATTCCTTTCATTTTACGATGGTTCTGTAATCATTCATGTTTCTTTGTGTCAGGCCTGATGCCAACTTTATAGCATTCATATAGTGCTGAGATTCTGCAGTCTGCTCTAGGCCGGTGTTCAACTGCTGTTGACTCAGAGCTCAGCTCCACAAAAGTATCTGGCACGTTATTAAAAAACAAAGGCACAGCCTGGGATGCTCCAAGAAGATTACGATCTGCCCTGATTGCTCAGAAATTGTGCTTTAGCTCTAAAATTCATTATCAACCATCGTAACGTATCACTGACTTTTCTAGCTGGAGGCACGTGGTGGCAGGGCTTTGTGTTTTCTTTTGAAATGTTTACACCCATAGAATGGAAGAAAACCTCTACACAGGATTCTGGTTGCATCAGAGAGAAATGAAGTTTTATTAGTGACATTTTCCTGATACAGAACAACCCAAGTGACAAACAGGTCGAATCTGTAAAGCAAGTAGCTCAAGTGCCAATGGTTGAAGCCACAAAACGTTGCAGGCAGAAGAGCGCGTAGCAGGCATGGCAGGGAGGCAGGTGGCCATCTGAGAGCTCTGGTGGGTCTTTTTGGATAGATGGCATCAGCAACTTTGAGGAACTGTTAAGAGCATCTCTCTTTCCTCAGGAGCACGGGGAATGTAGCAGATTTGGGGCCAGTTTCTGTTTGAAAGGTCTTGCACTGAAGGGTCCACAATGCATGTTCTCAGTCAAAAGATTTTCTTCCATGCCCTGTTCAGAAATAAAACAAGCATTCATTTCTTCAGTACTAGCACTGAATCTCTGAGGCACCAGTATTTACCAGACAGAAAAGAAGCTTGATTGTGTAATAGGTGACCATAAGCATTCCAAAGGCATAAAGGAAAACTTGAGCAGGGTACAAAAGCAGTGTAGTTGTGAGGTTCTGCAAGGAATGGAAGGGGGGAAGAAAACCAGGTGGGGGTTTAACTACAGGGTTAGCTGATGTCACCCACAAACCTGAATAGAAACTGAGTGTGTTTCCTAAGCAGAGCTGATCCTTTGCACATAAATAGGAAATAATGTTTAATATAAGTAAATCTAACACTTTCCAGAAATTTAAGTTTATCCTCGGTACTGTTTACCTCCTGAAGAGTATGTTGATGTAGTGTAGAAATTAGTAAGGATGGGACTGAGAGAGCAGTCTGCAACAATTCTCACCTTGGCTTTCACCACCACTCCTGCAGGCTTGAGACTGGGAAGATGAAGAGTAGGAGTGGGAACTGCTCATGCCTCCTGAGGTCCTTCCTCCTCCGATGCTACTGCATCCACCGCCACTTCCCCCTCCTATCCCGCCACTTCCTCCTCCCATTCCTCCCCCAATACTTCCTCCTCCCATTCCTCCTCCCATTCCTCCTCCCATTCCTCCTCCCATTCCACTGCCACCACCTCCATATCCACCACTCATGCTACCACCTCCTACTCTTCCTCCTCCAGAAGAATAGCCACCACCTCCACCTCCCATTCTCCCACCTCCCATTCCTCCTCCCATTCCTCCTCCCATTCCTCCCATTCCTCCTGGTGGCGTTCTGCAAAGAGAGAGAAAGAGGGAGAACAAGAGTTAACTGAATGCATTTTTGTCTCAGAAGGAAATCTATCTACAGATACTGCAGGGCAGCCTGCACTTCTCTCATCTGTACCTCTCCTTTTTAGAACCTAGCACAGATCAGCAAGGCAGCCGATGCAGTGCCAAAAATCAACCTCCCTTTCAATTCCAGCTTGAACGCAGGAGTTTCTCTTTTTTCCACATTCTGCTCAGATATTTCTTGCAAGACTTGGCATCGCTGCTTTGTCAGTGCACGGTGTCACTGTGCTCCACATTGGAAAGGCAGAAGATGAAGCTTTAGCTGTTCTTTCAGGCACCACTTACAAGCAGAAGCAGGCTCACTGTGTAAGGGAAACCGAAGCAGCTTGAACTTTCAGAGCATTGCACACTGAGAGTTTTATGAAGGTTTGGAAAACACTGGTCCTTTTTTTGCTTACAGTCTTTTCCAAGGTGACTTCTGGCTGTTCGGTTCCTGGCCTTTTCTGGAACCAGGGGAAAGTCAAGGCTCTGCACATGGGTTTCCCTGTCTGGTCCCAAATCCGTAGTTCAGAATTTCTGTGTTAATTTTTCCTCACATGATTTATATTCTGAACAGGTTTGCCAAGAAATGTATAGCACCCCAAACCTGGGAGGTGATGAGTCAAGATAGCTGAATTAGCCTAATTTCAGTACAAAATCTATTTTGCAAATCTAGACTGTAAATTTCCTGTCTCTGTGACTAATCTGGCAGCTGCTCTGTTCTCAGTTTACATACACTAATCAGTGTCTGTTCTCAGTTTACATACACAATGTCTTGCTGTCCCTCCTCCAGCAGTGCCCGGTACTGGGCAATCTCCTGTTCCAGGCGGGTCTTGATGCCCAGGAGCATCTTGTACTCCTCGTTCTGACTCTCGATCTCACAGCGGATACTGGCCAGCTCCTCCTCCAAGGGGCTGATCATAGCCTGGATCTGCTGGAGCTGCATGTTATAGCGACGTTCGGTGTCTTCCAAGTTGGATTGCAAAGAGTCTATCTGCAGATAGAAAACAAAATAGTGTTTATGGGAATATGGCAAGTTTAACTGATCTTTGTGGGAAAATTGGAGATCTTGACAAACCAGAATAAAGCATATCTTTGCAGATAAGTAATCCAGTATCCCATTCCCTACAGATGGAGACCTCTCTAGGTGTAACCATTTTTTCATTCTAGTGACACATACAGCCTGTGTCACAGGTGAAACAGAGGCAAAGCCTTTACTTACCATGCTGATTTGTGACTGCAGCTCAATTTCCAGGCTTTGATATTCACGTCTCAGCTCAGAAATCTGTTGGTTGCTTGATTGTATCTCCTGGCCACTTGAGTGGACTTGTTGGTTAACTTCTTCCATCTGAAAAATTCACATAGAAAATCAAACCACTGTGGGGTTGTCATAAAAGCATTGAGAAAACAGTTGATAAGAATGAATACAGATGCAATGTAGACTGGCTGTGTATTTCCCACATGCCACTCTGCTAATTCACTCTGTGTAACTCTCCTTGCTGCTGGAACACAGAGGTTCTACAGGCTTTACCCTAATACTCCAGAACCGACCTGTTACAGCAAATGGCTTAAAGTCATTTAAACTTAATGTCCCTTAAATAATACATGGTAAGTTGCCTTCCCTCTGCTGGATGTAAATAGGTCCAGTTCTTTGTGAAAGATTTAGTAAGCAAAACCCCCCTGTGCTTTACCTTGGCTTCATACCAGCCTTCCACCTCTCTCCGGTTGTTCTCAATGAGCCGTTCGTATTCGCAGCGCATTGCATTTAATTTTTCCATCAAATTAGTGCCAGGAGTAGCATTGACCTCCACACTGACATCACCACTAGATTGTGTTTGCAGTCCTTTCATTTCCTGAAAAAAACAAAAACACAAAAAACCCCACCAGGTTCTCAGAGGGAGATAAGGAGAAATGCCACAGTTTCAAATAAAGGAACAGAAAGGGGCACAAATCCTCACACAGCTCCTGCAAACAGGACCTCATCTGCCCTCATCATGAAAAGGAACAATTCTGCCATTCCTACACCAAACTTCACAGTGAACAGTAGCCAGGTGCCACATGCACACTGACCCTGGTCCTCCTCAGGGGCATAAGGAATTCTGCACAGCGTGCTCTTTGTGAGCAGCCAAAATCTGATTGCAGTTAGTGGGAGAAATCCACAGGAAATTCTCTGAGTGTTGAGTTTTTGTTAGTTGTGATTTTAAAGTTTGGAGAAACTTACCTCTTCGTGGTTCTTCCTGAGAAAGATCAATTCCTCTTTTAGGGATTCAAACTGTGACTCCAGGTCAGATCTAGCTAGAGTCAGTTGATCCAAAAGTGGACGTAATCCATTAATATCACTTGCCACGCTCTGGTGGAGAGTGTATTCAGTTTCATACCTAAACAACAGACAAGAAAGGGAGTAAAGTGCTGCCAGACCTTTGTTTGTTATCTTGATTATGAACAGTTCCCATCAGTCTTTAATCCCATTGCTCAATTCTTAAAAGAAGGGACCTAATTCTCATTCCATCTCCAATAGGTTTGTTTGATCTCAGTAGAATTTCTCCCTATGAGATTTATATGGTGAGGATTATGCAAGGGTGGAGAAGCTTAAAATGTGGTCCTTTAAATGGCACTCTTCAGTGACTTTTCTGGAGAGAAATAATCACAAAGGAGTAATGAAATGATCCTCAGAATGCTTTTCCCAACCATTATATATTCTGTCATTGGAGCCAAGAGGCTGTAGTGTCTGCAAAGATCAATTGGCAGCATGAAGGGTAGAGCAAGGCAAGATGGAATGAGACAAGAAGGGGAAGACTCACTTCAATCTGAAGTCATCCACAGTCATTCTGGTGTTGTCAATGTCAAGAAGGATCTTGTTAAGGTCCACATTTGCACCAACAATCTGAAAGGAAGAGGGCAGATGTTACTTGGTCAGTTGTCTGTTCAGCCTGCTGTGCGGATAGAAGGCAGAAATACCTGTGCAGAAACACATTTCAGAATATCTTTATGGCAATGCCAAGCCTGACTAGTGCTGCAGGAGCTATAGAGAGAGAAGAGTTTGCTCCAGTTCAAAAGAAAGTGCCTTTGCACTGCAGCTGACACAGTTTTGGTTTACAACTATCCATTAAAAACATTCCTTGTTGGAAAGAATAACTAAATAAACTCCTCATATTCCAAAAACAGTGGTACAACATAATTACCATTGCATTTGGCAACAACCTGTAGGAGAGATGGGACTATTAAATGGCTGAGGGCTGGAATTAGGCTGCATGCAAATGTTGGTTCATCCTGTATGCTCACAAGAAGGTGCAATCAGTATGGCAACTAGCAGCACAACATAAACCAGCAATGATGGTATCTCCTGTTCAATAGAGCAAGGAACAAACAAGCAAGAGCACAGCACAAACAAGAAAGGCAGCACTGGGTAGGCCCCATAATGGGTGCACTGGTAATAATCTGCTGTTGCACACCAGTCTGCTTCCTGGCTAAACCAGAGGGGAGATACCACCCCAAACGGGGGTTTTGTGCTGCAGGAGGCAGGTGTCATTTCAATAAGAATCTGTTCAAAGTTAGTCAGACTACATCATACCTGGTTTTGCAGCTCTTCAATTGTTCTGTAATAGTGGCTGTAGTCCCTGCTACCAGTGGGACCTTGGTTCTTATACCACTCCCTGATCATGTGTTCAAGTTGAGTATTTTCCTCTTCCAAGGTTCGCACTTTATCCAAGTAAGAAGCCAGGCGATCGTTAAGGTTCTGCATGGTCAACTTTTCATTTGTGGAGAGCAAGCCGGAGTCTTCACCAAACCCCATTCCACCAAAACTACCTCCACCATAGCCACCACCACCAAAGCCACTACCACCACCATAGCCACCACTACCCCCGAAGCCACTAAATCCACCTCCACTATATCCACCTCCACCCAGGCCAGATCCATAACCACTTCCCATTCCCCCAAAACCACCTCCACCTGATCCAAATCCTCCTCCCATACTTCCACAGCTCATTCCTCCTCCATAACTCCCACCACTCATTCTGCCACTGTAGCTACCGCGGCTAATCCTTCCACAGCTGCCACCGCTAAAGCCCCCTCCATAGCTGGTCCTGGAAGTTCCTCCACCAAAGCTCCTCCCAGAAAAGCCTCCACTTCCTCCAGAAGAGGTGTATCTTCTAGTGGACACTGAGGAGTATCCACCAGATTTACGTACTCCACAGCTGCCACCCCCTCCACCACCTCCACTACCTCCACCACCACATCCTCCACCACCACCACCTCCACTGCTCATTCTAATGGAACTAGTTGAAGATTTAGTGCCACAGCTCATGGTGACAGCAGGTAAGAGTCTGACCACAATCCCAATTGGAGGTGCACAGCCTGATAAGATTCAGGACTGCAAATTTCCATCCCCAGCCTTCTCAATTTATACTTCTGACAGTGGGTGTCACCATCAGGGTGTTTCCTTCTCCCAGGGCATTTACCAACCTTGTTGTTTGTGCCAAGAATAATTTGCTGAACAGTATTTTTGTGCTGATATCTCGTCAATCTAGCCCACTGCTGGGGTTGTGGTGTTTGTTTAAGACCGAACATTTCATTTCTTTTCGGTGGCATTCCATTCATTTAGCATTTTCGGAACGAGGAGTCCTTGCTTTTGCAGTCTGGATCTGCTTTAAGATGGGAAAACCACTTTGTACCAGATCTTCTTGAAGCTGATGCTGAGATCGTGTGTTCCTGGAGCTAAACAGAGAGAAATTCTGTTCTCAGCTCTTCCCTAAAATAAGGAATCTCTCGTGTGAGACTGAGCATTTATTTGTTCAATTATAAATCCACTTTCTTTTCTAAGATTTTTGTAGCTGCTTTTCTCTTTATTGTTCTCTTTTGCTCTGTCATGTTTTGTGCATTTAAGGTTTCTACACTGCTTGTAGTCTTTTCCTCACTGTACGTAAGAGTGCAAGGGTTTTAATAGCACTGCATAACTTGTCTATTTGGATTGTCCCACTTGTGTATCTCTGCCATCACTTAGAGAACGTATTTGTTTATATGAGAAGTCTGTTTCAAGCAATGGAGTAGAATTCTTATTTAAAAATCAAAATCCTCCTCTTGTGAAGAAAGTAATAGACTGGCACACTGGATAGCAAAGTCCTAAAAATCAAAGAGGAAAAAAAACCTGGATTTTTTTCCCCAAAGAGATCTAAAATAATAGGAAGACTAAGAATACTTTAATTGTGTTTATAAAGTCAATCATAGCATAATTAGAAGCTGTATTAATGCAGACAATGACCTATAAACTGCTGTGTGGGAAGACCTTTTATAGTTTAATAAAAACTGCTCATTCTCTCTGTTGTTACTGTGTCATATACTACAGGTGGTAGAGAGCAATGATACATACTGCTCTTAACACAGAGATCCTTGGAGCTCTAAAGTAGTATCCAGAGAGAAACATTGAAAGGGTTTTTGCACAAATTGGTTGAAATCTGACTGTTGAGACCAGAAAAGAAATTACACCACACTTCAGTCTTGCTCTGATCCCCAGAAGTTCACCCAGAATGGACTTGTAACTGGTTTTCATCCTCAACTGTTCCGTTTGGTGCTAAAGCAGAGGATCTGAAGACAGAACTGTGTGTTCCTGAAAAATCTGTAAGAAGGGTCTGAGTTTGGGCCAAGAGTGCTGAGTCTTTGATTCCAGATGGTGATCATCTACAGCAACACGCTTGTGTTAGAAGTTTCATCTTTGTCCTGGGTGAAAGCGAAATGTTCTGGTTCAAATGCAGGGTCCCAGCACCCACTCAGCTCAGCTCTTACACTACAAAGAGAAATTGACATCTTATTTTTCATACAGTAGAGATTTCATTCATGCAAACAGCCAGTCCCTACCCCTTAACTGCAAACAGGAGCAAAACCATCAGAATCGGTGGCCTTGCTGTAGGTGGAGCCCGGGATGTTCCAGTTGGCTGAAGAAAGTGTGCAGCTCTCCAGTGACAGCTTTGTTCAGTGTCACTGCAAAGTCTTCCTTGCCCTTCCTCTTGGTTTGGTTACTGATCCCCTAAAGACTGAAATTTAGTGACCTCCCCCTAAACCTCAGGTGCAGGGAACAAGGACGGGCACATCAGAGGGACTGTCACTTGTCTGCTGGCCTTTTCTCAGCATCTTCATTCACAAAGGCCTCTGGGAGATGGCAACACAGTGCAGCCCTTGCTTCCCAAAGGTCACCTTGCTTGGGAAGTTGATTGCCTGTTGCTGCTGGTTCTTACACTGCTGTTCATGATTCTTTCACAAACTATATTTCTGCCTTTTATGGTCTTTTTTATGTTAAATTAAGGATTATTTCAGAGGTTCTGTTGGGATCCATTGTCCTGTCCTTTGCACTGCTTTGTTGTTGCTTATGCAACCTCTTTCAAAAGCTCTCTGATTTTATCTTGCTATTTGATATACTCAATGGCTCAAAGATGACGAAAGATTTCAGGTAGTTTGATGATGTGATAATTTCTCCTTGATTCACAGCTGGAGGATGGTGGTGTCCCCTCAGCAGCGTAAACAGCGTTTCTGGGCTTCTGTGTCTTCTGTTATTGGTGCTGAAAGATGTAGTTTGCTACATGCAAAATGTTTTATTTTCTCTTTTAGTGTTGTTTTGCCTTTTTGAGCTTATTTAAAAAGCCTTCAAATTTTTTTGTTCTCTGGTGCTTTCTGCTAATGTGTTCTATGGATGATGGAGAGTTTATAATTTATGGAATTACCTAAAAGAAATCAGCAACTTTAGGACCTTTTCTCATCTCTTTCCCATACATGATGCCCAGTTTAATCATTAATGTCTTTGTGGTGATCCACCATCCTGTATGCTATAGAACATTGATGTTTCCAGAACAAGGATGGTTATTTCCACAGCTACCAGCATTACTCAGCCTGCAGAGCATTGGAATGTTTTTGTTAAGCTCAGCACATGCCATGTTTCAAGCACAGCCAATGTTCTCTCACTCTCTCTGTTATTGTTTTCCTTTTGATCAGGCCTCCGTGATATATATCAAGGAATTGACTGCCAGGCAGCAGAATGAAGACAAACTCTGTGAGCAGCCCACACTGCTGCCCCAGTGTCTAAGAGTTGTCCCTCTGTGGTCACCCTGATCTCCTGCGGGGTGAAGTCAATTTGATTGGGATAATTTTTGTAGGTGGTACTGAAATGGAGCAGTGTTTTCTGTGTGGTCTATAACAGCTGGAAAGCACCAGAAAAGCATCTGCCACCAAGGTCTCTCCCCTCTGGGCTGTGGGCATCTACAGCTGCTCTGTCACCTCCACAGCTTGGATTCCTGCGGTAACCTGCGAGATGGAATGTAAGGATTTGAACCCCAGCCTGCTAAGGCACTAACCTGCATATTGGACTTTGTTACTGCAGCTAATGTGCTGTGTGAAAGAAAGGCATCCACTCTTCCTGAAGTGTCTTACCAGGAGGGAGGTGATGCTGCCTGTAGGACTCCTGCTGCTGGCTGAGCTCCACAGGGGATCGACCCACTCTGGGGACAACCTGTGTGGCCTCTGCTTGCCACGGGAAGTGGGAAGGAACTTGGTATTTGCTCCCCTGAACCTCAGTGTGGTCTGAGCAGATGCAGGAGCAGCCGAGGGAACTTCTTAGTCAAAAAGTAGGATTTAGTGCATGTAATAATTCAAGGAGGTTAAATACTCACTGAGGCAGGATTTGGGACTCAGAGCTTTGGACTTCAGCCAGTCTCAGTGTAGCTGAATCCTGCCCACTGCCTTTGGGGAGCTGGTCCCTGCTTGGCTGTCCATGTAGGGAATCATTATCACAATGAAACTCCAACACTTCAAGCAAATTAGTGCCTAAACAACCTGTGTTGCCCCCTCATAAAAGTGAAGAAAAACCACGAGGGCACTCACGTTGAGATGAGTGAGCTCTAGAAAGATTCACTGGTTCCTTCCTTTCCACCCCAACAGTGCAGTGGAATAGGAAACTTCGCTGTGTAGCCCATGAATATAGCCCATATAGCACTTGAGAATTAATTGGGCTGATAATTAATGCTAAACAAAAGAGAGATCAGTAGAATATACGCACAGGCAATTTTGAAATTACATCCGTGCCTTCAAATGGACAGATGGATTACTCTGGGAGTACTGAAGCCAAACACACAGGAGTGTGTGTACATTAATTTTTGCCTAAGGTTGTTCTCAAGGTCTTGTTCCAACACGTACCACAATTTTCTTCTCAGAGCACTAACAGGAACACCAGATAAGTATCCCAATTGCAACACTTTGTGCTCATAAAATTAAAGCTTGTTATGCTGATTAATGCCTAACAAAATGCATGCAAATAAAAGGTGCAAGGTTCTTCTCACTACTCTTCACAGAATCACAGAATCCTAGGGGTTGGAAGGGACCTCGAAAGCTCACCCAGTCCAACCCCCCTGCCAGAGCAGTGTCACCTAAAGTCCATCACACAGGAACGCATCTAGGTGGGGTTTGAATGTCTCCAGCCAAGGAGATTCCACAACCTCTGTGGGCAGCCTGTACCAGTGCTCTGGCACTCTCACAGTGAAAAAGTTTCTCCTGATATTCACATGGAACCTCCTGTGCTCCAGTTTGCAACCATTGCCCCTTGTCCTATCATTGGTCATTACTGAAAATCCTAACCCTAGCTCTAACCCTAATGGTGGCCACAGGCTGAGGTCTCCAGCACCATGGGTGTCCCATATGAGAAAAAGGTGTTGAGGGACCAAGGTTGGTGCAGTGCTGTGCTCCTCTTGGCATGCATTTTGCAGCCCCAGTGTCCCTGGAGCTCTGGGCTTTGTGGTTCTCTGAACCCTACCCCTAGCTCTAACCCTGATGGTGGCCACAGGCTGAGGTCTCCAGCACCATGGGTGTCCCATATGAGAAACTAAATCCACTCTTCTTTTGTCTGTAACGAGCACTAATGCCATGATTAGGTTGATGTTTTTTAAACTTTATAGGTGGTTTGTATTTATTTTGTCACATACTGTAGCATAGGAACTTTATTATGGGGCTTTTTTGGATTATAGATACAAATTCACTACATGTAAGGAACAGCATAAGAACACCTTGATAAGAAAGGTCCAGATTTTAGGCAAGAAAGCAGACAGTGTGATCAATGCTGAGTAGTAAAAGTAGTAATAGTAATATTATATTATTTATCCTAATTGCTCGGAGATTTTTACTTATTTCTATGTGTGATTATAACATATTAATGTAAGCATTTAAATCAGCAGCAGAGTTGCACAGTGTGTTACAACACCCCACGTCCTGCTGTCTGCGTGTGTGGACAGCTCTTCTGGTTTCTCAGCTCCAGCTGTTGCCCTGGGGATTCTCCTTCCCACACACTGCACTCCAAGTTTCATTCTGCTCTGCTCTCACAAGGATTTGTTTCAGTGAAATTTCTCTGCAAGGTTAGATGAATAAAGCTAGGTAATTAGATAACTGGCAGTAAAGATACTAAAAGTAAGTTGTATTTTTGAAAGGACAGGAGCCAGAGGTATCAGTTGTCCTCAGAGCTGCTATGGTGGTGCAGAGCACCAAGCTCCAGCACAGACAGGCTACTCCTCCAAGTAAATGGTATCTAAAACCTCCTTCATAGCCTCCTGGATGTTGCTATAAGGCCATAGGTCAGGTAATGGCCTGCAAATCACTCTACAAAAGCCAGGACTGCACTCAGCAGAAACAGTTTTGAGATTAACCTGACAAGCTCGTGGAGGAGGAGATCCATAAGAAGCAGGGCTCCTGCATTGGGAGTATTTTTAATTTGCAACCAGGTCTCATTGCCATAGCCTGTGAGAGGTCTGAAACTGGCCAAGCAATGAGAGAAAGTAGGGTTAGGGGACAGCAAGGAATACAGAGCCAAGTGCGATTTGGTGCTGCAAGGGGTTTAAAAATGAAGTAGGTGATTGTGCAACAGGAGGGAGATGGGAGCATCCTTGCTCACGATATCAACCCGGCCACTCAGCAGCTCATGTCAGGGCTATCAGTGCATGTTTATGTCCAAAGCAGTCCTTCCTAGGGATCAGTCAGGTCCTCGGGCCCCTGTGAAGACACTGGTCAGAAGAAAAGCTCTCCTTCCTTTTCAAACACTGCTCACGTTGGCTGAGAGCCCAGGGTAAGGCGATGCCGTGAGTCACCACCATGGATCTGCTCGGGCGTTCAGGATTCCCATTCCCAGAGTCTCCCACTCAATCTGTGTTTCTCAACCTTGTCCCATGGGTGATGCTTTCCTTGGAGTGGAAAAACAAAACTCATGACTAAAACTGAGAGTGAAAAAAAACTTCCTGGGGTGATACTGGTATCTGGTTCCCTTTGTTTGTGTTTAAGCAGGAGGGTTGAGAAATGGAAGGGGTAACGAGTGCCCTAGTGAGCGGTGTCATCTGAATTATTTATCTGAATTATTTTCAAGTGAAATTCCCTGTGTAGTTCCTTTCAGCTGTTCAGCCATAGAAGTTCTGCTCACACAGCCCCCACGCTTTAAAGAGCCTCAACAGAAGTGAGAAGCACGGTGAGGGATGAAGCACAGGGAGGAGCAGATTCTGTAAATTCACATCCTAAATATGAATAATTTGCCAGTCTTCCTGGTGAAATGCATGCCTGTCCATACCTACACATGAGAAATGCCCTGAGGTGGAAATACAGAGGAGTTCAGGTGTTGTACAGGTCCCAGGCAGCAAGGCAAGGTTCTGATCGGTGAGAGTCCCCTGGGAATTCCTTCTTCTGTAAGACCACGTGTGTGCAGTTCAGTTCACACTCCAGCTTTATGAATTTATCTTACAGTACAGACAAGTACAGGCACAAGGGGGGGATATGCTGTTACTGAGCTTGTACCCTCCTGGTACCCAATGTGTACCCAATCAGGGAGCACTGGAAATGGGCTCATTTGGGTTAATCAACTGTACATGATTGGAGTTCTGCACTCAGGGGCATTTTGACACTAGGAGCTGAAAAATTCACTGAAAATAAGGGACTCCTTGGGAAGATTTTTTTTTAATAGGCTTTCTAGAGAATAATCAGTTCCATCAACCCACCCTTTCTTTCCCTGGTAGACGTTAATAGCAGAAACAAGTAGGTTTTTTGACTTAGGTTTCCCATTGCAGGGACCACAGAGCATTGTCCCTGGTTGTTTATTCTTCACAGTTTTGCCCAGTTGGTCTGAAATGGTGAATAAGTCACTGAAAACCCTGGTGTCTTTTTCATAGTCTTACATGGTGGTGTGTGTCCTGCAGATAAGGTCTGATATTTGTCACTGAAGCAAACAAACATATCTGCTAAAGGCAATGTGTCCCAGGCACAGCTTTGTGGTTGCATCAGAGAGAAGCTTTATTAGCATTTATTTTTTTTTTAGCTTTTTTTCTTTTTTCTGTTTTTTTTTTCCACAAGAATACCAATCACAGCAGAGATTAACTCAAGTAACAGTGATTAGGCACAGAAATTCAGATGGAAGCAGCAGGTAGGCACTCCAGAGGGTTCTGCTGAGCCTCTGGAGTGTCAGTGTTGAGTAACTTGCACAAGTGTTTGCTTTTGCTCTTCACACAGGCGTGACTGGACAGGCTCCCTACACCCTGTCCCAAGGCCCACTGGGAAGGTCCTGCAGTGGGAGATGCTGGTTTTGCCACTTATTCCTCAGACTTTCTAAAACTCCCTGTGGAAAGATGAAAGGAAACAATCATTTCTTTCAAGAAATGTGATCTCATTCAGCATTTTTAGTCTTTTTGTTAGTTCATAATTATAGACTTGGTGGAGCAGATTTTTTCCCAGCATTCTGGAAAGGTCAGAACAGTGTCAGATGTAACACCTGTAGTTGTGTGTTTGCACAATAAATACATGAACCTGCTTCTCTTCTCAACTGAGTAAGTGTAAATCACTCTTTAAATCTAGAGCGACTGTAGCAGTGTAAATCAAATACAGATGAACTTAGAATCTGTATTTATGTGTGTATGGATATTTACAACAAATTTTTATAAGTTAAAGATGGATGGCACATAGTATATTGTACTCTTGCCTACCAAGCACTAGTATACATAGGACTGTTGCAAGTCAGATAGGATGTTTGATCAAAGGAGTTAATTTTTATGGAGGAGTTTGCAAATCCTATTAGTTTTTCAAAACTAGATCTGGTCTACACCAAGTCTTACCAAAACAGCCTTACTCATTACACAAAAGCCTTCCAAATTCCCTGCCTTTGTTTTCAGCTTCAAGAGAGTGTGTGTAGTATCTTACTTGCTGTATTTGATGGCTTCAGGCCTTTTTGTCTATAGCCAACAGTGTCATGGCCAACTGTCAGTGTGTGATGGAAACCAGCGTGAGCCAGATCACACCTCTGAGATTAACACCCCTGTCACTTCCTTCAGAACAAGGAATAAATGGAGGCCTCAAAGCAGGATCATTTTCCATCTTATTTTAAAAAAAATCAGAGGTGGAAGAGAACCTTTCTAAAAATTCTAACTTCCTGTTAATATTCAACATTTTCAGGCATTTGAGATGCTGTCAGGACCCAGACCCTTACCTGCTCTGATTGTTTTTATGGCTTCAGACACTTCCTCCATTGTTGCTCCTCTCTCCAATGTTTTATTCCCTTCCAGGCAGAGCTTCATGTTTTCAGCAGCTCCTGGAAGCACAGCCATGAAATCAGACATTGAGAAGATCTTTTGGTCACTCCCCATCTTTTGCTACTTCAGGATTTTGCAGCTAATACCCCTTATATTTTAAATGTCTTGAGTTTTTACCTTGGCCAGACTGGGACTGGGAAGATGAAGAGCAGGAGAGGCAGGATTTGCCTCCTCCTGCACCACTGCCACCTCCTTCACCTGAAGTTCTACCACAGGCTCCACCTCCTGTTCTTCCTTCGCTCCCTCCTCCTCCACCTCCAGAAGAGGAACTTCTTCCGTAGGATCCTCCAGTTCTTCCTCCACTGCTTCCTCCACCTGAGGACCAACTACTTCCTCCTCCACTTCCTCTTCCTCCATGACCTCCTCCTCCTGAAGATCCACCACCAGCTCCTCCCTGTGAGGTGCTGTAAGGAGGACAGGGCACATATGTGTAAGATTTACAGCAACATGACGAGTGTCTGACATCCTATTGGCTGTACTGAGGCCACTTTCCGACTCCCTCTGAGCTCCTTGTACAACTGAGGAAGTACCATAGTGTGAAACATGCTCTAGAGAACTGGTTTTAAACTATTCTAATGAGGGACAAATTAACTGATCTGCACAGAAGAAAAAGACAGATAATGGATGGCTTTAGAGGTCTTTCAAAACATGTACCTTGAGTATTTAGAAACAGTTTTGTCCAGTTCATAGTAAGTACAAAATAATACGGCTTTGTAAGCTGACAGCTAAGATTTAGACTCTGTATGAGTTCTTGTGACTGTAGTAAATGTTAAGGATTAATTACTTGCACTAGTTCCTAACATAAATATTGCTGCTTTCATCTTTGCTTATTTGCAGGGATGGCATGTTAATGAATCTGAATGTATGGACCTCATATGCTGCCCTTCCTCCAGCAGTGCCCGGTACTGGGCAATCTCCTGTTCCAGGCGGGTCTTGATGCCCAGGAGCATCTTGTACTCCTGGTTCTGACTCTCCATCTCACAGCGGATACTGGCCAGCTCCTCCTCCAAGGGGCTGATCATAGCCTGGATCTGCTGGAGCTGCATGTTATAGCGACATTTGGTGTCTTCCAAGTTGGATTGCAAAGACCGTGCCTGAGAATGGAAGAAAAAGACAGTGTTTATGGGAACGTGTCAGGATCAGATCATTCTTATTCCCCAGATGGGAAAAATGTTACATGGTGCACCAAGCATCTTCATTAAATGGTGCACTGGCTGTAGCTGAGCTCCTGCCATTCCAGCAACTCACGTGCTCTTTGCATATCAGAGGGTCAGAAGCAGTCGCTGCCTACCATGCTGATTTGTGACTGCAGCTCAATTTCCAGGGTCTGGTAGTCACGTCTCAGAGCAGAGATCTGTTGGTTGCTTGATTCCACCTCCTGGCCACTTGAGTGGACTTGTTGACTCACTTCCTCCATCTGGAAAATGAAAATACAGATTTGGAGTTTTATTGAAGTTTTCCTACACTGCCAGTACAGCAGTTTATCATGGAAGCATCTGGCTACACACCAAGGTGAAGCAGGACCCTGCTCATATCTTATTTGTTTAAACTTGCTTATGTGGCTCTGCCAGTGCAATTTAAGTCCACTTGTGATTTCCTTTATTTTAATCAATGGAATTCTACCATTATATCAGAAAAACAATGGATGTTGCTGTTCAAAGTGTCATTCACCTACAGGAAGTTCTTACCACAAGCTGGTATTATTTGGTTTTGGGATGTGAGCATTGTAAGCATTTACCTTGCTTTCATACCAACTCTCCACCTCTTCACGGTTTTTCTGGATAATGTTTTCATATTCTTGTCTCATGTCATTCAGTTTTTTCATCAGATCCTCTCCTGGAGCCGCATTCATCTCCACCTTCACCTCACCACCAGACTGGGATTGCAGCGCTTTCATTTCCTGCAGAGAAAACCCAGGCCCAAGGCAAATAAATAAACACAAACAGTGAAATTACTTTGCAAGAGAGTTTTGAAGTCAGTCAACTTGCTCCGACATTGTAAACCACCCTGGATCCTTTCAATAACAAATTTATGTATGTTTGGGGTTTTTTCTTGTTGCGATTATTTGGCCTTGATTTCCCAGTCCCTGCTTGTGGAGAGGGACTGTGCTCAGAGCTGCCCTGGATCAGCCTGGCTCAGGAGCCCCTCGCTGAGCTGCAGCACATCAGGACAACAGGAGAGATTGTTTAGTGCAGAGGATGCTACCCATGAAACCTGCCCACCTTTCCAACATTGCAAGTGATCTTGCTTTCCACTGCAGTTTGCGTTTCAAGAGCTGGCTCTTACCTCCTCATGGTTCTTCTTGAGGTCAATGATCTCCACCTTTAGAGACTCAAATTGCATTTCCAGGTCAGACCTGCTCAGGGTCAGATCATCCAACAAGGGTCTCAAGCTGTTGATGTCAGCCTCCACATTCTGTCGGAGACCACACTCGGTCTCGTACCTGCGCCAAGGACAGTGCAGAAAGGTCAGCCCTGGCCTTGGCTCCCAGTCCCTCTCCTACAGACTTTATTGATGAAAGTTCACATATTCCAGTATCTCAGTGTCTGCTTTTGGGTCTATACTTCCTAGCACAGCAGAATTATGAAATCAGCAGCCAGTACTTAAAGTTTAATATTGATAATTAATATTAATAAATTACTATTACTATTAATATTACTATTAAAATACACTGTGTTCTTTTTCACTGTCTATTCTTCCTGTAAACTCTGCAGGTTTCATCTATCTGTTTCATCTCTTTTTCAGTGAGATATAATCATAATTTTTCCTTCCATACAAATAAAGCTTTTCAAAGGTTTGACTCCACAGCCACCAGCAGTATTCCCATTGAAGATCATTACAGAAATAATGAAGAATTTTGAAGTCTTACAAAGTACTTCAGTTGTTCTGCCATGGATGCAGGAGGAGCCCTGGCCTCTGTGGATTGATATTTGTCTATGGAATGGATTTATGAAATGAACTTGAGGAAAGTAGGAGAAAGGAAGTCAGTGTCTGGAAAAGAGGAATTAATATTTACTTTATCCTGAAGTCTTCTGCAGTCATCCTTGTGTTATCCAGGTCCAAAAGTACCTTGTGGGTTTCCACAGTTGCATTCACAAGCTGGAAGAGAAGATGATATACTGAGGAAGATTTTCCCTGTGAATCTCTCTTCCTGTTTTAATTCCCCAGTGTCTGAGGGGAACAGCATTTCCTGCCTGCAGAGGCCTGGAAAGGTCATCTGCAGTGCAAAACACAGAGGTACCTGTGTGAAAATAGCATCAGAACTGCAAATTTGTGAGTACAAGAGTCCTATGGAGAGCCTTGGTGTCACTGCCATAGCTCTGTCACCTTCCATGCCCAGAGGCCAAGGGCTGTACTCAAATGTCAGACCCTGCACGTCCTGGAGGGTGTGCATTGTTTCTCCACCTCTAGTTGGATACATGCACAGAAAGCAGAATTTCAAGTGCAAGAGGCACTTTCAGAAGCCCTTACTGAGTTTAGAGCTATCCATGCCTCAAACATTTTACTCAAATCACAAACCATCTGCCAATGCTTACACTTCTCTGAAAAAGAACATCCTACCTGATTTTGAAGATCTTCAAGTTTTTCATAATAGTGGCTGTAGTCCTTTGCATGAGTAGGACCATGCTGCTGGTACCATTCCCTGATTAAATGTTCAAGCCGAGCATTTTCCATTTCCAGTTTTCTGACCGTGCTTATGTAGGAAGCCAGGCGTTCGTTCAGGCTCTGCATGGTCAGCTTTTCATCGTTGGAGAGAATTCCCACGTACCCTCCCTGAAAGCCACCACTGAAGCCAGCACCACCTCCACCAAAGCTTCCTCCATAACAGCCACCAAACCTACTCCCACCTGATCCAAAGCCCCCTCCCATGCTACCACAGCTCATTCCCCCTCCGTAGTAGCCACTACTCATTCCTCCGTAACTACTGCGCCTGATCCTTCCGTAACCACCACCGCCGCTAGCTGCCCCACCATAGCTGCTCCTGGAACTTCCTCCACCACAACTGCTGCCAGAAAACCTGCCACCACCACTGGTCCGACAAGTGATTCTTCTTGAGGAGCCAGAGGAATGCTGGCTGCCCCCTTGACCGCCACCGCTGCCAGCGCTGCCACTGCTGCTCCCTCGCAGGCAGCTTTGAGAGCTCTTCTTGGAGCTACAGCTCATGGTGGCAGCAGCGAATGGTTCAGGTTCAAACTCAAAGCTGGTCCTACAGTTGTTCTGGAATCATAGCTCCAACTTCCACCCTGCCTGGTCTGCATTTATACCAGCAGCAGTGGGTGGAGGGAGTACCCTCTTCCCATGTGTATTTGCAAGCCAAGGGTAATTTGCCAAAGGGAGATGTCTGACAGTGTTAGGAAGCTTCACCCATACTCAAAGTGTTTGTGACTGTTTGTTTATTGATACAAAACATGTAATTTCTATTGGGTGGCCCTAAATTAGGCAGATCTCTTTGGTGATCTAGTCCACTGCATTACAGTCATCTGAATTAGACTCATCCCACTCACCTCATCCTGTTCACATGTCTTTCAGCACAACAATAAACCGTCATAATGTGGGGCAGTAGTAAATGCTACTCTCTCTCTTTTAACATCAATCCTAGCTGATTTTTTATACTTAAGTTATATTTTAATAGATTCTATCCATTTTGTGGCTCTCGTATGCCGTATGCGCCTTATTTTTAGCCCTCTGTTGCTTTATGCAGATCTCAGGCTGCATTCTGTGCATGCACTGAACCACCCTCTGGCGTCTTTGTCATTTCTCATAAAAACTTAGTGAACGTTGGCAAATATCACATGTGTCAGCAGATTATTCCACACATATATCTACAATTATGTTTTATATAGAACAATTTAATTAGGAAAAATGATCGCCAAACAACTGTGTGTAAGACTGCGAGGAAAGGAAGCAGGACAGGCTGCTGCAGGGAATAACTCCTCATGTGCTCGGACCAACTGCAGTTACAGGATGGTCGAGAGAGCTGGGAAAGCGTCCTGGCTCTGGGCTACCCTCTCCTGACATGTCTGTGGATATGAGAGTCAATGTTCTCACTCCTGAAGGGATTTCCAAATTGCAGTCAGGATATTTTCCTTCTGCGGTGCAAATACAAACCTTGGAGGAGGAGGAGGGTTAAGTTCCTGCTTTTGGGATTAAGTCAATAAGCTGTACATCAAAACAGCATTTTCCCTTCAGGTTTGTTTTCCATTCACGGAAACAGCATGATGAAAAGTAGGAAATATTTGCTATCTGGCATCTTCTTTTGAGACTGTATTTTTTCAGATATACAGCAGTGGATATGTCAGGGGAGAATGTGTCTTCTGAGCTCTTACAGCAACCTGAGCCTCCAACATTTGGGATTTCTCTCCTGTCTGTCTTCCTTCCCACACTCACCATCTTCAGAAAAACGCAGCCTGTTAGCTGTCATTCCTCCTGGGCTGAGCTACTTGTGTGGCATCCAAATTCGGTACATTATCCTTTCCTCCCTCAGCCTTGGTGATGTTGGTTGTTGCTAATTTAGAGGTTTGTTTGTTATGACTGATAGCAAGTGTTTGTGGAAACATCTTTTTATAAACACCCCTCCCAGCACGCCCTCGCCCACACGGCAGGACACACCTCAGGTTTCATCCTCTGCTCGACTCCATCGCTGAGATGTCCGAGGAAGCTTGTAGAAATTTAAATTGTGGAGTCTTAAGTCATCATTTTAGCTTATTCCAGTGAGAAATCCTTTTCTCTTGAAGTGCATAAAATTGTCTTCTATGTTAACAGCGACTTTGGCTCCTGGAACTATTGGGGCATGTTCTGCTTAGCTGCTGGCTCCCATGTTATCAGAACATGGATACGTTTCTGTGTTGTTCTGTACAATTCTTCAGGAGGGTAAGGGGTTTGGAGTTTGGGTTTTGTTGTCTGGAAAGATGTTTATTACATCTTTTGTATGAATCATTCCTTTCAGGTGGACTAAGCTTCGTGTCTTCTGTTCACAAAAATGGTTGTACAGTTTGAATATGAGGGAGGATGCTTGTGTGCAACTTCATGTTTGATACAGGAAAGGATGATTTAATGCCATTATTTCCCCAGAATTCATGCAGGTAACACACCTCAAAAGTGAAAATTAGCTCCTTAAAATGAAGCCCAAAGGATTCAGTGTATCTGGAAGTGACTGGCCAGGATCAGAGACAGAAGATTTGGAACAAGTGGTTCCTGAAAGGGAAGTTTGATTTCAGGGGTTGCTGTAAGGTGCAGCTGTTCTACCAGAGGGTGGTTTTGTCTCACAGGATTGTTCAGGCATTTGCAGGCACACTGAGCTAACCAGATGATCTTAGATAATGTTTCCAGCACAATCTAGAGATAATGCTGCAGAAGGGAACCTGAAGCACAGGAAAACCTTAACAGGAGAGAGGTTTCAATAAACTCTGCTGGAACTGCAGGGAACTCCAGTTCCTGTGAGATGGGAGAGTGAAATGTTATGAAATCTCAGTCTGGTGCTGCTTATTGCAGCATCGAGGTGCTGCTCCATAAACACATCAAGGCATGTCCACCCTTGGCTGTCACAGCAGGAGTCTGCATTTGCTCCAGTGAATGTCTCACACAGATTCTGTCCTGAGCATCCTTGGCCGGGCTGCTCACGGGTATTGGGGCAGTCTCAGGTGTGTTGGTTATGGCATTAAAGAGCTCTCGTTTGGATTCTTTTCTGCATGAGAGGCCTCTGAAAGGCTTCTCCAGAGAAGCTCTGATCACCTCTGCCTCTCACATATAAAAAATAATTGTGAATTGAACTGCAAGGTGAGATTTAAAACATGGGACTTGCTTTGAAACAGGTGATTTATTTATTTTGCACTGGGCATAACTGATGGTGAGAGCAGAATCCCTGCTGTGCCCTCACGGCTGGGACTGCCATGGTGTGAAGGAGAAGAACCTGCCCTTGCACACTGACTGGAAGGCTTCAGGTCACAGCCAAAATTGGAGGAGGGGAAGGAGGAGGAGGAGGAAGATGAGGAGGAGGAGGAGGAGGAAGGTGTCTTTGGGGCAGATGACACCAATATTGTTTGTAATGAGGCCTCTTCCCTTTTCCTGTGATGGAAATGCTACCAGCTCCTGCCCAGGAGAGGATGGTGGACTATTTAAACCTGAAAGGCTCACCCAGTGTGGGCAAGAATTCACCCAGTGCGCTTAAACAGCAGAATTCTCGTGTGCTCTGTGCTGGCTGAAAGCAGAGGCTGGGATAGGATGGAGTCTTTGTCCTTCGCAGTGGTGGCAGCAGTGGGGGTGAAGCTGAAGTGGCCTCGGTGACACAGTGCTGGGTGTGTGGGCTCAGTTCCCATCAGCTCTGGTGGCACCACCTTTCCAGAGCTCTGCATTTGTGTTTGGGAGACACTGCTGAGGCTGTGAGCACATTGGTGGGGGCACGACTGGACCCTCCTCTGTGCTGCAGTGGTGAACTCTCTTCCATCCTCCCCACCTCTGCCCAGGTCTTATCAGGAAAATTCAATTTGCTTGTGTTGCTCCACAGAGAAAAACTGTGACTGTCTGAGGAGTGTGACTCACTCATAATTACACATTATAAACTAGCCTCCATTATATAATAATCAAGCAATTCTATTAACAGCAGATAATCCCATAGAACAATACTTCTCCATAGTAAGGAAGGAACCCAGTCCCTTCAGTGTGCCCATGCTGGAGGCAGAACGCTGCTCCCATTCTGCAGATGTGCACTCGTCCTCTCCCCGTGCAGGGGCAGCTGCCCAACACTTGGCATGAAACTTTTCTCCTCTCCACTACAATCTGAATGACAAGGGTTGTTTTTAGCCCAATAAAAAGCGAGGTGTTTGAAAACTGAAATATCTGAGAGAATTTGATCCAGATTAGCTGAAACACATTAGGGCTTAATTGTGTTTATTGTTTTAATAGTGGATTAACTGAGAGTTCTAAACATAAAGTAATTCCCACTGAACGATTCCCAGTTTTCTGCTCTGTAACAAAGGCACGTTGTGCTTTGGATCTTTTTTTTCCCACTCAGTCACTGTTGGTGCCTGGCAGCAGGAATATTTGGGGTTGAAAATGGTGTCAGTACCAGCTACTTCCAGTGAAAAGTATGATTTTCTGTAAATGCATTTTCCTCATTCCTTGGTGGAACAGCACACGGGATGTGTTGTTCATTCTGTTTCTTTCTTCCACACCTAATAAAGCAAAGCAGTGTGCTTTTGGAGCTTGGGGAAATTCTGTGAACCCCTTCTGCACGTGATCATTCCCTGCATGCCATAAGCATTCTGGTTTGTTCTGTTTTGTTTTGTTTTGTTTTGTTTTGTTTTGTTTTGTTTAAGTGAAGGTTTTTAAAGTATCTGTTTTGAAGTGAGAGGGTGAGTCCCCACCTCTCCTGCTGTCTTCTGCAAGACAGGGTGGAAATCTTGGCATCTGCCCACACCCTGAGATGTGTGGTCACGAGCAACACCACTGGAACGTATCCTTGGTGTGTCTGATGGTCCCAACACAGCACAGTCACCCAGCTGTCAGCTCAAACTGGGCTGCAGCACTGAGAGGTGGTCTGCTGCCCTCCAGGTCAGGGTATCCAATCCACCAAACATTCCCCTTTAGGAAAAAAATAATTCTTGCATACATTATACTTGATCTGTTACTCATTCGTTATTGCAGGGACTGGTACTGATGAAACATTAAAGGGCACCTCTAAAAGATCCACCACCCAATGGAACAATGGTGATTATGATAGGAACAGTAATTAGGTGAGTCAGAGCTGTAAGAGGCTTCTGGACTACAAACCCTTTGGTGGGGAACTTCTTCATTTTGGGTCTAAACAGCCCCTTGCACAGCTGGCTCTTTGGGCTCTCACATAACACCACTTCACTGGCAAGACCTTTGTCAGCAAAGGGTCTGAACCACATCTCTGACATTGCAACGAGTTCCAGTCCCTGCAGAGAGCCTGGGCTTCCCTGGCTCCTGCCTAAGGACACGAGGTAAAATATCCCAGTGCCATTCATGAAACATAAACAGGTATTAGCAAATGAGTGCAGCGAGTTTCAGCGTCCAAACACGGCTGGGGGCTTCAAAGAGGCAGGGAGAAGCCTGAGTCACCTCCTACAACAGTCCCACACCAGACCCAGGTCACGTCAGCCTCCCCGTGATGGTGACCCCGGAGCACAGGGGAGCGAGCTGGAGCCAGGTGTCAGGGCTGATAGTGGGATCCCCCCAGCACATACCGCAGGCACTGCTTCATCTGCTCAGCCAGGTATTTCTGTGAGCAGATTACCCAAGCTCCAAGAGCTGGGTTTGCCACGCACCTCTGCCCTGGGCACCCTGCGGCAGCTGGGTGAGAGCCGAGTGCCCTCTGTTGAGCAGGCTGCAGAGCTGGGCTCAGGGCCTGCAGGCTCCCTCTCCTCCTGCATCTCCAAATACCCCATGCAGGGCAACACAAAACGTGTCTGGATCTCTTGGCATGGTGGGATGGGGGTGGCAGGAGGGAACTCAACCCCCGCAGGAGGGAACACTGCTGTGACAATTCGGGCTAGGGGACCGTGTGTGCAGGTGGCCCAGGACACTGCTGATGCTGTTGGAGGTCATGTAGTATTATATTTTTGTATAGTTTTAATTACAGATTACTGTACTTGTTCTATATAATCTAACAGTAGCTTCAATTTAGGCACAGACAGTATTAGCCAAGCTTATCTGCATCTCCTGGCCTCCTGGGGAGATGCAAGTGCCGCTTTCAGCAGGGTCTGATCTCAGCACTCTTCACCCTCCTCGGGTAGGACTGTGCCAGGCGTTTGGTTCGGATCTGCCAGTTGGGAAGAGCTGACACCTTCTGGAGAGATCTGGGAAGTACCAAGGTGTTTGTTCCGCCGGCATTCAGCAGTCACTCGGTGCATTTCCTCGTTCTTTGGCATAAGCAGCATTTCCGTGTCAAGGTAATTTATTATTCCAGCTCCTCTGAAGTTTTTATCTGAAAACAAACACAGTGCTCATCAAAAACTGTTGCTTGAGGCTCGGTACAAGCTGGATGGACTGCCAGTTTTGCCCTTTGTTTGCAGGTAAATGTTCGATTCCTCTTTCCTCAGAAAAAATACCCTGAAAAAAGCAGTGTAAATATTTTCACAAGGGCTTCAGGCAGATATTTCATTCTGTGATGTCAAGAAGGAAATGCCAGAGTGACGGCAGTTAGAAAGTGAAAACTGAGATGCCAAATTCACAGGATTTTCCTTTTCAATGAGAAACCATCCATCCCTTCAGGAAGGGTTGGATTCCCACTGCTGAGCCGAAATCCTGGGCTGGGAGAGAGAGCAGTGGGGACCCATCTGCAGAACCCGAGGCGTCGTGTGGGGTTTGTACAATGGGGGAGCTGACAGGGAGAAATCCCAGTCTGGGAAGAGCAACATGGCAGACCTGGCACACCTCCAGAGAACGGGGGTGCTGCTGGCAATGACCTCTCCTGCCCCTGGTGCCCACCACCAGAAGCCCGGTGCCCATCACCAGAAACCCGGTGCCAGCAGATCCCACCAGCATGTCCAGGTGCAGGTTCCCTGAGTTCTGCCTCCTCCACATCCCCACTGCTTCTGACAGCCTTGACCACCAGGGATCAGCCTTGTTACTTCTCTGCTCCAAAGCACAGCACCATCCTCCCTTTACCCCCTGTGCCCGTCTCCCTGCACACTGCAGTGCAGAAACTGCCCATGAGCAGAGGCAGAAGTGCTGCTCCTCCAGGTCTGTGGTGTGTTCAAAAGTCGGATTTGGGGAAATGCACTTACTTTTATGCTTCAAATATTTTTAAATTTCTCAGCAAAGGACTACAAAATAATTTACCTGTGTTTTGGTGTGAGAAATGTTTGTGCCATCTTATAGAGGCTACAAAAAAGCTTTCAGGTCACCTGCCTTTTCCTCCCTGTGGGTGTCTCTGCACAGCTGTGGACGTCCAACCACCCCCTTGCTGTCTCCAGAGAAGACACAATAAAATTTGAATGCTGTCATCTCAGCACCTGCTCTTGGCTCTGCTTGCAGTCACCCAGGAGAAGAGGCCCTAGTGTGGCACAGTCCCTCTCCCCAGGCAGATGTGTGACATAGAAGAGGTGGGATTTGCTCTACAGAGGCAGACTCATCCCATGCTTGCATTACAGAAGTCCAGAAGACTGGTGATGTCAGAAGACACCTCCCTCCCCCAAGATGATTGCAGTGCAGCTCTGTCAAGACGTGTATGACTGACATTGCAGTCCCCAGCAGCCAACTCATCTCACAGTTTAATGCTTGGCACATCTGGGGAGCAGCTGGAGCTGTGCACCAGGGATGGCTGCTGAGCTGGTAACTGTGTCTGGATACCCACCAGCCCGAGCCTGCTTTTTCATGGATTTCTGCCAGTGTTCTCCTTTCATTGGTGACCTCCAGCCCCACTTACTTCCTCCTAAAGTTGTATTTTAGCGCAATGCTCTGTGGGAAGCTCACAGGCACCTGCCTGACCAGGCTGAGATAGATCCTGGGGGGTGTCATGCAGGAACAGGCAACATATGCTACAGGCTTTGACAGGGCAGAGGTGGACAAGGTCTACAAGGTCAGCAAGACCATTCCCTGGCTCCCACTGGCAAAGCAGCTGTGTTCCCAGTGGAGTCTGATCCTGACCAGTTCAGGTGATCCTTGTGCATGGCTCAGCACCTGGTTTTCTAAAGGAACTCGGTTTCCAGACACAGGTTTCTTGATTGCATCAGGCAGAAGCAAAGTTTTATTAGAGAATTGTTTCACCAGCAGGTACATTAGTGACCCTGACTAACTCAGGTAACTTCTAGAGATTACAGCATTACAGAAGAGAAGCAGCAGAACAGAGATGAAGGTGGCCCTCAAGAGGCCCCTTTAGATACATGGCAAAGCGTCGCTGAGTTACTTCTACTTTCTCTGCACAGAGGCGTGCAGTGAACATCGAGTGTTCTTGTTTTGTCTGTGGGTTCCTCTGTTTCTCACCTCGTCCATTCCTCCTCAATCACAAATTCTCCTGCAGGTCACTGGAAAAAAAAATGTAGCAGCATTATTTGACTGACAGACATAAAATCCTTCAAATAAAGATTTGGTCTGTGTAGTGCCCTTATCTCAAGAATAGACTCTGTTAGACAAGAGCAGTTGGCAGACAACCTAGGAAAGCCTGGAAAATCCCTAAATAATCATGTTTTCATGGGAAGTTGCATTTGTAAATTCACAGATTTGCTCTTCTCTTCACTCCTTCCAGACCCTTTCGCTAAGCTCTTTTTGTCTGTCATCTTCTTTACTCCTACTTCCAGCTCTTTACTTTGTGCCTCATTTCTGTAGCTTTCTCCTTTAGTCCCACTGCTGCCTCTTGTCTCTACCTGTTTTCTGCACATCCAGTCAGAGCTCTCTGCCCTAGTGACAGCCGATTTTGCACTGTAGTTGGATCCATTGGAACAGATCCTACCTGTAGCACAGTAACTCTCTGAGAAGATACCAATAACTTGTCCTAGAAGAATGAGTTGTCTCCTGGTCTTACTACAAAGGTACAAACAAACCCCCCCAGTTTTCCTTTTGTGGGAACGTGGCTCTTACCTTGTATATCTCCAGTCTTGCAGGGTGGGACTTGGGGCTGGCAATGGGAAGTTGAAGTTGTAGTATAGGTGTGGCTTGTCCTAATGACTCCTCCTCCTACACCAGTTCCCACTCCGATTCCTCCTCCGTGGCTAGTGCCATAAATGTGAGAAAGAAATTGGGGTCTTTAGAACTTTATATGACACTAACAAGAGCACAAAGTCTCAAACTATGTCTTTCGTAGGGGCTCAGGTATTTTACATTGTGGTCTTTCATTTTCAGAGTTGCTTTGCATTTGTGCCCTGCTTTGGCATGGAAATACAATGCAGAGCACTGTGATTAGTTCTTACTTTGACAGTTCTCCCCCATCTAATGATAGAAAAGAGATTGTTATGAATGCTGACATACTACTAGTAGTTACGGTGTTGTAACTAGCAGTTAGCAAATTTGGTTTCTCTGCTTTGCAGAGCCCAGGGAGTGACACTTAGTTCACATTTGAATGTTCATCATGGGAAAGGTGCTCATGAGACAACTTTTTCATCTCAAAGAAAGGCTTAAGATGGACTAAAGATTCTGTTGGATTCCCAACCTGTAACACAGACCCAAGATGTTTTCATTTATTCTCTAGTGGATTTAGAGATCTACGTACATAAGGTCCTGCTGTCCTCCTTCCAACAAGCACCGGTAGGTCTGAATCTCCTGCTCCAAACGGCATTTGACGTCCAATAAAGTCTTGTATTCTTGGTTCTGGCACTCTATTTCCGCTCTTATTTCTGCCAATTGCTGTTCCACACATGTGATCTGGTTCTGTAGCTCACCGAGGAGGGTGTTGTACTGACACTCAGTCTCAGCCAGAGAGGATTCCAAATTATTTCTCTGATAAACAAGACAAACAACAGTCATTGTCACCCTGGAGTTTACTATTCCCAATGCAAAAATGACAGAGCTGTTCCCGGCTGCCATGCTGGTTGTTCATGCCAAGAAATCCAGCAGTAACCGTGTCCCAGCTGTGAGTAAGCTCACCACCCACCTGGCTGAGCTGAGCCTGGAGATCGATTTCCAGGGCTTGCAATTGGCGTCTCAGTTCCGTAACCTGGTTGTTGCACGTCTCCACCTCCTGACCGCTTGTAATAACTTCCCGATTCACCTCCTCAATCTGAAAATCACCAATTGAGAATAAAGAACTTCAGAGAATATCTGTAAATTGGACCTGCTTTTACAGACACAGTGAGCAGTGTGTAAACAGAGAAGTGAGCTGGGTGAGTGTTAACCGCCGGCTGCAGGTGCTTGCTCTCTTTGCAAATCACATTAACCTTGTGGCTGTTGAGTCTCTTTAATCCAAATGTGGAATTTCTCAGTTCCAACAACACACCACAAGGCCTTGTGGCAAATGTGGCTGTTGCAGATGGGACATAACAAACTGGTCAGACAGGGCTGTGTCTCCTGTGAAGCCCGGGGTATAATGAGTGCTGATCTCGGGCTTTGGTGTAAAGCAAGAACTGCTTATTGTCTTCAGGTCTGTTTTCTGAAATGCTCCTGTGCCCCGAAATGTGGGTGTCAGTTGGTTCTCAGCAGGTGTGTGTTGCTTACCTTACACTCATACCAATCCTCGACTTCCTTGCGGTTGCGCGCTATCAGTGTTTCATACTGGCATCTCAAATCCTCCAAGATTTGCCTGAGATCTGGTCCAGGGCAGGCATTGACCTCCACGCTTACGTCCCCAGTTGATTGTTTTCTCAGACAATTCATTTCCTGGAAATATAACCCAGGTCAGAGTCACACTGGCTTTTGAAAGGCAACGTGGAAGAGCAGAGCTCGGTGGCTCAGAAGAGCCCTCCCTGCCAGGGATCCCCCCCAGCTCTGGCTGTAAAAAGCACTGGAAGATGATGCAAGTGTTTTCCCCAGAAAATCTGTTGGGTAATTTATTTTCTCTTCCATTGGAGTCAGCAGCAATTTCACACCCCCCCTGCCACTCCCATTGCCAGCAAAGCCCCAGGAGCAGCAGCTGCCTCTGCCAGAGCTCCCACACCACCCACAGGGCAGACAGGTCTGAACCCCAGAAGTGTTTGATGGGAAAGCTCTGGCATGAAAGTGGTTGATCTTTACTTTTAAATTGAGACCATATTCGTGTAGGCAAAGTTTTATGTCAGGGCCATGGTGTTTCCAGGGAAAGGGCAGGACCTACCTCCTCGTGGTTCTTCTTCAGGCAGCAGAGCTCCTCCCGCAGGGACTCCAGCTGAGCCTCCAGGTCGGACCTGCAGAGCGTGAGCTGATCCAGGACCTGGCGCAGGCCGTTGATGTCAGCCTCCACGCTCTGGCGCAGGGCCAGCTCCGTCTCGTACCTGGTTTATGCAAGAAAGCAGAAATTCAGAACGGTGACATCTCCCATGCTCTCGGTTTGTGCAGGGGTCTTGGTTTGTGCAGGGATCTCCTTTCCCACCTCCCTGCTCTGAACTGTGTGTGGTTGTCCAAGCTGAACGCACTGTGCATTGCAGTTCTGCACTGCTCTTGACATCTGTTCTGGGAATGCTTTTCTTCCTTGTCTCTCTTTTTCCTTGCCCCTGCTCACTGTATGTTCTATACCACTCACCCAGCTGCATTTCTGTTTTGCTGATCCCAATCCGCACTGGTCTGTGATGGCAACACATCAACTACACCACTAAGGACCACTCCCTGCCACGTTGGTCCCCAGCCCTCACCAACAAACAGTTGCCAAATGTTTTACTAAGAATATTAATTGAGGGAGGGCTGGTGACCAAGGGCAAGCCACGTTTCATCACTCGGTGCTGCCTTAATGTGGTGTTGTAGTGAGACTTGTCTGAACTCTGTAATTAGTGCTCTGAGACTCTGCAATTAGATGTAAAGGAGCAGGGAGGAGGGGGGGAGGGGGGTCATGTGTGCAGGGGGGGCACTCACTTCACACGGAAGTCATCGGCAGCCATCCTGCTGTTATCAATGTCCAGAATGATCTTGTTGTTATCAATGGTTGCGCAGACAATCTGGAAAAGAGCAGACCATGAGAGATGTCTCACTTCTCTCTGCTGTTATACTCTATAGGTGCATCGAGATTGCAGTTTAGTAGCAGCTCTTCACAACTTCCCTTTTCTGTTACCTTCTTACTGAAGTAGCCTTGTTCCTTGAGCAGAGCCATTGCAGGAGGTAGCTTTGCCTCCTTAATTCACAGTCAGTAAAGAAAAGAGGTTGACTGTGTAAAGGTTGGGATTTAAAAGAATTGTGAGATGGGACTTCCCAGTTTCAAGGTCTGAAGGCAAGTTCTAAAGATGCTTCACAAAGAAGTGAACCTGAAGAACCTTCCTTGAGACATTAAGTCTCAGCTGACATTCAGGCTGGCATGTTCTTGGCTTCAAGCTTAAGGATCTTCAGGGAAGGTAGATGGAAGGTATCTTTAAGCCTCAAGGTTAGCCATAACTTTCACCGTGGACATAGTACTACCAGGCTCTTCGTGCCAATCAATTTTAAATACTCAACTTTTCTCACCTAGAATGTATAATGCTTCATTTCTTTGCTTTGCTCTTCCTACTGGGCTGACACCACTGCATTTCCTCAGAGCACGCTTGGTAACACCATATTTACAATTGGACATTCAAAACACAACGTAACTGAGCATCTTTCTCCTTTTGAAGAGCATTATCCCACCTGTCTCACCTTGCACCCACACTCAGCAGTGGCACAGGGGAACTTGCCAAAATTTGTGTTTGTGAAGACATTTAGCAGCACCAAAGTTACCTCTAATACAAGTTCAGAAATAAGCTTTAAATAGAGGAGGAACAACTAAAAAAGGGGATTACCTGATTCTGAAGATCTTCAATCTCCTTGTAATAGCAGCTGTAGTCCCGGGGCTCACAGGAGAGGCCCTGTGTCGCGTACCACTCTCTGATTCTGCATTCCAGTTCAGCATTTTCCTTCTCCAAACACTTCACCTTGTCCAGATAGGAAGCCAGGCGGTCGTTGAGATTTTGCATGGTGACCTTCTCATCGCAGGATGAAAGCAAACAGTCGCCACCAAGACCACCAACAACCACACCGCCTCCGAGGCCAAAACCAAGGCCATTGCCGTAGCAGTTGCCACCTCCATAGCTCCCACCAGCCAAGCTACCAACACTCAGGCCCCCTCCATAATTCACTCCACCACAGTAACTCCTTCCAGAAAAACCTCTGCCACTGCCCATCCCATAGGAAGAAATCCGTGCTCCACCACCACCACCAATGATACAGCTGCCACCACTGCTCCTGCCTTTGCTAGACACAGTAATAGTCTCCTTAATGTTGCAACTCATGGCGACAGCAGTTGGAAATGCAAGCAGAAGCCTAAAGCAAGATGCACAGCTTGATATTAAATCAGACTGCGAGTTGCCTGTGCTGCGGAACCCTATTTATACCTTCCACAGTGGGTGTCACCACTGGTTCTGCTTCCCATGAGGCTGGCCACTCCAGCCATTGGTGCCAAGAATAATTTCTCAAAGGGAAGTTTCCCTTCAAGAATCCTGGTAGACAAGGAAGATACTTTACATGTCTCTTGCTAATTTCAAAAATACATTAGCAATAATAATGTTTTATGAATCATCAGCTTTTTGTTTATGATGCAAACTTTACAGCATTATGCCAGGAAAAACACTGTCCTAAATTATATACCAGGAAGAAATCATTAAAGGTTATTGCATCAAAGAGCTCTTTATCTCTCATTAATTTATTTTCATTTTATTTTGAGTTGAATAAGCAGTTTTCCTGCGAGGTGCTGAGGTTGGAATGTGTAAGATGAAACAGAAGGAATACATCCGAAGTCTGACTCTCGGATGATGTATGAGGAATGATATCAGAACTTGGTGGAAAGATCAGAGACGCAGAGATTAACCTTGGAGTGTCTGCGTTGGCAAAACTCCACAGCACCCTAAGACAAGTGAGACCGAGGAGTGATCTCTTAAACGACATGGATGAAAGGTTCTTCATCTATCAGCATGGCTCTCCAGTAATTCACAAAGGATTTGCTTCTTTATGTGGAGAGTGTAAAGTAAAGTAAAAGCACTTTAAATATTTCCTGTTGTTCAGTGAAAGATATTTGTGCCATTTTCACCATGAAGGATGGTGTTTGCTGCTGGGGAAGGGCGAGTGTTTTGAAACAGTGGAAACATCCCATGGGCAATTTCTCTGTGCCATGATCTAATAAGAGGTTTGGGACTCTGTCCTAGGAAATATAAAGACAGCGTTGCTGATACAGCTGGCAGAGCAGTCATTGCCCAACAGAGCTCTTCCCTGGCTTGAAGAAGATGGATTAAGTACAAACTAGAGGTCCTCCTCTATCATTAATGTCTCCAAATCTTAACCAGGCAGAGAAATTAAAAAGTAAGAATCTTTTCACTATTCTGACATCAAAATTAAGGCTGAACTCATTTTCATGAGTTGCTTTGCTAAGACTCAAGAGCAATGGTCTTCCCTCTAGGGAGAACCTGCTTCTGCCGGCCATTGAACAAGAGACACCAGGCGTTCCACAGCTTTCTGAAACTTGCTGTTCACTGTAAGAAATTCTCCAAGCCTGCTTCACCAGGGAACAAGTGAGCTCAGACTCTTGCTCAAATCCTCACTCCGTGTCAGGATTGTGGATTGGAACAGCTACTATCGTGACAGTAAATAATGCCACCCAGTGAAGGACTGAAGTATCTCAGTACTCATGGATTTGCCCATCATTTTACTGCTCTTGTTCTTATTTCTGCTGAACAGATGCCTCCCCTTATCTCTACATCCTTGGATGTTTCTTATCCAGCACGATGAAAGCCAGAAGCATTCCTGTGATATCTCCAGCAGGCTGGAGACAGAGGTGTGGAGACACTTGCTCAAAGTGATTTACTCAAAGACAAAGAGCTCGCCTCTGGCAGAGTCTGCAGTTGAACCAAGGTCTCCTGTACCCGACTGTGGTGCCTGAATGTCAGCCTGCCCTTCCGTCCAAGTTGTGCTCCACTCACAATCCCTAAACACAAAGGAGCAAAGCTCAGAATAGGTAAAAACTTTATTAAAGTTGGTGTGTACAGGAAAGGAGACTTGGATTTCATTGCTAGGACTGGGGAACGTCAGTGGATTTGGGGTGTGGTGGCAAGAATGAACCGAAACTGATGTAATATTGCATCGCTTGAAGCTTTGCCTGTCCTGCAGATGATTCTTCAGGAGTTTCCCAACAGCTGTCTGCAGCAAGCATCTTCTCTGAGCGAGCACACATTCCTCTGCTCTGCAGCTATCATTTTAGCACATCAGAATAATGCAGGCAGAAACACGGAATACCTTACTCCTTTGTGGGAGTGGAGGATGTCTACATGCTGATTGCGATAATTATTGTGGAGAGCAGAGACGATGGCTCCTGCTCTTCTGAGATACGCAGGTCCCCTGTGGGCTCGTTGCCTCATCCTTTAGACCCACCTCTTTGTGCCATGGGTGCCCAGCAGTCCCCTTGCCCAGGGTCCTCGTGTGGCACACGCTTGCTCTCCTCCTTGCTATTTTTCCTTTGTGTCTTCAGGGAATGGGTGCACTAGTTAAGCTAAGCTAAAATTAAATAATTGTTCTGAAGACCTTAAAAGAAGTAAATTAGGTTTCCCTGCTATTTTCCTTCAGTTATTTGAACTCGTAAGCTTCCTGGGCCTGTCTCATTAGCACAAAGAAATATGGAAATCTCATGGAAATGTAGTTTCCAGCCCAAGGTTTGCAGCTCCATAATTTGCAGCTCTTTAATATATGGGTTGTTTCCAGGGTGTTTTCTGCTGGGGAGCTGTTTATCACAAGCTACCTTCTCATGCTTTCCAGACGCATCCCAACTTGTAGGTCCACAAACAACATCGCAGTGTCACAGGAGCTGAGTCTGTACTCCCCGGGGGCTTTCCAGAAGCATATTCATAAAGTCTGGATCATTAAAGTCCTTCTGGCCGTGTCATTAGGTCTCTTTCACCTCTCAGGAATTTAGGACAGCTGCTTTGTGAAAGTGCACGCTTTGCATCTGCCGGACCCGGTGGGAAGGGTGGGAAGGCTTTGCTGGGAATACAGGGATTCAGGAGGAGCAGCTAGATGTCAGCAGCAATTTGCAAGAGAAGGGAATCTTCTCTTGAAGAGAATCCAAACCTGGTGGGAATCAGCTGTGGCAAGGTTTTCTGTATTTTAGGTAGCTTGGAGTTTCCAGAAGACTGAAACTGGAAGAGCAACAGTACAATATCTTTATAGTTTCAGAAATGAGAGTGTGAGGAGTTGTAGATTGGGGAGGACTGAGGGCAGAAAGGGCAGCAGTGGGCTATCTCACTGTCTGCTTTTGCACTGAACAAGGCAGGAGAAGACAATGGGAAAGGGAAAGGGAAAGATTTGCTTTCCAGCTTCTTCTCAGCGAGAGCTCTGAGAACAACTGGGATGTACACAGAGAAGTCCAACCAATGGAAATTTGCCATTATAACCAGGGTAAGTATCTCTTTGATGTCTTGTGAAGCACTGGCCTTACACTGCTGAGAGATTTCAGCATCAAGTCTGGGACTTTCTGTAGGGCTGGAACTGATCTTTAAAGAAGACTTGATTTAGAGTCTTGGTCTAAAAATTCTACCTACAGCCACTCTTCTGAGTTACTGCAGTTCCAGTGCTGCCTTTTCTTATTGTAGGATACTATTGGGTTTAGTGTTTGACAGATGAAATACAAGAAATACACTGAAACATCTTCTCTCCGTGGGCTTTTACAACAGGAGAGGGGCACCTTTCATCTGCTCCCAGATACTTAATGATTGAACTTCTTCAGACACTTGCTACCTACTGGCTTTGGAGATGTGCTTTCCTGGAAGGTTTTGGGTTGTGTTAAGTCTGTTTCTGTAGCAGTGGAGAAATTGGTGTCTATAGAAAAGAACCGATGAGAGAAAATTGTGCCTCACTATACTGTATAGATGGTCCTGAAATGTGTTTGTCTGTATATTCTTCCTCGTCCTTCACAGAGGCTAGCTGTTCCAGAACCTCCAGCTTTTGACAGCAGAGGAATAGTCAGGAGTTTTGCCTTGCCAAGTCACCTCCTAAGTGAATATGTCTCTATCTGTCACAGCCACATTGCTGTGTACCAGAAGCCACAGCAGCCAGAGCCGGTGCTGCTCTTCCAGCTGTGAACCTGCAGGGTGGGGTGGGTGTGTAAAACTGATCACTGCTTGGGTTTCTGGACCAACAGGCAGTTTCATCCTCAAAACATCTTCCAGTTCATAATGGCTTTTAACTGAAAATTCTCCCGACCCAGAGTGGCTCTGTGAGCTCACCACAGCCAGCTCCCAAGGTTGGAAGTGTTCCAGGGCCCTGAGTTACCAAACTGCTGCCCTCGCTTCTCTGGGCAGGCCGGTGTCAGGATGCACACACAGCACTGCACCAGCCTGCTCTGACTCAGCCTCAGCCACAGCCACATGGCTGCTGGTCGAGGCCCAAAGCAGGCAGTGATCTTTGCCTTGCCCGTGAGGTTTGGGACATAATGGCTCTGGGTATCCGAAGGCCCTTGCTGGCTTTTTTCTCCACTGTGTTCTCTCTTGAGCTGCACTTTTTCAGCTCCCATCCTGCCCTCTCCAGTTTTCCAAAGGTATGTTTAGTGTAAGTATGATCTTTCAGCAGTTCCTGTTATTCAGGTTGAAATCCTTTGAAATAGAAGCATGAGCAGTCAATTGCTCAGTCACTGTGAAAATAGATAAGGAAGAAGCCTTTTGCCTCTGGTCCTTTTCCCAGTGGGAGGTGTCCTATAAAATGACAGGGGTAGCTCAGAATATACAACGTGTCAACAGAAATGGATTCAGTTCTGGAGACCAAGATTTCCTCTCCAATCCATCCACAGTCCCCAGGCTGGATGCTGAAGTGTGAGAGAGCACAGCCCAGATGTGCCAGCACTAGGCTGGGCCCACGGCATTCTGTCTCCAGATGTTCCATCACTGACTTTCAAAATTTTTCTCCTAGAATTGTGTTTTAGCACAGTGCTCTGTGGGAAGCTCACAGGCACCTGCCTGACCAGGCTGAGATAGATCCTGGGGGGTGTCATGCAGGAATAGGCAACATATGCTACAGGCTTTGACAGGGCAGAGGTGGACAAGCTCTACAAGGTCAGCAAGACCATTCCCTGGCTCCCACTGGCAAAGCAGCTGTGTTCCCAGTGGAGTCTGATCCTGACCAGTTCAGCTGACCCTTGTGCATGGAGCAGCATCTGGTTTTCCAAAAGAACTCAGTTTCCAGACACAGGTTTCTTGATTGCATCAGGCAGAAGCAAAGTTTTATTAGAGAATTGTTTCACCAGCAGGTACATTAGTGATCATGCCAGTGGGTAACTCAAGCAACAGTCGTGGTGCTTGGGCACAGGCTGCAATACAGACTGGAAAAAGCAAATAGCAAAATAAAGCAGAATGTGGCCCAATGCTCTGCTTATCCCTCTGCACATTGCTTAGCACTGCTGAGTAATACAAAAAAGCACATTCCTTGCCCTTTGCAGGGGCATACAGTAAATATTCTCTATCCACGGCTCTGCTTCGGGGTTCTCTTGTCGGGTATTCTCATTTTTCTGCTTAATCACAAATCCTTCTGCAAGGCACTGGAGAGATCAAAGGAAACATTACTTTGTTTATAGCAAAAACAGATTCTTTCCCCCACTGTCATTTATACACAGGATCACTTCACAAGCCAATTCAATTAGAATTTCAGATACTGTCCCTTCCTGGAGAGGTCTGTCTGTTGGCAGATGGGGTTTGGAGCTGGTTTGAGCATGGTTTGCCCTGTTACACCACAGTGCCAAGCGGTGGAGGCTGCAGACGTTGTGCCAGCAGCGGTCTGGCTGAGGGAACAGCATCAGGGTCCTTGACAGAACCCTGCCCCTGCTCACACTCATTCTCCTGGACCAACTGTCACCATATTTCTTTCTGTTTTCTTTGTTTTAGCTGCATGTTTCCCCCTGAAATAGTGCTGGTGGTTTTCTGCCAGCATTCCCATGCTTCCTGCTTTTCCCCCCTCATTTCTGGGCACTCTACTTTCTCCTTCTGTTCCCTTTGTCCCAGATTTCATGTCAGTCCTTTCTCCACGTTCTCTGTGGCTCTCTCCTTTCTCTCTCTCTTCCCCCTGCTCCTGTTTTGCCCATCCCATGCAGCCTGGCAGTGCCACAGTCACTGCTGCCCCAGCTTCCTGAAAGCACCTGCAGTCACTCTGCTGTGCCCTCCCATCGTGTATTCCCCAGTAGCCTCACAAGAAAACTTTCAGGTAGCACCTGTAAGCTACCTGGGAAAGATCTTTGTTGCTGCCTGTGCTTGTGCAGTACAACAGAGGAGACTCTGGAAATCTTGTGGAGTGCTGTGGTTCTTACCTTGTATCTCCGCAGCCGCACAGGATGGCATCTGGGAAGATGTCGTGTAAGTGTGGCTTGTCCTAATGATACCTCCTCCTCCTATTCCACTTGTTCTTGCAACTCCTCCTCCTAGACCTGAGGACTGACCAATTCCTCCTTGCTGACTAGAGTAACAGGAAAATCACATTTTAGTGAACAAAATGACAGAGAAACTGGAACAACAGGCTGTCCCTTGTCCCTGCTGCTCTCAGTCTGTTTTCCTCTTTGGCATAAAATGGGCAGAATATTGCAGTGACCTTTCTTCTTCTGACAATGGCTGGCACGGGGCAGGGGAGCAGGTTATCACCAGGGGTTAGTGGGCAGCTAAGGTTGGTGAGGGTGAAGGAGCTGTGCGGTGCCTCCACCCATTGCTTGCTTTGCTTTTATGTTAAAATACCCAGGACAGAGGCATTTTATTGTGTGCCCCAAGCCTACTCACATCAGGTCCTGCTGCCCGCCCTCCAGCAGGCAGCGGTATGTATGGATCTCCTGCTCCAGACGGCATTTGACATCCAGCAGGATCTTGTACTCTTGGTTCTGGCACTCCATCTCTGCACGCAGATCAGCCAGCTGCTGCTCCACACATGTGATCTGGCCCTGGAGCTCAGCAAGGTGGTTGTTGTAGCGACACTCTGTCTCAGCCAGAGAGGATTCCAGGTTGTCCCTCTGAGGAGTGACATGTGGCACAATGCCAACACAGGCATGAGGAACACCGCATTTAAACTAGGAATTCTTACACCAAAGCATAACCGTGAGACAGCTGAGCTCTGCAGCAGCTCCTCACCCACCCACCTGGCTGAGCTGAGCCTGGAGATCGATTTCCAGGGCTTGCAATTGGCGTCTCAGTTCCGTAACCTGGTTGTTGCACGTCTCCACCTCCTGACCGCTTGTAATAACTTCCCGATTCACCTCCTCAATCTGAAAATCAGAACAAAGGTGTTCAGAGAGTGTTTAATGTAAGACAGATTAAGTATTAAGGAAAGGACAGAGCTCACAAAGCATGAAATGGGAAAGGTTTGCGTGAACTCTAATCCTCATGGGGTATAAACCCTTCTCGTCATTCCTTTTCTAAGAGCACTGCTGTCCAGTTCTTCTCACTGCTTACTGCTTTGTAAAGAGTTCTTGCCTCAAGCCTCACTAGCATGCAGCAATTCCCATCACACCATGAACAGGACGCAGTGTCCCCAGTGTCACTTGGTCAATTTAAACCAATGCTAAAGGCTGTTGGAACCTCTGCCTGGGAAAGTCAGAGCTGTGTAAAATTACTCACCTTGCACTCATACCAATCCTCAACTTCTTTGCGATTACGTTCAATCAGGGTTTCATACTGGCACCTCATCTCCTCCAGGATCTTTCTGAGGTCTGGGCCTGGGCAGGCATTGACCTCCACACTCACATCTCCAGTCGATTGTTTCCTCAGACAGTTCATCTCCTGGAAAGGCCACCCAGATCATGTCAGTTTTTAAAAAGAAGGAAAAAACTGAGGGAGCTCAGTTCCCCGAAGGGAAGAGCTCTACCCCAGCTGAGATCCTGCCTGCTGAACACTTCCAGCTCTTAGCTCACACGTACGGTCTCCATCAACCACTGGCCCCTCCACAGCCAGCACCTTAGGGGTGGGACCACGGAGAGGGAAGGTGATGGATCCCACATGAATCCACGCTTTTGGCCCTGCAGGGGCAGGACCTTACCTCCTCGTGGTTCTTCTTCAGGCAGCAGAGCTCCTCCCGCAGGGACTCCAGCTGAGCCTCCAGGTCGGACCTGCAGAGCGTGAGCTGATCCAGGACCTGGCGCAGGCCGTTGATGTCAGCCTCCACGCTCTGGCGCAGGGCCAGCTCCGTCTCGTACCTGGGGGTGAGAAAGAAAGCAAGAAAGAACAGTCAGTGTCTGACACCACTGTTTGCTCTTCTCTTTCATTTGGCCACCCCTCTTTCTCACAGTGTTTTCCCAACTGCCTGATGGGATGCTGAGAAAAGCAGTCGGAGTCTTGCTCTGTCAAACCCGCGCTCACTCTGCCTCCCCTGGAGCTTCTCCCTCTGGGGCAGAGGTGTCACTCACTGTGTTTCTGTGCTCCAACAAGAAAAACTAAAGCTTCCCTGTGAAAGACAGCATGTGCTGGAGGGGCAGCTCAGGCTCTGCTCCCTGTCTACAGATCCCTTCTGCTTTCCAAAGAACTCTGATCTCCACTCAAAACCCCCTTGTCATCCCAAACTTTCCATCCTCAAACTGCCCCTCATTAAGGCAGCTCTAGAGGCAATGGGTGGGTGGAAAAGCTTTTCTGCATAGCCTCCAGCCTGTCCTGAGCAGAGATCTACCCGAGAGCTCCTTCTGTCCTGCTCTGCCAGCAGGATTGCAGTGACAGAGGGGACAGCCAAGGGGTACTCACTTCACTCGGAAGTCGTCGGCTGTCATCCTGCTGTTATCGATGTTCAGAATGATCTTGTTGTTGTCTATGGTCGCACAGACAATCTGGAAAAAGAACATTCACTCCTGAATTCTGCCCCCTGCATCCTCAGGCTCAGGGGTACTCACACACCAGTGCTGCCAGACCTAAACTCTTTCTTTCACTTTTTTTTTTCATATTGGCATGGGAGAGTTGAGGAGTGCAGCAGACACGGGGGGAGTGTTCAGGGAAGTAGGGTGAAGGCATTAACATGATAAAATCCGTGGTTCATATGCAGACAGGCGGAAGGTTTAATTAGTGCTGCCCAGCACATGCCACAATCCACCCAGCCTTTTAAATCTAAATCTTACTTTCATGGATAAGAGATTAAAAAGCTTCGTTTCAAGACTTAATTATAAGTCTGTCTCGTTCTGTCTGTTTCCTGGATTCTTTTCACTTTATTCTTCTTTGTGCATCGACGTGCTAGAATTTTTGCCAAACACACTTTGCAAACGTGTTTAATTTTAAACTGCATACTCACAATGTGTTATGGCAATGCTCTCTTTGTTCTTACTTTTAATTAGATGTCCAATATTTCCTTATTCTGCATGAAAGAGTAAACTTGTAAAAAAGGAAACAACATGTAACTGGAATTCTGCAACACTGATGACCGAATAATATAAATTCAGACAAACAAATGCAATACATTATTGATTTCTCCTTTAGTTGCCTTCTTGGCATACATCTGTTTAAACGCCTTGGCACAAACCTAATTCAGAAAGACAACTGAGCCAAGCCAGATGTATTCCAGGAAGATAACATTTTCCCCTTCAAATATATCTGATGAATGAAAGCAGGGGAAAGAGTCCAAACACTCAAGGTTTTTACCTTGGAGCTCTAGGGCTTTCTACGGGCAGTTTTCTCAATGGCTGTTTACAAAAAGCATTTTACAATGCAATGTTACTCGTGGTAACTGCATTAAGCTGAGAACCGACACCACAGGAGAAGCTTTCAAAGGAAAAAGCAGCTGAGAAATGATGTTACCTGATTTTGAAGATCTTCTATTTCTTTATAATAGCAGCTGTAGTCCCGTGGCTCACAAAAAGGGCCCTGCTTGGCGTACCACTCCCTGATTCTGCACTCCAGATCAGCATTTTCTTGTTCCAGGCACCTCACCTTGTCCAGGTAAGAAGCCAGGCGGTCATTAAGGTTCTGCATGGTGACTTTTTCATCACCAGAAAGAAGAATGCCATCACCAGCAAAACCACCTCCAACTACCCCTCCACCAAGACCAATACCAAGGCCACCTCCAATGCCACCGCCAAAGCGAGCACTGCCACCGCTGAATCCAATGCCTGAACATCCTCCGAGGACAGCGGCTCCTAAGCCACCTCCATAGTTTCCACCAACCAAACTGCCAGTGCTCAGTCCTCCTCCATAATTCACACCACCACAGTAGCTCCTACCAGAAAACCCTCGGCTACCACCTATCCCGCAAGTCGTGTATCTTCCAGAAGAGACTGAGGAGATCCGTGCTCCTCCACCACCACCACCGCCACCAACAACACAGCTGCCACCACTGGTCCTTGCCCTGAAAGAGCCAGTTGTCTGCTTAATACTACAACTCATTTTGAGGACAGCTGCAGATCCAACCCAAAGCCCAAAGCAAGATGCACAGCTTGATATTGAATCAGACTGCAGGTTGGTTGTTGCCGCAGATGCCTCTTTATACCTTCCAAAGGGGGTGTCACCTATGGGGTGTTTCTTCTTCCCACGGGGCTGGCTAGTCTTGCTGTTTATGCCAAGAATAAATAGCCCATAGGCAGTTTCCCTCTAGAAATCCCAGTTCACAAGGAAGATACTTTACATGTCAGCAGCTTATTCCAAAAAGTAAAATAATGTTTTGTGAGTCATCAGCTTTTTGTATGATGCAAACTTTACAACAAGTCAAGAAAAAAGTTGCCCTAGATTATGTACAAAGAAGAAACATTGGTATTTATAACATCAAAGTGCCTTTTATCTTTTATTCATTTGTATTTATTTTATTCTTAGTCCAATAAACATTTTTATATCCCATGCTATGGTAGAGTACGTGGAACAAATGAATATAAATTCTCGCTTCTGAAAAGTGTGAATAACAGTGACTGCAGTAGCAAAAAGCCCAGGGATGTGGTGGTGTGGATGTCTGTCACCTGGCACAAAGACTGGCAGCAGGTCTAGTGTGTGCTTTACTGCAAGATTTCTTAAATCACTCAGGTGATTCCCTCGTGGATTCAGTTCCCATTTGTGTCTTATATTTCTCTGGTCTTGCAAACACAAGAAGTCAGTGTGCTCACAGTCTGCGCAGGGGCCTTTTAAAGGCTGGAAGTCCTCTGTGCCTGGATGTTACACAGACGGTGCAAGCTGTAGGAAGTAACTCTCTGAAGTTATTTTTCAATTACTTTAATTGCTGTCCGTGCTGCCTCAATTTGTGGTGATCACAGATAAAGAGAGAGATGACAGGGAAGGGAGTATCCATGGGCGATATATCCAGTTCCCTGGATGGACTGAGATGTGATCCCGCAGGTCTTCGCCGTTACTGAGATTGTGCTGAGCACAAAATTAGAAGGAGAAAAGCTTTCCACTTTTCTCAACTGAGTTTGTCAGCGTCGTATCAGGTATTAGCAGAGCCTGGTAGCCACGGGATCGTGATCTCCCACACCAGGTGAGCAGCAGCCAGAGGAGCGATGGGAGAAGTGGCTCCACCAGTGCCAATGTCTCTCCAGCAGACTGCTGTAATAAGAGGATATTCTGCTCTCCAGGGGACAGAGGCTTCTCTTCCCTACAGGGTGAAATTTCCAAGCAGCTCTTACTCACAAGTAACCTTTGACTCGAGTATGTCCACATCTATAGGAGCAGTTGTGATAAATCCTCTTGGTGATGTGAGACCTGAGAGGGAGCCCTGAGAGCAGCCGTCACCTCCGGGCAGGAGGGCAGAGAAAACCGACACACGCGCAGCCACCCCTCAGTTACTGGTGGGACAGTGTCCTGTGTGTGCTGTTCAGTGGCTTCTGTCACCCCGGTAGGAGAGTGTCCCCAGGCATACATAGATGTGATCATCTTCACACCAGCATAACTCAGGACTCTCCACTCTCCAGTGAGAGAATTTATTTCTTTACTTAGATCAGCAATGATAAAGAAGACGCCTACCCAAGGCTGGCAGCATCCTAGAATGTTCATTATTCATATGCAGTGAAATAACTTGCTCAGGGACAGAGCTGGAGTCTGCCGGAGCTCAGATTCCCACTGAGACTGCAGTGCTTGAAATACAAGTCCATCCTCCCCCTAGAAACACATCCCCCGTGCTCCCCACACAGCCTAGACTCACAGAAGTGAAAATCACGAGCAAAAAGGAGGACGGGGAGTAAATCTGGCTTTCATCCGACGTTTTGAGGAATATAATTGAAGACAGGGTGTGGCTGTAAGAGCCAACAGAAATTAATATAATGTCTGGATTGCTTGGAGCTTCGCTTCTGCTGTGTAGGTTTTCAGGAGTTACCTAACAGAGATGTGCAGGGAGCAGGGCTCTGGGCTGAGGTTGCCCTTCTTTCCCTTCCAGAGTCTCAGGTTTTGGAGGAGACATTGCAGATATTGGGCATTTCTCTACGGGTGGGCAAGGAGCACCTACACCTGCTTCTTTCAGCAGTTACCTAATTGAAGAAGGAATAGGTCTTGCTTTCCAACAAATGGTTTGCAGCACTGAGCAACCTTTTACATGTCCTGGCTGAAAGGTCCACAGGCAACTGAGTTGTATTTTACCAATGAAGATCAGAAATGATCACACAATTCCTCCAAAGTACTCATGTTTGGGATATAATTATGTTCTTTGGAGCTTTACAGGGCTCCTGCCAGTTTCACTGGGATGTGGAACGTGGGACTGATACAGCAAATGCATCCAAGAGCCAGTCCCTGCCTGACCAGGCTGTATTTTAAAGCCAGTCAGATTTTTTTCTGGCTCTGTGCTGGACAGCCAAGGCTGTGTTCGCTGGCAGCTCTCATGGCCCGTGGTACTTTCACTCCAAGCAGCGTGGTATTGCCCTGCTCCTCACAGCCGTGTCACAGTTTGGGGACACTGAGACCTCACCCCAGGTCGGGCAGAGGTGCAGGTATGTGCTCTCCATGTTCTCCAGCAGCGAGCCACCACCTTGCTCTGAAGCACCCATCACCACTGGCTTTTTTCCCCACTGAACTGACTCCTTCACACCCACTCCTGTTTTTATTTGGATTCCTGCAGAACAATGTGTAGGAAAGGACTGTGCAAGTCTGAGACGTAAAAATGTCCCACAAGGATTTACAGCCTAAATGTAGGACAGGAGGAAGCAAATGGTGTTGTAGAGGTGGCAGTGCCAGCGTGCCCAGTGGTGCCATCAGCACTCAGAGCAAGTACTGGAAGTCTTGTGGGCATTACAGAAAAGACCCAAAAGCGGACAAAGAGGCAACAAACGTAAATGTTGACCCACGGTGATGGGCGGCTGAGGGGGAGGCAGGAAGGTGTTGCATTTTCAGGTGATGCTGTGGGCAGTGGGGTTTGGTGCTGTGGGAACTGGCACTGTCCCACTGCACAGCCCTTCCGCAGCGCGACAGCTTGGCTCTTCCACCCTCTGCTCGCCTCGCTTATCGAAGCTGATAATGTTTTCTTGTATCAACTACAAGGAGGGTGTGTCTGATTTGACAGAACTTTGCTTTCATAAGCATTGCTTCAGTGATGTTTGTGCAACCACACTGGAATATGATTTTATCTTGTCACTTGTAATTACCATTGATAATTTGCATAATAGCCATTAGGCAGCACTTATTAAACACTTCTTTGATGTGATACTGAGCTGGCTCCAGACCTCATGCTCCCATCTTTCAAATGCAGACCATTACTTTTTCCTGGCTAATGACTCACTGGTTTATACCACCATGTTTAGCAAAATTCCTGTAAGGCAAGTGAAATAATTATGGCAAGGAGTTTGGTAACAGCATGATCCTAGGTCTTAAATACACCTCAGAGACTGAGGTCTTTCAGCTTCTTTCTTGCTGACTCTTCACATCTTCAGACTGCCTCTGGTAGTGGTGAAGTAGAAGTTCAGCAGAACATTGAGGTGGACGGGACCAGGTTTTTTCCTACTGCAGCTCCCAATCTTCCCTGATTCATTTTGTGAAGGGTTTTAATTTCCTTCCAGACAATGACAGTGCAGCCAGACCTCCCAGCATGGGCATCTCTGGAAGTGCTACTGATTGTCTTGGTTGTCTCTCTTTTTAGAGAATTAAGAGTACAAGAGAATTTGTATTAGGACTGATGGGAACGCTGCTGGGTGAACAAACCTACAGCAATTTCACTCCTGCATGGAGAGCTGTGAGCAGGGCAGGTGGGGAGGCGAACAAGGTGTGAGGCTGAGGTCCCTGCAGGCAGAGCTGCCTGGGTCAAACCAGAACCTGAGCATTCAGGGATACCACAGAGGGTACAGCAGAGACAGGCAGCCAAAGGTGGAGGGCAGCCAGATACCCCCAGAGTGCCTGCTTTTTGTCTTTATTTCATACTTGTACTAAAAAGTCTCTTCATTTCAATACCCTTTCAAGGTGTGGTTCATACTGGCGGTTTAAGGATTCAGTGTACCGAGCTGAGAAATCTCCTGCTTGATTATAGTAAGAGTTTACTCACCTATATAATCCTTTATAAATGTTACTCAGTCCGGTAAACAAAAATACAGACCCCACAGATTGTTACCATGGGTGTGAGTGAGACTGTACCTGTCTGCGTATTTTAGAAAATAGAATTTTAGAGAGAAATTATAGTTCATCCATCACAGCAGAACATGGCCTGCTATTAAAAAACTCAGTGCCTGTAATCAGGTGTAATTGCTTGTGCAGTGCAGTCCTTAACTCATGGCTGATTTCCAGCAGTGGCAGTTTGCAAAACTAGTTGTTTTATTTCACATCAGTGAAGAAACACATCGTAAACCTCTGGTATGTTCACTCCTCAGGGATTTTTTCGGAGGGTGGTGTAATTCACATGTAATCTCTCTCTGTAAAACAGAGGCCATATCTGCCAGAGCAATCACAGCACATTTCATCTACAGCCACTGCTCGTGATGCTGATAGCTTCTGCTCACCAGCCCGAGGGCAGAGAGAACCCCCTGGGGCACCCACCCTTGCTCTTTTTAGCCTTAGAGTCCTCTCTCAGTCTTACCCATTCAGCCTAAGCCTCTGGCTCTCTTGGAGATACTCATTCATTCTTGCTTTACAAGATTTGTGCGTTAAAAGAGGAAAGAAGGAGCTCCCCAGCTGCACTGCCTGGTGTGAGTGGCTGCATGTGTGGAACACGGCAGAAGTTTGGTCTTGGTTGGTTTGGAAAATATAGGTCCCAGGTCACCTCACCCTGCTGTCCCATGTGCTCATCCTCTGCATTTCACTCATCTTCTCTTTCCCATCTCTTCCTATGCTGTTTCCACAGTCCTCACTGCCCAGCACTGCCCAGGTTATAAGCTCCTTGGGCAGGGTAGGCAGCTTTTTATTTCTGCACAGCATTTCATGTGGTGACCTTAGGGGTGCTGTGTAAGCACCGAGGCAGGTTAAATAACACTGAAATGCACCGTGTAATTAGTGCTGCAGGAACTGGAGATAGAGAACTGGGTATAGAAAGTATTCAACACAGAGCCTTGCCCAGAAGCTTATTAGAGCAATTACCCCCACAAGGCTAACAACTGCCTCTCACTTGGACAGAGACCCAGGAGAGGGCAACCCCAAAGGGACAGCTGGAGCCCACCCACGGATGCTTCACCCCGGCCCTTGGTGCTGGTGCAGCCAGAACCACACGGGGTCTGACCTGGAGCTGAAAGCTCAGAGCATGAGAGGTGCCTCAGGAGCAGACAAGGCTTCCTGTGGAGCAAAGACCCAGAGCAAGAAACAGAACTCCCATCTTCGCCGTGTTTTTTGCAAATAGCTCTGTGTGGCCGAGCTTTGGCTTGCCCCATGTTGGCATTCCAGAAACATCTGAGCTCTTTCTTTCTTTCGAGATGGACACTAACTCAGACTCATCACATCCCCTGAAGTATTCTTAGAAGCCTTCAGGTTAGACCTCAGTATAAGGTTGGTTGTCAACCCCCATCCAGCATTTCCCTACATGATAAGGCTGCCAGAGCACACAAGGAGCAGACTGCAGGCACCACGTCTGGCACATTTGTCAGGTGCTGCTACCAGTGAGAAGGGACAGGCTGGATCTTGAGTCTTTGCTTGCCTAAGCAGCAAAACGCAGTTGTGTTCCTAAAGTTTGCAATTCCTTTCTCAGTGGTAATAAAATACCAGCATTTTTTTTTCTGGCTGTTTGTTGTATCTCACTTTTTAAAAAATCCTCTCCCACGTATTAATTTGCCTCACCCTTTTATCTTCCCACCTTTGCCAGCTGGTTCTTCCTGTTTGCCTTTTTTACAAATCCACGCAGAGGTTCTGTATTTAGCATTTTCTCTGGGAATACTTTTCCTCCATGGGGAGGGTGTGTCGAGGCCAGCAGAGCCCTGCTTTCAAATTACTGCTTCAGTATTATTCAGGAAAACTTGTTGTTCTTGATTTTATCCTGTTACTGCACATTCATAATAACCCAAAGCTCTTGTGTATTATATTTTATTACATTAGCACACGCCTACTTAATGAAAACTTGATTTTTGCTTAGAAGTCTCTTTCAATAGAAGGCAGGCAGTCAGACTTCCCTGAAACTCCTCCCCTGCACTCTGTCCAGTCTCCCTGAATGTTTTTGTCCTCATCACCTTCTACTTCATAGCTTAGCTTATGCCTCCTCCTCTGGTAGCAAATGTCCCTTTCCACAGCATCAGCTGGTCCCTTTCCCCCACCCCCCTGAATTCACAGCAGTGTGGCCCATGGGAACATTGCTTATTTTTCATTCTCCCTTGCAATGATTGCTTTGTGGATAGAGATCAAAGGTGGCTTTCTAACCAAGATGTATGATAAATACAACTATCTGTGCAACAATTTTTTAAATACTTGTGTGTTAATTCACTTGGAGAAATAAATTTCTCAGGTTCAAGGCTGTGTTAGGAGTAGCAAAGTTTTATTAGAGGTAAGCTGTGGTAGTTGTCAGACAACTGACCACAAACCCAATTAGCTCAGGTGAAGGCCAGTGGCTGGATCAAAGCAGCAGCAGAGGATGAAGGCAGCAGGCAGCGTGGGTGGCAGGCAGCCATGCAGCAAAACCCCTCGACTGGTGCTAGAAGCAGAACAGAACTCTCAGGTTATTTTTGCCTTGCTCTTTCCAGATGGTTTGTTTTTCAAAAGAGCTCCTCGAGGGGGTGCACAGTGGGGCTGGCAGGGAAGCTCTCGCCTGCAGTGCCCTGCCGAGGGGGGCAGGAAGCATTACTTTTTCAGGGGTTTCCCTCTGGCTTTCTCTTACCTCCCTCCTGCTATTGTACTGACCTTTCTTTTCCCTCTTCTCCTGCCCTTGCTTAATTTTATGTACTTGTTGAAAGACCCGTGGCTGACTGATTCCCTCTGCCAATTCCTCATGTTTGTGTTGTGCTGGAAGTCTGATTTAAACACATTTACTACCAGTAACCCCCCCCAGTGTTAAACGTGTTTTCTGTGCGTGTTTATAAATGCCCCATGGCTGCATCCTGTTCTGCCACAGCCTGTGCTCTACCACCAACCATCACAACCACTATCCTGCACGGCTGACTCCCTGCACTGCCTCCCTCCAGGAAAAAGGAACTGTCTCCAGCCTCTCTTCACCACCCAGGAAAGCCTGGTGGTCCTTCATCCTCCTCTTCCCCAGGTACATGGCAGGACTGAAGCTCATGGTCACACTCCCAGGTTTCCAGAGGACACCTCACCTTACACCTCCCCACCGGAGCGCCGAAGCTTAGGGCAGGCACGGCTGGCACAGGGTGGCTTTCAGCCCACCACTTCTTCCACCTGATGTTGCAGGGATTCCTCTTCCCACTTGCCCTCTGTGGAAAGGAGACAGCTCTGGTAACAGAAGCACCCGACACTCCTGCCCTGGAGATCTACCCCCTGAGCTGGAGCCTTGGCTTTAGCTGCATCTCTTCAGTCACTATTGGACATTTCCCCTTGGAACCACGAGGGTCATTAAGAGCAACAATTAGCACATCCTCCCATCTGCCTGCTGACAGCTGGTGCTTTCCCATCTTGACACACTCAGGATTACCTGGGGCTTTGAGACAAGCTCTGGCTGTGCCATTTCATCCTTCCCAACTGGCATTTTGGAACAGGAACTGATTTTTCTTGTAGCTAATTCAGGACTGAGGAGTCCAGGAGAGCACACCTCAGGGCACCACCATCAAACACCATCAAACTGATGGAGCAGGTGGGTACTCGGGCTGGTTATGTGTGTATGCAGCCATCTAGGAGATTAACAGCATGTTTCAAGATCTCAGGCCATGGGAGGCAGGGAAGAGCCAACTGCTTTGCATGCAAATTAAATTTCCCCAAACCTTAATTAAAATTGTTGTGTGAAACTGAAAATGTTTAGATAATTTATTGTTTCGGTTAATTTAACTGCCAGTCCCTAATCCTGTCTAGCTGTGGCAAAGCCCATAAAACTCAGTTAAATGACAATGTTCATAAACAACCGTGCCCAGCTGGCAGCGGAACGCCCTTCGCCGAGCTGCAGTGCTGGGACAGATCTGGGCACCCCCAACCCCCTGTGCTGGCCCAAGTGGGCTCTGACTTGTGCTCTGGACATTTATCAGAGCCAAATCCTCGAATGCCTCGTGGTTTGGTAACAAGTCAGTACTGGTTCCTCACCACAACATTGATTTTGCCACTGGTATTGGGAATTTTCACACCCCTGGAAGTCAAAGCATAGAGATTTTACTGTGCCCAGCTCTGGCTGCCGTACATGATGTCATGCTGGCCCCCCTCCAGCAGGCAATGGTAGGTCTGGATCTCCTGCTCCAAGCGGCATTTGACATCCAGGAGGGTCTTGTAGTCCTGGTTCTGGCACTCCATCTCTGCTCGTATCTCAGCCAGCCGCTGCTCCACGCAGGAGATCTGGCTCTGGAGCTCAGCCAGGTATTTGTTGTAGCGACACTCCGTTTCCGTCAAAGAGGATTCCAGGTTTTCTTTCTGAGAATGGAAATGACACAAAAGTACCTGGGCATGCAGCAAGCTCAGTCTGTCTGGTACAGGCACACCTCTGGTCGTGTGGCTTTCTAAAGAGAGCTGGGGAAGCTGAGGTGTGAACCCTGGTGTCATCACCTACCATGGTGAGCTGGGCTTGTACGTTGATTTCCAAGGCCTGCAGCTGACGTCTCAGCTCAGTGACCTGTTTGTTGCTTGACTCGATCTCCTGGCTGCTTGTGACGACCTCCAGATTTACCTCCTCCACCTGCAAAGTCAGAAAAGAGCACCGCTGTCCTCACCTCCCCACAGCACCCTGTTGTGGCAGGGGCTGCCCACGTGCCTTGTGCACACCCTGCAGTTCACCCAAGTGTTGCCAATCCTGGAGCCTCCCCACTGATCCCACTGTGACCCTGTAACACCACGCAGTGGCCCCTCTGCCATGACCAGAAGAGCACTGAAATTGGGTGGTACAATTAGGTGCTGAGCACATCCATGACAGAACATTCAGTGTTCTTAAACTCTCGTTTTTCCATTTTCCCCCAACCAGTAGTTTGTAGTACTGTTTGTAGTACCTTGCAGGCATACCACTGCTCAGTCTCTTTGCGGTTGCGCTCCATCAGTGTCTCATACTGGCACCTCAGATCCTCCAGGATCTTCCTCAGGTCTGGGCCAGGACAGGCGTTGACCTCCACGCTCACATCTCCAGTTGCCTGCTTCCTCAGACAGTTCATCTCCTGCAGAGAATGCATGCACTCTATCAGTAATACTGACACTCAGGGGGACTTTCCTTCTTCTTTCTTCTTCTTTCTCTTAAAGGGCAACCTGACCTCTTCATGGTTCGTCTTGAGACAGCACATCTCCTCAGTCAAAGCCTCACACTGCAGCTGCAGGTCGGTCTTGCAGCTCGCCAGCTGATCCAGGACGGGCCGTAAGTTGCAAATGTCAGCGTCCACGTTTTGTCGCAGACCACATTCGGTCTCGTACCTTAAGCCACAGGCAACAAAGAAAGGTCAGCACGTCAGTAAACCATGGCAAGCCCTTGAGCTGAGTTTGTGGGGAAACAACTTAGGACCGAGTTCTTCTTTCTCTTCAGGCACACAGTGTCAATGTCAATGATCACTGTCAATGGTCCCCACACCTTCCACGGGGATCTGCGCTGGAGTACGGCAGCAGGACAAGCAGTGTCAGCATTTCCCCAGCACAGCTCACCCCTCAGTCCAGCACGGGACCCTACTCACTTCACTCTGAAGTCATCAGCAGTCATCCTGTTGTTATCAATATTCAGAAGGATTTTGTTAGTCTCCATGGCTGCACACAGGATCTGGAAAAGAAAACGCGGCAGAGATTCGGGCTTTGTGGCTTCCTCTGGCTCCAGAAGGCCCTGGAGCAAACACCTATGTGGGGTAATGCACCCCACTGGTTTTATAATGATTGCATATACTGGGGTTATTGGCACTGCTGTGGGGAACCCGTGTGCCAGCTTGGTGGAGCAGGCTATGCTGGAACTCCAGTCTTCTGGAAGTGCAGCGCCCTCCTCCCTCCAACCACCCATTTCTTGTAAACTTCATGGGCACAGCATGGGTATTGCCTCTGCCCTTTGACATGGGTCTGTCTGCAGGTGACAGCAAAGCCCTGAGAAATATTAGGATTTTTTGGTAAAACAGTGATTTACCTGGTTTTGAAGGTCTTCGATTTCCTTGTGGAAGCAGCTGTAGTCTCGGGGCTCGCAGCTGGGCCCTACCTTGGCGTACCACTCCCTGATCTTGCACTCAAGGTCGGCGTTGTCCCCCTCCAGGAGCCTCACCTTGTCCAGGTAAGAGGCCAAGCGGTCGTTGAGGTTCTGCATCGTCGCCTTTTCGTTGTTAGCAAATAAGATCCCATCACCACAACCAACACTGGCCCTGGTGAAACCACCAACAACTCCTCGGGTGCAGAGGCCTCCACTGCCGAATCCAAGGGTAGAACAAGCCCTCTGGGTAGCTCCAAAGCTCCCACCAGCTGCACTGCCGGCGCTCAGCTGCTTCCCAAGCAATCCCTCGCTTAAACTGCCACCAGAAAAAGTGCCAACCACACCACCGAAGTCATAGGCAGCGTGTCTTCCCGAGGAGGCAGAGGAGACCTTCCTTGCACTGCCAGCTGCAGAGCTGCCCGCGCTGCTCCTGCCTTGGGAGCAGGCAGTGACGACCTGCCTGACGGCACAGCTCATGGTGACAGCGCGAGGATCCAGCGGGGAGCCCAAGGCAAACTGCACAGACCGCTGCAGGATCCACTTGTGAGCCCTCCGTCCCCACACTCCTCTATTTATACCATTCCCGTGGATGTTGCCACCGGAGAAGGGTTGTTTATTCTTCCTCCTTGTGACCTGGCTAGTGCTAGATGTTTTTTTCAGCCAGAAATATTCCCCCAAAGGCGTTTGTCTCCAGAAATCCCACAACAGACAGATGCTTTGGTTAACAGAAGCGTGTTTCAAAACGACATCAAAAATGTTACTTCCTGAATCATCAGGTCTGACTTGTGATGACAACCAAACACCAGTGACACAAAAAAACGACGATACCCGAGAGTGCCCGGGGAATGAAACATCCCAGCAATTATCCTTCCCTGACGTGGGCGAGTCTACCCGGAAAGTGAAAGCTGTGGGAAAGCCGTCCTATCTGCCAGAGCCTGCTCGACCCCTTCGTGGCCAGAAGCAAGGGTGTCCCCTCCTTCAGCAGCCCTGGGGTCCCTGGGACCAGAGCCAGGCACCACGTTGGGCTGTGCTGCAAGTGCTCCGCAGTGAGGGGCCGTCCCGTTCTTCATCTAATGACCCAGAACCTGCCGGGGTCTGGGTTGTTAGACCTTGAACTGCTCTTCTCTTGGTGAGCACAGAAAAATACTGCACTGGGGCATATCAGTCTTTATTTGTTACTTCTCTTTCTCCTGCCATGCATCAACACATCTTCTTGCAGAGGGGAGTTGCGCTGGGTTTTGTTTTGCTGCTTTTAAAGGTACACAAAAATATTCAAATGTTTATCCAAAATAAAAAATAAAGGGATATTTCCTGAGTACCAGGTGTTGCAGTTAACTACGGATATTCGCTGCGAAGGCAGAGCAGCTACATAAGATGCTTCATAAGAATTCTAAAGCAGTAATATGGAGAATTTCAGGAGCAGCCTGATCCTGCATAGTTCTGACCCAGTTCCAACCAGCACCATGGACATTCTCCACATACAATCTAGGGGAAATGTGTCAAATTTAGAAAAGACACTAGAAAATATCATTCAAAAGAGATATTAAACCTGTTTTCTAGTCTTGGAATGCTGAATTGAAGGAAGAAGGGAAATAATTAAAATGATTTGTCATCTGAATCGTTCATTTCATTAATACTATTAATCCAGCCATGCTAATATTGGCTGCCTTTCCCCCGTGGGTTGTTCAGCTTTGGTTTTGGCATCCAGGTCACCTGGCACATCACAGAAAGGACGCGTCAGGTGCAGCCTCCTTCAGCAATATTGTTTGTGCCATTTGGGTAAGTTCATTAGTCTTGATTTTATCTTGGCACTGCAAATGCAGAACACCTTAAATGTGGTGTGGATTCTGTGTATGTCCATCCTTTGTTACATCCCTAATTAGCAAGTGGAGCCTGTGCCATGGTGCCATGGATGCCTCATCGGTGGCGAGGTCCTGTGGTGTGGTCTGGATCAGGCACCTCTGCCGTGGGGCTCAGAGGGAACTGGGAGCAGAACTGAACAGAATGTGTCTTTTTTCCATAGAAGAATTAATGTCAAATTCACATTTAATTTCATTCAATTGAGAAATACATAGTCCTTCATTTTTCAATGAAAACATTCAAACATTCATGAGTAGGGTTTTTCAATTATTGAAGTCCAAGCAGGGAAGTCCACGTTTCTTTCTTACTTTTTGAACTTCAGACTTTGCCATAAGTCTCTGTAGCCAAAGGTGATTAGAATTGCTACAGCTTTTGTAAAGGAGAGTTATAACTTCACTCTGGGTTTTACTGGATTTGTGTGTTCTTCAGGGTAGTTTTTTCCTTTCCAAAATCTGATTTTTTTATTAAAAGCAGCTCTTGCTTTTACATGACCACACCTCAAGACCTGCCTGCACTTAGAGTCCTCATTCTATTAAAAGATATTTTCATTTTCTCCGAGGAAGCCTGCTAATGACAGTATCTACATGCATAATGGAAGGCTTTTTCCAGAATTAACTTTTATTGACTCCCAGACTGGAGTCTGCAGATGGGAATTTGCTCACCACAGCCCTGCAGCCAGCCACGGGCAGTGCCTCTGATGAGCTGTCCTTGGATGACTCGGGAGCCCCTCGCAGGCAATGCTGTGTCCCAAGGGAATGAGTGGAGGAGAGAAATGATGGCTTAGAAGGATGAGGATGTCCCGGCGGGCGTTTCAGAAACAGCAGTGCAGGCCTGGCAAGGAAAAATTATTACTTCGAGTAACAAATGAGCAGAAAAGCCTCCCCTAGGCAAAGGTGCGGCTCGCAGGTAATCAGCTGTGTGAAGAATAAAAGGAAAGGAATTATACTTCAGCTTTACATCGGTGTCTGGGACTGGGCTTTGTAGGAGTGAGCTGGATGGTGGTAGAGGATGGGCACTGCAGGGTTGTTCCCGAGGGTCATTCTGCTCTACAAAATGATCAAAAAGCAATGAAAATGAGAAAGATGGGGGTTCCCCAGCGGGACGTCCTTCGGGAGTCTCAGGAAATGTTAAGGCTTGAGACAGCTCCTTAAGCATCTGAAGTACAGAAAGCATAATGTGCCCCCAAGAAGGAGATCCAGCTTTTCACGTTATTGCAAACATTCCCTGAGTCACTCGCTGGTTACAGGTCCAAGAGAACTTCCCTGGAGACTCGGTGACTCCGAGTCCCTGTGGTGCCCGAGCTGCCATCCAGCCCTGGCTCCCATCTGGGCTCGGAGCATCTGCCAGGGAGTGCCAGGGCAGAGCCAGGCTCTGTCTGGCACCCAAAGGTCACCAGTGGGGGCTTGTGTCTGTCCCTCAGCCTGTGCAGGGCTGGCCTCTGGCTCCAAGAGCCTTATCAGGGGCTCTGATAACACTGTGAGAACTTCAAAGCAGCCCCAGCTCCCATCTGCTCAATGTCAGTCAAATTTCAGTGTTTCACCTAAGGAAAATTCTTGTGTTTGCTATTTACAAAGTATTTGCTTATCTGGCTACTGACGTAATTGTCATTGCTCTTCCTTTCTGGGAGGTATTGGCTGTACCCAGCCTGCTCTCCATCTCACTGATGGTACCAGGCGCCCCGGGGTTCTGCTCCCAGCTTTGCAAATCACTCTAGGCAAATCATTCAGCTCCTCCGAGTTCCAGTTCATGCTTTGTAGGATGGAGACAGTAATAACAGTAATCCTCCTTCTCCAGGGCGTTGTAGAAACAACTGTTTGATGCAAACATGGAGCTTTAATGATCAGAAACATGATACTAATTGTGAGTATTACTCCTTGTAAGCAATTATATGTTAAATTCCACACTGGCACATCCTACATATTTCTCTCTGTGTCTCAGCTGATGAAATACCTTTCAAGGACACTCTTGGTTTTCCTTTTTTCCCTTTGTGGTCCATTGAAGTTTCACCATTATTCACTGAGGACTTGCTTCTGTAACTCTGTGCTGAATCCCAACAGGGCTTTTCTTCTTGGGTCTTGCAGAAGATTCGAAAAATGCTCTCCAAGGCCAGTGCTTGTCCATCTCTTGGGTGTGATAAATTGTCCGTGCTTCACAGACACAAACTGTGGGTGGCCTCTCTGTACTCGTACCATCGGGGCATTCTGCAGATGGCTCAAGAGTTAAAAAGCTGCCACTCACAACTGAAATGTAACAACTCTCCTCTGATGGCAAAAATTAGGGCCCATTCCCAGATCAATCAGAATTTCCAGCCTGCAGCCTTGCCCATTGCTGTAAAGCCTGAGACCTCTTGATGTTGAAGTACATTTTTGCTTCATCTATTTTTGATTTTTGAGGTGGCTCCAGCTCACTTGGATTGGGAGAATTTCTGTTTCTGCAGGGAAGGTCTGGTACAGTCGGTGAACTCTGCGCCCTGCCCTGTGTTGCATCTCCTACCCTTCTCTGGGATTGCTCAGCAATAGTTCAGGATGATAACATCTCTCCACACGCCCTTTTCTGGAAAGACCTGGCAGGTTCCCCACTTCTTCGATCACCTTCCGTCTCCTTTGCTTGTCTTGTCATGCCCAGCATGACATCACCGGCTCTGTCACGAGTCTGGTCAGGCCACGAGAGTGCCTTTGTCATTGTCTATAAGGCCCAGGATGCCTCTGTGGAGGCTGAAGGACAATGAGTCATCAATAATAACCCAAGAGACAATCATGCTTAATTTTGGCTGCAGAAGCCTCTTGTACACCATCGTGAGCAAAGGGAAGCTGATTTACTGCAAACTATTACCTTTTCCTTTCATCTCAGGCCCAAATCTATATTCCTGAGGTGGACCATGGACCATCTGAGGTCTTGGTCTGAGACTGGACAGAGCTCCCAAGCACTGCTGGCTAGAAATCATGAAGCTGGAGCTCGATCATTCCATCAGGCTCTTGGGTCTAAGATGACTTCCTCTCCTATCTAACCCACTAGCCACATTGGGAGGATGTGTGACCAGCACAGCATCCTTTGGTTCCCATGTGCCTCTCCAGGCACTGAGCAGGCAAAGGCAAACCTGGTGCCTGGGTGCTTGTGCACGGGCTGTGCCACCTAATCCTGCGTGGCAGCTCGTCTGCAGATGCTGTTGACATACGATAACTGGCGCGTGTGCTTCATGGAGGATTTCAGCAGTGATCTACCAGATGCCATAGTGATAAAAAGTTATTGCTACTTATCCCTCTGCAAATTAAGCAATGGTTGGTTTAGAACCTGTGAAGTGAAGGCCTCAGGCAGCATGAAAAGACCTGTGTAATATTTTCATACAATGTGCCCAACATTGTGGTTTACAGACAGCCAAAGAAGACAGAAGGCATGTCCGTGTAGGATTTGCCAGTCTGATGTGGTGCTCGTGGCTCAGAATAATATATAATATAGATAACAATACCAAGAATTAGAAAACTGAGCTTTATTTTGTTGGCTTTAAGCATCAGCACATTGGCCCCAAGCATCACCCTTCCATCACTGCTTCCATTTTGTATCAAATTTATCTGGTTTATATCTCAGTCAGTCTCATGTTTCAAATGTCTCAAATAATTTTTGCTCCAAGTGGAACCCATACCCCTCCATTCCCCTCCTCTCATCGGCTTCTTCTTGTGGTTTCTTAGGACTTTCCCTGGCATGAGCACACAAGCCTGAGGCTTTGAGAGCTCATGTATCAGTGACAGACAAGTCTGCAGTTGCATGAACGAGGGAAAAAGCTTTATTGAATGCGTACAGAGTGCACCAAGGCACCCGTGTGAAATTCGGGTAAAAGGGGAAGGAGGAGCAGGTGAATAAAGTGGTTTCTGCTTTCTGTGCCACAACCCCATCACACACAGACCCAGACAGCGCTGGGTTCAGCTCAGTTTGGGGTTGAGGGTCTGCAGAGCTGCTTGGCTTCCTAGCGAGTGGTGAGTGCGACCTGCTCCCGGGAGGAGACCACCTTCCCATCCTGCACCTCCTCAACGATGGTGCGGACCTGGCGAGAAGTTGACATGACTGCAGAAGGAAAGAGGAGGACAATTACTCAGAGGGCAGGAAGGAGGGAAATGTCTTAACACGCTATCAGATGGTGCATGTTTGAGGGAAGATGTGGGAAATCCCACTGGAAAATGCTGTTTTAAACAACCCTCCCCTGGCTAGGAGGAGGGAAGAGCCAGGCTGATGGGAAACTCAAGGCCAAAGGTGTTGGGTGATTTTTCCAGTCTGTGCAAAGCTGCTCAACCACAAAGCCCATTCAGGGCAAACCATACCAGTGGCAAAGGAGTGCAAGGTGTTTCCTTTCCTGACAGCTTTCTCCTGGCGTTGGTGGTTACAAGATGTGCCCAAGCTCTCATGCCTGCTCTGGGTCAGGCAGTGAGGTGGCACAGCACACCCAAGGAGATTCCCACCCCATCAGTGTAGGAGCTGCTCAAAAAGCAGGTCCCAAAGCTGCCTGGGATAAATGTGTGCAGTGAGAAAGGTTCTTACCATCTCTGCCCGAGTGTGAGGACATAGCAGAAGAGTACTGGGAAGAGATGCTACAAGAGAAGGAGAAAAACAAAGAGAAGTTAAGGACAAAATCCTTCTTTGGTGTTACATGGGCTCTATTTTCAGGTGGGAGGAAAACAGAAAAGTCTCAGCAGTGGCTAAAGCCCTTGGGGGGCAGAGGGACCTCACTGCCCCTTCCAGCAGTGACAGGTGCCCATTACAGCATCTCACCGCAGACAGAAACCAGGGACAGAACCACCAGCATCCATGGCTGGTGTGAATGTAAACACAGACCCTGAAACTGCAATGGGACTGAGTCCCCAGACAGCCCATTTTGTGCCCATCACCCGTGTCCTCCCACGTGCCCAAGACCCGTGCCCTCCCATGTGCCCTCCCAGTTGAAGCCCCGCTACGTACTGGGCGTCCTCGCCCTCCAGCAGCCGGCGGTACGTGGCGATCTCCTGCTCCAGGCGGCATTTGACGTCCAGCAGGACCCTGTACTCGTGGTTCTGGCGCTCCATGTCACACCTCAGCTCAGCCAGCTGCTCCTCCACCCCCGTGATCAGCCCCTGCAGCTGGGCCAGCTGGGTGCCGTAGCGGGCTTCTGTGTCGGCCAAGGTGCCCTCCAACGCCGCTTTCTGCGTGCAGAGGGGAGGGATGAGTTCAGGGGGGGATGGAGGGTGGCAGGGGTGGGAGCACCCCTGTGTCCCCTTGCCCGCAGGGAGCTGAGCCCTCGTACCGTGCTGAGCTGGGACTGCAGGTCGATCTCCAGGCTCTGGATGGTGCGGCGCAGCTCTGTGATCTCCGTCTCGCCGCTCTGGAGCTGCTCGGTGTNAGAACCACTGCTCGGCGTCCCTGCGGTTCTTGTCCGCCAGGCTCTCGTACTGCTCCCTCATCTCAGCCAGGATCTTGGTGAGGTCGATTCCAGGAGCAGCATCCATCTCCACGCTGATCTCTCCACCCGTCTGCCCACGCAGGGCATGCATTTCCTGGCAGAAAAGACACATGATGCACATCAGAGTGAAATCGATCTATTCCCATCATGACAAAGTTCTCATTTGCACCCAACACATGAACCCCACAGACCTCCTGGAGGTTCTATCTGAAGGGAGTGTTTTCCTGACCCTTACTCACTTGAGTGTCTCCTACCATTGTGCACAAGGTACATTTTGTAGGTCCCAGTCTGAGCCCAGCTCTGTGCTCACCTCCTCATGGTTCTTCTTGAGGTAGGCCAGCTCTTCCTTCAAGTTCTCAATCTGCATCTCCAGGTCAGCTCTGGCCAGCGTCAGCTCATCCAGGACCCTGCGCAGGCCGTTGATGTCGGCCTCCACGCTCATGCGAAGAGCTTGCTCCGTCTCAAACCTGAGGACACACACACACAAGGTTGCAAGGTAGAGCCCAATTCTCAGAGGTTTTTCCTCGTTTCCTTCCCCAGCTCAGCATATTTCTGCCAAGCATCTTTTATGAGATGTGCAGGAATGTCCAGGTGATGTTGTGTCCAGGCAGAGCTGGAGGCTTCCCAAATGTCATGCTTTTAGTAAGCAGTGACCTGGTGGAGCAACTTGAGTTGCACAAAGCCAAGAGAAGCCCTAGAAGTAGCTTTTCCCTCCCTTCTCGTAAGAACTCTCAAAGGCTTTGGACTTACTTGGTTCTGAAGTCATCAGCTGCCAGCCTGGCATTGTCAATCTGCAAGACGATGTTGGCATTTTCCACAGTCGCAGCAAGAATCTGGGGGTATAAAAAAGAGTGAAAGAGTGAAAATGAGTTCCTAAAAATGGCATGCAGCATGCGGTGCCTTCCCGGTCAGGAGGGCTGGAGCAGCACTGAACCTCCTGCCCCTTGGGATGGATTTCCACTTGGAGTCTGCAAAGAGATGGGACACTTTCACACCATGCTCAGGAGGAAGGAGTGCCTCCCGCTTTCACAATTACACCTAAGGTGCAAATATTTGCTCAGGGATTTTGAAAATGAATGATTGGCCATTTAATGAGCGGTGTTTTCTGTAGCCACGAGCTAATGAAAAGCTCTCACTGAGTTCTGATGCTCCAGGCGCTATCCAAGCCATAATCCCGGAATATTGATGTGGTAATTTCCCAGCCGCGGTGCGGGAGGGGAGGGAAGGGTCTGCCCTCCTCTTGGTCACGAGCAGAGGGTTTCTGAGAGACCAGCACTTCACTGCTCAGGTCTGGAGACAGCTCCTGCCTCCCCAGGTTTCTGTTCTCCAGATCAGAGCACACCTGGCAAGCTGGAATTTGAAGATCTTTGTGCATCAAGGCAAGAGCCCTTCCCCCTAGGGTGAAGTCCAAGAGAGGGTTAAAGAACTGAAAAATTCTTGGTATGTGATTTCCCCAGGGCTGAGCCCTGAGCCCCCCTTTCCCTGGAATTCACCACCCAGACCAGGTATTGTCATTACCCAACTGCCCACACCTCCATCCCCTCCAGCAGTGCCTGGGCTGACTAAGGGTGCTGTCACCTCCCACGTAGGCAGTGGTGAAGGACCAGGCAATCAGCTCATGATTAACGAGCTCATGAGTAATGTGGACAGAGGGAGGACAGTGATGGCAGGTTAGGAGGGAGGAGGCAGATTCTGGTGCTTCTGTTCAAGGACCTTTGTCCAAAATCAGCCAGGGAGCTGCTAAGAATAAAGAACCCCACTTGGCCATGATTTCATCTACTGCATTTCAGAGCAGGGCACACCTGACCTCAGCACCTCTGAAACCACAGCCCAGTACGTCCTGACTGGTGGGTTTTCACTCTGTGTTTGCACCTCCCAAAGAACAACCATCCCACAGGGCAGTTTTCTTCATTTTTAACCTCTACCTTGAGCCTCCCATCAGGCCAGAAAAGACCTGATTAATTCCTGGATATTTATGAGAACGATTTAGCATCTCCATTTGCACATCATCCAGTAGTGAACAGTGCCAAAGAGGTAACGTGTCCCTGCCTGCAGAGTGCTTCATCAGGAGCCTGGTGAAAGGAGCACATGCTTGGGGCACAAGGTAGCACCAAGGAAAGGCAGGAAATGATCAGCGTGGCAGCACGCGCCCTGTGGCATCGGTAACCTGGGCACCCTCCGACTCCCCCCGTCCTGCCCCATCTTTCTCCCTACACTGAAACAGTCAATAGAAAACCCATCTTTGTGCCCTGGGGAGGACACCATCAGGAACCTGCTGCTGCTGAATTAGGACTGTCATTTCCAAACTCGCTCTTTCTGTTCTCCCATCTCAGACTAATTCCCTGGCATTTGTTAATGCTCCTCCCTTCAGCTTTTAGGAACGGGGTCATCTTTCTAAGAGTGACTTTAATGAAGATGTCTTGGGAATCACAGCATCCTACCTTGTTCCTCAGCTCCTCAATGGTCCTGTAGTAGGGGCTGTAGTCACGGTCTGGACCAGGTCCCTGCTTCTTGTACCATTCCCTGATCTTGACCTCCAGGTCAGTGTTGGCCTCCTCCAGGGCACGCGCTTTGTCCAGGTAGGCAGCCAGGCGGTCGTTGAGGTTCTGCATCGTCTCCTTTTCGCCAGCTGGGAGGATGCCATCGCCTCCACCAAAGCCACCTCCAAAGCCACCTCCAAAGCCACTTCCAAAGCCACTTCCAAAGCCAGCCCCATAGCTACCCCCAAAGCCACCACCGAGGCCCCCTCCTACACTGCTGCAGTAGCTGCCCCCGTAGCCACTTCCAAGCCCCGAGACAACACGGGAAGAGACCGAGTAGCTGCCAGAGCCTCCGTGGACACTGGGGGCTCGGTACCCTCCTCCCCCTACACGCACGGAGGAAAGCCTGCTGGAGCCTCCCCCCAGGCTCCCCAGGCCCTTCAGGGAGGTGGAGGAGGAGTATTGCCTGACAGTGGTGCTCATGGCGAAGGCTGGCGGAGGCTGGAGGGCAGGAGAGAGGCAGCAGTGAGGCAGCGCAGGCTGGGAGTGCTGCTCCCCTCTGCCTTGGAGCCCTTTATAGCCCGGGCGGGAGGCGTTGCCGGCAGTTTTTTTTTTTCCCATTGCATTCCCGATGATTTTCATCACTCCTAAAATCTGAGCCAACTTCCAGAATCGTCATTTTTGCCTTTGTTCTGCTGATGCTTTTTGCCATATTCCACTAGAAACTTTTTATCTCAAAAGGGCGTCTTTCTGCTTCTTCCGTTTCCAAGTAAATAGTCAGGTGTGATTCAAAGGAGGAGGCTCCTTGCTCAGGGCTACATTTTAATACTGGTTTGTACTGTTAGCTCTGAAGCAGAGCTGTTTAGGCAGCGTTTCGATGGAGTAACTCAGCTTCTCTTTTGCTCTTTTTGTCCCAGCCACTGTGTTTTCCCATCTCTGCTCCCACTGTACACACAGCACATCCCTGTCACAAAGCCCTGAACATAGATCTACAACCCCATGAGCCCAATGATGCTGGAAGGAGCTTGGCTGCTGATCCTGGAAATACAAGTCCTCTCTTTTATCCACGGAGATCAGGATGTTCTGTAATGAAAAAGCAATGAAACAGGAGCTCATGCTTCAGGGCTCACCTCGCTTCAGAGACCACCCAAGAGGGGAGGAATATGGACAGGCAATAAGCAGTGGATGTTTTGTGTTGTTCTTTGTGAACGGGAGCCTAGCAAAGCATTCAGAAGGGGCAGGGTATGGCTACTAGCTGGTGTAACTTAACAATTATGAGATGCTCCAAGAATGTGCAATAGCATAAGGTAGATGAGGTTGTAAGGAAAAAAGCTCCTGGTCTGTAAATACTGGGAACAAGAATGCAAATTGACAGTAATGTGGCTTAGCAGCTAATGCTAACGAAGTTTTCTGTGGTGAACACCTCAATCAGTTGTGACCAGGGAGGATGACTTCTGTACAAGTTTGGAGTTTGCAGCTCCCACATAAAACAGAGCCCCAGGCCAGGTACCGGTGCCTCTGAAGAGCAAAAAGGCTGCAAAGCTGAGTGCAGCAGGCAGGGTCAGGCTCTGCCGTCTGCTCCCTGTGCTGACCTGCGTCACGGGCAGAAACCACACGTTGGGGTGTCACTCACCAGTCCTGCAGGGTGTGGAGGAGAAGATATTTCTCATGTGTGTGCATGGTGAATTGTCTGACTGTCTTCACAGACAGGCCCCAACAGCCCCTTCCCAACAGCCAAGTTCTTCCTTAGATCATTTGCCAAAGGAGAGGGGAAAGATTAAGGAGATCAGCAACAAAGGTACATTTCTAAGTATCTTTAAAGGGCACAACTGCCCCCCCTCCCCCAGCTGAGGAAAGCTGGAAACGATACAGGAGTGGGATGTGCCCTCGGAATACCAGGAGTTGGCTGCTGTGGATGAGCACAGCTTGCACTGTTCCCATCTGCCACTGGTGAACGGGGACAAGTCTGTACGACTCGGAGGAGTGGAGGACTGGAATCTCCACCGTGTTTGCTCTGGCTGGAGGACAGGTTCAGGCTCCTGGAGGCAGCATCTTCTCGTCGCGTGAGCCGGGGCACGGGGCCAGCGGACGCCCACTTTCTGCTCCTCCTGGCCAGGTGTGGATGGCAAAGGCAGCGCGGGGGTGGTGGGACGTGCAGCTCCCAGGAATGTGCTTGCAAAGGAAGGGGACCATCAGTGACCAAACCGGTCCCGAGCCCCTGTGTGAGGCCAGGCCCTCAGCCTTGACATGAGCCAGGTCTTTCAGAGCGGTCAGCCCGCAGCAATAATCGACTTCCCACAGCCCAGCTGTAGGATAAACCACAGTCACAGCATTAGGAGGTTCACAGCACATTCTGCCTTTACATGAAATTGCCTTTTCTTTCATCTTTTGTTTCCTCTCCTAAAAATGCACGGTGCTCAAAATATCTATGGGATTTTGATAATACCACAAGGCAGCAATTAAAATCATGAGATGTTAATTAAGACTTCAAACAACATATTAAGAATTCTGCCACTTTGTTTACGTGACCTCCCATTGGACACAACCACAAATGACTCCATAATGNNAATAAAATAGAAAAAAATAAAATAGAAAAAAAATAAAAGGCTGGCCATTAATAAATCAGATTCTGCCTTTGTTTCATGAGCTCATGCACACTATGAGCCCATTTTTTATACATTTCAAAGTCAGAATGCCAGTTCTATGGCATAGCAGTAATTTCACGGGAGCACATTGATGTTTAAACCTGCGATCCTGTCTTCAGGAGGAAACCAGAGATGAAGTTCTGGCTCCAAACACACCTATCAGCAGACCTGGCAGGGGACTTCTCTGTTTATTCTAGCGTGTTTATGAAGTTTGCTCTAATATCAAATTACCATAGGAAAGCTCCCTAAAATGAGCTGGGAAGCTGCACCTTGATGTCTCTTTCTAAAGTGGTCTTTTATGTCAGATTAACTCAGTGTAGCCTGAGAAACCAAACTGTCTTTCTGGAATCAAACAGCACTCTCTGAAACCTGCCCCAAGCTGCCGCTGCCTGTCTGCAGAAGCCACCACCTGCAGCTCCCTCCTCAACGGGTTCCTTAAGGTCAGGACTAATTATTAATGCTCAAGGCAGGAGAGGATCAACATCTGTTTTCCACACCTCCCTCACAATTTGCAGGAGCAGGAGTAATTAAAACAGGGGATTTTGTTAGCAAAGTGTTACTTGTTTCTATAGCAGCACGGATGTGCCCAGACTTTTCCAGGAGAAGAACTTAAAGTGAGGATGAATTCCAGCATCCCCACGCCAAGTGTCGCAAGGGTGGCAGCCAGAGGGGCACGACCAGCATGGGGGTGTTGGTGGTCCCTCCATGGGGAGAACGGGGGGTGCCCAAGAGGTGACCAGGGAAGCCCCAAGGGTTAACTGCAGGCTGTGCCTGTCCCTGCTCTTCTCAGACAACTGAGCTTGGGTGGCTCCACGACTGCCTTCACCCAGCCCCAGGGGCATGGAGCTCCCCTTGGGGACACCCCTCAGGCTTCTTCAAGGGTGTGGGAACTGAGAGAGAGCAGTCTGTAGGACTGCAGAGCTGCTGTGTCTGGAAGAGCCTTGGGTCAATATTCATGCCGTGTTATTTGCCCACAACCTGTCTGTGATGCCCCAGGAGTTCTCCTTACCACAGCACTGCTCTCCTGGGTAGGGTTTATGCGTCTGTGGTGGAACCTGGGTGGAAATGAGATCACTGTTGGTCAGTGGTGAGCTTCAAAACCAAAGCCATGTCTGATCTACCATGGGTCAGTGGATGCTGGGAGTATTTTGAGCTGGCTGGCACAGAGCTGCTGCAGAGGGTGCAGAAGGTCTGCTTGGGGTGATGGGGGGACACGGCCCCAGCTGACACCGGGTGCCACCTCAGCTTCTGGGCTGGATGATGATGCACTGCGAGGATCTTTTCAGTATTTTGAGAAAAAGCTGAATTCTCTCTTATCTCCCTAGAAAATCCAGCCAGAATTTCTGGAAAGGGGTCTTAAAACTGTGTGGCCCGCTCTATTCTTACACACGTTCAGTAGCAATTCTCTGAATCATCCCATTGGTTTAGAAGTTGGATTTATGAAGTAATGAACGTGGCAGAACCCAGCCAAGAATGTGTCTGAACTGGCTTTCCAGGAACGGCTGGGCCAGCTGAGCTGCAGCGTCAGGAGGAGCCACTGGCAGCCAGGAGTGCCAGAAATAACTCCCAGAAGAGTTTTCATCGTTTTGCTTGTCTAGACCATGGCCACCACTTCCCATCACTCGTTTCCCTCACCCTTTAGCAGCGCTTTTGGAAGCAGGAATTAAACGAAGCTGAGTTCGTATTGGGAGGGGCACCAGCTGCTGTGTCCCTGCCACGTCCATGGCCTCATTTCCTCTTACCACGAAGTTCATTGTCTGGACTGCACAGCACCTGCTGCAGGAGGGGCAGGGAATTGTTTGCAGGGCCCTGGCTGCACGACCTGGGTTTTGTTCACTTTCTTGCTTGGACTCACTGAGTTGAAGGCTTCAGCTCTGTGTTTGATGTCCATTGCAGCCGGGGAGGCAGCACCTTGCCCCAGCCTGAGAGTGCCTCTGAGGTTAAACACAAACCCTCTCCCACCTTTCCCCTTCCACAACCACGTAACTGTTCCTTCCCAGACCTGCCCACACCTTCATCCCCATCAGCTCTCTGTGCTGAAGCAGAGAAGCCTCGAGTGGTACCGAAGTGTAGGGGACCAGAGATGGACACCACCCTTTCAGCGAGGAGCTTTGTCCCCCAGCAGCAGGACAGCCCAGCTCTCCAGAGCACCGAGACCAGACCCTGGCTTGCACGAGTGCCAAGAAAAGCTTTATTGGATTTCCACAGCGCTTGCAGAAAGGGTGAGGGGAGCAGGGCTGTGCTGACAAGAGAAGATGAGTTTTGAGATCTGCATGGCCCAGAAGCTGAACCTTCACGGGAGCTTTGCAGCCACCTCAGTGGGCAGCCTGGGTGATCTGCTCACGGGAGGAGATCACCTTCCCATCCTGCACCTCCTCGAAGATTGTGCGGATTTGACGGGTAGTGACAGGTCCTGTGATGGAGGAAGGAGGAACCATTATTTACAGGGAAGGAAGGAAGGAAGGAAGGAAGGAAGGAAGGAAGGAAGGAAGGAAGAAAGGAAGGAAGGAAGGAAGGAAGGAAGGAGAAAGGGAGAAAGTGCCTTAGAGGTTTTCCTGGGTAGATTTTTGTTACCAACAACAGCCTCAGAAACCAAATCTAACCACCACCTCCTACCCCTGAACACTTCATTGCACAGTTTCAGCCTGCACAGGTGATCTTCTGAAACACGTTTTGGTAAGTCAGAAGAGTGGTTTGTGTCAGTTCACATTTTGGAAATATAATAAAAAATAGTAATTTTAGTAAATTAGTAAAAGGAGCCTGTGCACAGAAGGTGGCTGAGGATATGGCAGAGCTGTGTGTGGTCAGGGCTTCAATCAGGACATGTTCTTACCTTCTTTCATGGGCTGTGAGACATAGTGAGAAGACATGCTGGAGGAGAAGAACAGAGAAAGAATGGTCAGAAACAGAAAAAATAAGTAGACTCTAAAGGAAAATCACCATTTCAAAGTCTACTTTTACTTCTTGCACCAGCATGTGGTCCAAATGCCTTCTGGAAACTGCCTGGTGTCAAAATCTGAAGGGAGAGAGTGGCAAGGATGGGTGTGTGCCACAGGGATCCAGGTGTAAAGGCAGCAATGCAATGAGCAGCAGTGGTACCTGCTCCTTCCCCAGGGTCACAAAGACACTGGAGGGGAGGGAAGGAGATCCCAGGGATGCTGCAGCACTGTGATAACCACTGGGCTGTGCTGGACAAGTAGGACCAAAAAGGGGAGGCCCTGTTGGATGCCATGGGTTGGGAAATGGGCTCACAGGAGCCTCCAGGGAGCTCAGGTCATTTGGTTTTTATTTCCATTGCTATTACCTGTGTCCTCCCATGTGCCCAAGACCCGTGCCCTCCCATGTGCCCTCCCAGTTGAAGCCCCGCTACGTACTGGGCGTCCTCGCCCTCCAGCAGCCGGCGGTACGTGGCGATCTCCTGCTCCAGGCGGCATTTGACGTCCAGCAGGACCCTGTACTCGTGGTTCTGGCGCTCCATGTCACACCTCAGCTCAGCCAGCTGCTCCTCCACCCCCGTGATCAGCCCCTGCAGCTGGGCCAGCTGGGTGCCGTAGCGGGCTTCTGTGTCGGCCAAGGTGCCCTCCAACGCCGCTTTCTGCGTGCAGAGGGGAGGGATGAGTTCAGGGGGGGGTGGAGGGTGGCAGGGGTGGGAGCACCCCCGTGTCCCCTGGCCCGCAGGGAGCTGAGCCCTCGTACCGTGCTGAGCTGGGACTGCAGGTCGATCTCCAGGCTCTGGATGGTGCGGCGCAGCTCTGTGATCTCCGTCTTGCCGCTCTGGAGCTGCTCGGTGTTGATGGCCACCTCCTTGTTCAGCTCCTCCGTCTGCAGCAAGGCAAAACCGTGCCGTTACAGCACTGGGGAGGGACACAGCCCCACATCCCCCCGGGCCCTGCCGTGCCACCAGCGAGCAGCTCACCTTGCTGAAGAACCACTGCTCGGCGTCCCTGCGGTTCTTGTCCGCCAGGCTCTCGTACTGCTCCCTCATCTCAGCCAGGATCTTGGTGAGGTCGACTCCAGGAGCAGCATCCATCTCCACGCTGATCTCTCCACCCACCTGCCCGCGCAGGGCATGCATTTCCTGGCAGAGAAGAGAAACACATCTTCATGCCATCCACCAACCGGCGTGCAATGATGTTCCTCTCCAGACAGAGCTCTCCAGGAAAGGCAGCATCCTTCAGCAGGTATTTCTGGGTAGATCAACAGGAAGCAAACTGGGGCCTTTGCTCCACAATCACAAATATAAACACCCAAATTCTCAAGAAATCTCAATTTGAGTTAAATCTGGTTTTCTTCAGAGAATAAATCAGAGCCTGTAGCTGGCTTCATTTCTCAGGAGAGAGACCTTCCAGGCCTGAAGCTGCTGGGTTTGTCAATAAATCTCTAACAGCTACATGGACGTTACTGAGATAACAAGAGGTGAATGGTTTTATCCAGGCTCTGGAGAGGATGCACTGTTACCCAGAATGGATCATCTCTACTTCCTTACCATCACTTCTCACCTTCCCTCCCAGCAGTTCAAAACTCAGCATAGACTTAAAGTCCAGACCTCATATTTCTGGACTTTTTTGAGCTCAGCTCTGTGCTCACCTCCTCATGGTTCTTCTTTAGGTAAGCCAGCTCCTCCTTCAAGTTCTCAATCTGCATCTCCAGGTCAGATCTGGCCAGGGTCAGCTCATCCAGGACTCTGCGCAGGCCATTGATGTCGGCCTCCACGCTCAGGCGCAGAGCTTGCTCTGTCTCAAACCTGGGCACACAAAAACACTCATGAAGGTCACACAGGACCTTGCCCAGCTGGGGACAGAGCACCTTGGTTTGTTGCTCCCTTCCTCCATGCTGCTGCTGGCATGGTGTCAACACTGCACGACGCCGATGGTGCATGGACAACCTTCTGATGGAGAATGCAGGGGAGCAGCTGATAAAACAGAGCCCATCTGAGCCCATAACATCACCTTGGCCCTGATATTACTGAGTCTGGGTTTTGTTAAGCTAAATGCACACCAGTTAAACGCACAGCAGAGGCACAGTGCATGTTCATGCTCATACCACAGAGGAACAAGCAGTAGGAATAAAACAGTGAAGTTCTGAAGGAAGCAAAACAATCCCTAAGCACCAATAGATTTAGAAAATCAGCCCCTTTGGAAATGACACCTTCATTTTGAAGGGTTTGTTTCCACATTGCCTTTTTGGGTTTTGGATGGGATTTTCTCCTCATGTCCTTAAACATCTCTGCAGACTTTGTTCCCTTTTTCCAGGAAATGTGGCTTACTTGGTCCTGAAGTCATCAGCTGTCAGCCTGGCGTTGTCAATCTGCAGGAGCAGGTTAGCATTGTCCACTGTGGCCACCAGCACCTGGAGGATGGAGGATAAAGAAAAAGAACTAAATGAGTGTCAGGAACTCCTCCTGACTGCCCAAGGGATGGGAGCACCAGTGAGAGCATTGGGACAAGAAGAGTTTTGGGATGCTCAGGGTTTCTGTAGCAGGAGGAGCATTAAATCAGGACAAGGGAGACACAGGAAAGGGCTGCTGGCTCTGGGACCTCCCTTTCTAAAAACACTTCAGTATTTCAGAAGGCAGCATGAAGCCACGTAAGATGTGTGAGGTCTGATTTGTTCCAATGCTTCAGAGCAGGTGCGGATTCTGCAAGCACCAGGAAGGAACCACCCGCCCCACCACACACAGCACCACACCATGAACCCGTGGGTGCTTCTGCTTGGCAAACCTTGTGCCCAGTTCTTCTGGGATGGATTTCATTTCTCGACTGCAGAAATGGAGCAAAACACAGTAAGTGGGTGCCTGCAGCTTGAGTTTTATGTTACAAAACCAGGAGCAAATAGGGGAGAAGATTCAGGTCGGAGTTTGGGAGAACATCAGTTATGGGAGCGAGGAGGGGGAGGGAAATGGATTCCCTGCATCATTCCCAGCACTGCTGAAGCTCTGGCTGCACTCAGCCTTCTGTCGTGTTTACTGGGGGCAATTGATGCGTAAGAATTAACAGAGAGGAACAAAGTCAACTCTTGAGTATTTCCTCCCAAATGGGGTGGTGGGAATTGAATCAGAACTGAGCCAGAGCTGCCCAGGGGGGTGGGTTTGCACCAGTGAGGAGAACTCCTCACTGGCCAGTTCCACCCTTTTAGCATCTAAACCACTTCAGTACAGAGGAGCTGCCACAAGTTTGCAAACCCTTGGACTGAACGTTTACCCATCTGACATCAGTGTGTGCACACCTAGAGCTTTCCCTGCACGTTCATTTTAAACTCCCCAGAACACTTCAGACTTGTCCTTGCTCTTCATTTGAGCATCACATCCTTTCACTTTTGCTTCTTCCAGTGAAAACTGCTGCTTGTTCCATCCAGAAGGATGTACTCAAAACCTGACATTGAGACATCTCTGAATTTCCAGCCTGGTGCTCTGCATTGTGCATCAGAGACATTTTTTATGACATAATTACCTTTAATTACAGAGGCAGCAGTCAGTGCTTCTGCTTCCTCTCTGATAACAAGACGTCCCACTGTGTTAATCACAGCATCCTACCTTGTTCCTCAGCTCCTCAATGGTCCTGTAGTAGGGGCTGTAGTCACGGTCTGGACCAGGTCCCTGCTTCTTGTACCATTCCCTGATCTTGACCTCCAGGTCAGTGTTGGCCTCCTCCAGGGCACGCACTTTGTCCAGGTAGGCAGCCAGGCGGTCGTTGAGGTTCTGCATCGTCTCCTTTTCGCCAGCCAGGAAGACGCCATCACCAGTTCCAAAGCAGGCTCCAAAGTTACCTCCATAGCTACCTCCATAGCCACCTCCAAAGCCAGCCCCATAGCTACCCCCAAAGCCACCACCAAGGCCCCCTCCTACACTGCTGCAGTAGCTGCCCCCGTAGCCACTTCCAAGCCCCGAGACAACACGGGAAGATACCGAGTAGCTGCCAGAGCCTCCGTGGACACTGGGGGCTCGGTACCCTCCTCCCCCTACACGCACGGAGGAAAGCCTGCTGGAGCCTCCCCCCAGGCTCCCCAGGCCCTTCAGGGAGGTGGAGGAGGAGTATTGCCTGACAGTGGTGCTCATGGCGAAGGCTGGCGGAGGCTGGAGGGCAGGAGAGAGGCAGCAGTGAGGCAGCGCAGGCTGGGAGTGCTGCTCCCCTCTGCCTTGGAGCCCTTTATAGCCCGGGCGGGAGGCGTTGCCAGTGTTTGTCGTCACCCCTGACAGCCAGAGCTAAACTTCAGAATCATCATTTTTCTCTCCCCGATTTCACGTCTTTTGTCACATCCCGCTGGAAGCACCAGGGCTCGTGCAGGATCTGCTCCTGCCGCTGTAGTTCCCAGCACCCAGAGTGATTCAGGCTCCTTGCTCACGGCTACATTTCAACATTTCACTGTCACACCGGGACGTGGAGGTGCTGGCTCCAGCTCTGCCCGATGCTCCCAGTGAATCCTCTGGGATCTGCCAAGTCACCCACAGGTGCCTTAATATCATTAAAAACCTACAAATCTATTTATTTGCTTTTTTAAAGAGCCTAAAGCCAGCGAAAGCTGCTGACTTAAGAGCTCTGCGCATCCATAATCCCTATACGGGCCAACCCAAAGCCAGACGGAAATTTTCCCGTCAGGACCTCTCTCCCAGGACAAGCACAGACCTGGCGGGGTTTGTGTACTGATGCCTTATTTGGCAGAAGTCTTGTAGTGCAAAAGAGAAGAAAGTCCCGTGATTTCTCCTTACCTACTGGTCTGCAGAGGCTGGAAAGCCCCCATAGAGATGGTTTTGCAGTCCGTTCACAAGGCAGATGCCTGATGCTTCCCAGTGGCACCTGCTGTGCTGCAGCACCTTCCCCAAGCCCTACAGAACCAGCCTGTGACTTCGGAACTATTTGTAGCAGCTAAAAACTTCTGTGCTGCAACTTCTCCTATCTCATTGCTGCGACAGCTTTTAATGCTTAAATAGTCTAAAACAGAGAAAAAGAATTTGAAGCTACATTAGATACTGGCTGCCAGGACAGTGAGGAGCAGTTTCTGATGGGAAGAGCACGATCAGCTCTTATCAGTGTTTGTGTCTGCATGCAAATAAGCTGCTCCTGGTCTAATGGTCTAATGGTTAGGAATGTGATGGAATAAAGGTTGGACTTGATGACCCTGGAGGTCCCTTCCAACCATAATGATTCTATGATTCTATGATTCTGTGATTCCACATCCACATCTGCAGGACACGATGCAGGACACGTCAGTCAGTAGGACCAGCAGCACGACAGTGGTCAAAGCACAACACACACAGAGGTGAGGAGCACGAGCACTGCGACCACCTCTGAGACCAAGGGCTTAAACAGGACCAGGCAGGAGAGATGTGCAGGGACCAGCACTGCAGCCACCCCGGCCGCCACACCTGCATTGTGCCACGAAGGGATTGAGTGTAGTGAATACAGCAATGCAGCTGGACAGGTATTAGAGTGAAAAAAAGGCAGCAGAGAACCAGGAAGGGAGACACTGCTCTGTTTTATTCTTTGTTGGGGAAAAAAAACAACCCTTTAGTGATGTGGCGCCAGCTCTTTCAGTGCAGAGTGGAACATCGCACACCCAACCTGCCCGGCTCCACTGATCTCATCCTCGGATCAGAGAAGCTATTTTTTCCTTTTAGCAGAAGTGCCTGTGAGGTAGTGAAAGAGGGTTATAGAGATTAGGAACCCTTTTGTGCTTTCTCTCCTGTGCTGATCTCCCTCCTTCCCGGGGCCCCTCTGGCTGTTTTCACATTCTAATGCACTTAACTGATTTTTGGAGTTGCTGAGATGTTCCCAGAGCCTCACCCTTGGTAATTCACAGTGCCTCCTTTCATCTGTTCTCTGAAGGACACAGTAACAACAAGGCTTTATGTGCATCAATGCCAGATCTCAAGGACTTAATAGGGAGTCACGATCTCTTTCATTGAGCAGCTCCAGCAGCCGTGGTGTGATTTTCTGGGCGGCCATCGAGGAAGCAGCTTAACCAGAAATAGACTCTAGACCCTCTTAGTCGAGGGCTCTGCTCTGTGGGCAGCATCCCCCCAAGAACTGATCCAGCTTCACATCTGGATGCTGCAAAATCTGGGGATTTGGGATGCACACATGCTCTGTCCTTTGGAGAGCTGGGGGACAGGAGGGAACCTGGGAGCAACCCACCACTGGCAAACGGCAGAGTGTGCAGATGATGGTGTTCAGCTTGCAGCAAGTCCTGGAGCAACTTGGCAGGGTGAGGATCAGTGTTCCTGCTGGCCTGTTGCCCTCCGCAGTGGGGGGTACGAGGTTACCCAACAGCTGTCGTGTGGGAGCTGTACTCAAGTGCCATTCCTTGGCCACCCTTGCTCTGGGTTCTTCCAGATGTGCTTGCTTTGCTCACGTTTGCTCCAGCAAAAACATCCTCCTGGTCCAGGCAATTCCTGTGTTGGCCGTGAGCCCCTCACATGGGCCAAAAACTGTGCCCTAAGTTCTGTCCCCCTGCTCAGGTCACCCCCACATTTTAGGCCAAGTTATGGGTCAGCCTGAAGGTGAGAACTGCCCTAAAAGGAGGCAAAGCCCTGCCACAGCCACCCAGGCAGGAGATACGTGGGTTTAGGGGCCTTTGTTCTGTATTATCATGACCTCAGCCCATTTTTAAGCTCTTTTATTACAGCTGGCACAGGAGCCCAAGAGGAGAGCTGGAGACTGTCCTGCAATATCAGCTTATTCTGCTTTTCTCTGGTCAATGTTCTGCTCTGATCTGCTGCCCTGACCTCCGGCTGAGCTCTTAACCAGTAACCCCCAAACTGGCCCCACTCTTGCAAGAGAAGCTCTTAGCACAGAGCTCCCCTTGCGCCGGCTCTGTCGACAGGGTGTGATTATCCAGAGGAGCACGCAGCACCTCAGCTATTTCACCTTACCAGAAGAATTTGGTCTCCCAGGCTCTCCTGAAACACACACCCACAATAAATTCCCTTGAGATAAAAAAAAACCCAAGAAAACACATCGTAATGTTGAGGAGATGGTATCAGCCTGTTCCAGCGAGAAGCACGCCATAGATATTATCTGTCCCTCAGGTGTGCTGCAGGGGGAAGGAAGGAACTGAACCCCTCCAGTGTGCATAAGAAGAGAGGTGAAATTACACCTTAGGAGTGGACAAGCTATGCACAGAACAACCTGGTGTGGGGACGGCTGGTGTTCGTGGTCAGCTTGTGGCATCTGCCCCAAACAACAGTACTTAATTGTGCTTTTAATGCCATAATAAGAGCTAATTAAGAGTCATCGGGCTTCCCCTCTAGGCCAGCTTCTCCTGAGTGCCTTTCACAGCAATTCACGGCTCAGGAGAAGCTAGCTGAGGGATGCAACCCTGGGAAAGACATCTCCTGTGTGTAAGCTGTGGCAGGCACAGGCTTTAGCCTTGCTGGCAGGTTTGCTTGGGGAGTCTGAACACCACCAAAATGGGTAACAAATATATCAAGGTGTGGAGTGAGAGATGCTGTCTCTGTTTCTATCTCAGCTGCTAATTCTTTATCTTCTGTGAGGACGTGTCCTGACAGCCCCCTCCACATTATCTGGAAAAAAAATGATCCCAGATGTGTTACCATGAAAGGAAACTTCGTGGTGTGTGTGCAATGGAAACTCCCTCCAGGGCAGGTCCAGGGCCCTTCGCCACCCAGCAGCGAGACGAGCGGGGGTGGCCCCAGCTGCAGTTGGTGGGGGATGCTCAGACCCTTTGGTCCCCCCCTGCTCGTCCCCTTCATCTGCAGAAGGGAGGAGGCAGCAATGGAGACAGAAGGGACAACAAGGGGAGTGACCCTACACTGTCCTTCTCTGGGCTCCAAACTGGGTCCTGCCAATGGTGCAGCCAGACCTTGCTCTGCCTGTGGGACCCTGCAGGAGCCTCCACCAGGTGCCCTGTGTCAGGGCCACGCTGGGCTCCTCACGGTCCTTCTCCTCCTCTCCATGCAGAGGGAGGAGGGTGATGCTCCTCGTGTTGGCCTGTGCCCCAAGCTGTTTGGAGGTCCTGGCCCTGCTTCATTTGTTGCTTCACAAGCCACTGCCACCAGCGAGCCCCTCGCTGGAGCACAGACCCCTGGCCTGAGACCCCCCCTGACCCTCCCAGCACAGCCAGGGAGCTGGGTCCTCATGGGAGAGATTGCTGAGACTCGGTTGTTTGGCAGTGTGGAGCAACGTGGTTATCTCTGCCGTGCTTCAGGGATCACGGACCTGTCTGGCACTAGACAGTCCTTCAAGAGATCATTCAAGGTCTTCCCCCAGCTCCTGATGCTCTCATTCATCCTCGCAGCCACCCAGGAGCTGTGACCACCCATCTTGCTGCCAGCTCACCCAGTGCTGGCTCAGCACTGCTTTCCTGCTGCCGTGTTTTAGCAATAAAGATACTGGAAGGCTTCTGATCACAACCAGTTTCATCTCCAAGGACCAGCTCAGCCCTTCTGCCCCTGCTTGGGGATGAGGAGCCCATTCCAGTGAGTTCAACGCTGTGAACCTCTTGGCTCCCTCTCAACCCAAACGGGCTCCCTGGTGACACTCTGGCTCATTCATATGCATCAGGACTCAGGCTGGCAACGATACGCAGAGCCATGGACTGGAGATGGGGTCCAGGGTCACCCCGCAGTGGGTGCAGCACCCACGTTCTCCCTGTGAGTCTCTCCAAGCTGTCAAGTCAGGGGCACGACCAGAGAGTCGCTCTGGCTGGTGAGGGGAGGACAGATGGACAACAAATGAGCGCCTGTTTTACTCTAGACAGAGAGCACTGTCCATGCCCGAGCAGAGCCCAGCTCCCAGGCTCTCTTGGGTTGCTTCAGCTCTATCTCCAAAGCAAACTCCAACCTTCGGAGTTTCCCACGTTATTTTTTCAGTGGCTTCCAGATAGTGAGCAGCTCTTGCATTTCCTCATGTCTCATGCTGCTGGTGTGGAAATAGGATCACACCCTGTCTGTTCATTCCTCTCCCCTGGCTGAGCATGGCAGAGCAGGCAGGGAGTTGTACAGATACTTTCCCAAGCTGACTGTAGGCAACAAACAGCGGCTCCGTGCCCACACCCACTGCACCTACGATGACTCCGGGCCAGGTTTCCAATCCACAGATGGGAACCCCAGCTTGGGGATACGCGTGACGCTGGCAGTGGGGTGAGGCAGATGCTGGCGTCAGCCTGGAGACACATGGACCCACACAAGGGCAGGAATTTCGTTTTCCTCCCTGCTCTGGGGTGTGGCCGGGCACGCCGAAGGCCCCCGGGTGGATGCACCAAAGCCCTTGTCAGTGACAGGGACTCCCCCAGCCCTGGGACGACTCCACAGCAGCCTCTGCCAGGATTTGGTGTCCTCCCACTCCCAGGGCTTATCCTGACCTCTGTGCAGACCCACCTCATGCACACAGCCCCGAGCCCTCGCACTCTGTGCTTCCCTATTACTGTCCCTAAGCCCCTCTCCCTGGGTGGGACCCTGGCTCTCAGCTTGGTCCCCTCTGGAGGGAGGTTTTGGTGTGGCCCCTCGGGTAGGATCTGCTGTGTGTTCTGATCCCCCCTCCAACCTCCCTCCCTGTTCCCCTCCAGGGCTGATGGCTGCAGTGCTGTTGCCTGTGAGGGTCCTGCCATGGCCCAAGGGCAGCAGGATCTGGGCACCTTGTGGAGGTGGGGGACAATGGGCGAGGGCTCCCAGGAGGCCACAGTGGCTGCTGGGAGGGGAAGGGGCTGCCCAGCCACAAGAGCCATTGCACAGGGGAGATGCCCTGTGCTGCCCCACAGCATTCCCTGGGACCAGGCTGAGCCGTCGCTTCCCACACCATTGCTGCTGCCCAGCTGCTCGTTAATCCACACTTGGCAAGCAGCCTTCTGAAGCCATGACCAGAACTGAAACACTCCTGCGAGCAGAGGTCCCCAGCCATAAACCTGTCCCCCATCCATCCCCGGACTCCCCCCAAGGACCAGAGCCTCCAGCACCCCCCAGCACCTACTGGGACCGCGCTCCTGACTCCCCGCTCCTCCCTCGTGCCGTGCCCTGCAGGTCTCCTGGCTGAAGTCCACAGCTCCACCTCGGAGCACTAATGATTTTCTGAGCAGGAGTTCAAAGAGAAGAGGCAAAGCCGCCCGTCAGCTGGGTGTCTGGCGTGAGGCAATGCCCTGCCCGGGCTTGGCACAGCGCTGGCTCCGCTCTCTCGCCTGGGGCACGGCTGATCCTCCTGATACGCAGCAGTAATCATGAGCTGCAGCTTTGCAGTCGGCTCTCTCGCCTCTGGTAGTTTTATTATTTAATTTTTTTTTAATCCAAATAACTGTGCTCCACCAGTCACAGCAGGTGATTAACCCTCATCCCTTTCAGCACAGACACGGGGCTGGTTTGGGGTGGCAGGAGGTGCTCGGTGGCACAGCAGGGCTGGGACAAACTCCCCCTGCCCCCCCCCAGTGCCGAGCAGGGGGAGGGGGGGCTGAGCATCCTTCGGGCACAAAGTGGCGGTGGACTCGGGGGTGTCGGTGCATCCAGCCCG
>VZRW01004696.1:0-21635 GCA_013398125.1 Aegotheles bennettii | reverse complement strand
CCCGGGGCCCGCCCAGGGACCGCTCCCGGGCCGCTGTGCCCGGCGGGGGCTCCGTGTGCCCCGGGGATCCCTCGGGCTCTGCCCTTCAGGGGAGCGCTGGGGGAACGAGACCCCCGCCCTCGGCCTGGCCGGTGCCTGGGGCCACCCCTTGGAGTGAAACCAGGGAAGCATCGGGCAAGGGGACATCCAGGGCTGCGGCTGGGGGCGAGCGGCTCAGAACCGAGCTCAGAGCACAGCAAATCGGCCAGAAAGCAGCCTCAGAGCCCCCCAGCAAAGCCACCAGCCCCGGGGGGCGAGGGGATGTGATCAGTGCCACCTGGGAGGGGACAAGCCACCAGCTTGGATGGTGATGGGACACAACCAGTGCCACCTGGGAGGGGGCTTAGAAAACCCCTGGTCACTAAAGAGCCAGGTGCTGCTGAAACTGTTAAAATGGGGTTAAAAATCCAGCTGTTTCCCACCCGATCCAAGGGAACCTTTATCCCATCATATTTTGGATGCCTCAAGTTCCATCAGGGGAAGTTTAGGTTGGAGATTAGGAAGAAGTTCTTTACTGGGAGGGTGGTTGGGCACTGGAATGGGCTGCCCAGGGAGGTGGTGGAGTCACCGTCCCTGGGGGTGTTCAAAAAACGGGTTGATGAGGCACTTGAGGCCATGGTCTGATGGTCTGATGGTCAGGAATATGATGGGATAAAGGTTGGACTTGATGACCCTGGAGGTCCCTTCCAACCATTGTGATTCTATGAATGTCCTTCCTCAGGAGCTGCTATTTTGGGCTGCTCTGCTGTGCCCCAGAGCCCCGTGGAATGGGAGGATGAACATTGATTTCCCCCAGGAAATAAATACTCATGGATAGCTTTAACTAAATGATCCATAATAATTTTTGTTAACGTTTTGCATTAATCTAAGGTCGAGCAAATTAGGAGAAACTGGGAATTCAGCACCTGGATGTAAATCCTGCAGAGGGGAGGGTGGGTGATGGGGTTTAACCAGACCCTGGGTGTAGCTCGAGGCCCTGGCAGCTCTTCGTGGGGCTGGGAAGGTTGCTGGGGGTCCCACCAGTGAGGGGTGAAGGTTGGGGAGGTCCATGCTCAGCAGTTTTTGAACCAACGGGGTGCAGAAAATGAGGATTAAAGGAGGAGTGTGGAGGTTTGGGGGGCTGGAGGGTGGGCAGGCTTAGGGGAGATGTGGGGTAGGGTGGAGGGGTGCTGCTACGGGGAGGCAGTGGGAGAGGGAAGGTGGGTTTTAAGAGGGTATTAACAGCTTTCAACACTCGGGGTTTAGCAGAACTTAGAGCCACGTGTAGGCTGGGGAAAGGAGAAAAGAGCAGCGACCCAGACTTTGACGAGCGGGGTGTTTGGATATTGAACATGCCAGGCTGGAAGGAGAGCAGGAGTGGTGCCAGGGCAGTTTAACAACTCGTGTGGTGTCTCAGGAGCAGTTCAGCATCTTTTCATCCTGAATCTTCTCATTGGGTGGCTGTCGCCTTCCTCATGTGCTCACAGCAGGGTGTGAAGGTTGAAGTAGTCAATAGCTGACAGAAATCTCTCCTGGAGTCACGGCGCTTCCTCTCCTGGTCCAGCACCCCAGGGCCTGAGCTCCAGCACTGCTGGGGTGGAGTGAGGAGGAGGAGCAGCCATGAGCTCACATGGAGGGGCTGGGAGGAGGACAGGAGAGCTTTAGGGGTGAGTGTGCAGCCTGAGAGACAGGAGGTTCTGGTGTAGGAATAATGTGTGCTCAGAGTGATTCCTGGTGCTGTGAGCAGCGGGATGGGGGCGTTGGAGCAGTGCTGACACCCCAGTGTGACAGGGGGCTGTAGGAAGTCACCCGCCAGGTTCCTCAGATTGACCATCCTCAGTTTGCTACCAGAGATCAGCGTGCCCCAAGGTGCAGTGGTGGTGGGAACACTGAAACCTTCCTGCACTGGGAAGCAGAGCCCCACTGATGTCCAGCTCAGGCAAGAGCTGAACATATTCCTGGGCTTTGCAGCCCCGGGAGAGCTGGAATCTGGTCTGAGCACGGAATTCACCCTTTGTTCCAGACATTGGGAGTTGCTTGGTGGCTCAGAGGATACGTTTAGGAGCTGTGATCATCTCAAACACAGCCTTGGAATCGCCTTGCAGGCATGTTTTCCAGTTCAGCATGGATTTGCTGCTCGGATTTTCAGGATTTGGGTCCTCCAAACAAGACCGTTGGCCTGGGTCGGGGCTTCGGGAATGGAATTCCTGCTGGCTGCCCGTCTGGAGCCCTCCTGGGGGACAAGTGTTAGAGCTTCCCAGCCGTTTGTGCCCTTGAAAGTTAAACAGAAAGCACAAAGCATGGTGCTTCCTGCAGACCCAAACTCTCACAGCCCAGCCCTTTGAGACTGGGGGGGGAGGTTTATAAAGTGCCAGCCCCCGTGTTTCTTTTGTTCCCCCTCCCGCCAGCCCCCTCGGGTGTCACCCAAGGTGGCAGTTAAATTAAAACGGGGTCATTTGAGATCAAAGTTGCTGCTGGGAGCAATGGTAACAATGAAGGGGAGAGGGGTTTTGTTGCCTTCAAACAGGCTGGAAAAGCTGCCTTTACCTCGCAGGCTTTGCAAGCGGAGTTCCAGGGGTTTATGGAGTCCCAGCGGTTTATAGCGGCTCTTTCAAGCGCCGGGAGGAAATTCCAGCTGCTGTACTCTTACACTGTTAATTTTGTTAAGCCTTTGTCAACCTTTTTTTTTCCTTTTCTTGTAGATTATAGCACCTATAGCCAAGCTGCAGCTCAGCAGGGGTGAGTAGCATTACGGTCCTAATCCTCTCTGTTTTACAAAGATGCCATATAAGTCTGTAATAATTGTGGTTTGAGCCTAACTCGGGTGTGTTTGTAAACCCCGTGGTTTTCCTTTTGCTGTTAGATGTTTTCTTGCCTTAGACATTTGTTTTGTGTGGGTCAGGGACACGGGGACACGTTATAAATGTCTTTAAATTCATTTCACAGCTACAGCGCATACGCACCTCAGCCGGCTCAAGGATACGCGCAGACCACCCAGGTAAATGGCATCCAAAGTTGTCTCGTAGCTTCCCACGCAGCCCAAACCTCTCCTGAAAGTGAAAACAAATATCAAGGAGCCTCGATGGTCCCGTTCTTTGTTAATATGTTGAGCTAAGGTGGGAGGGTTGTGATAGCCAGGTGCTGGGTGTGTGTTTGACACCGCTGTGTTGGTGTTTTGCTCAGTGGTGTAGGGGAGAAAAACCTAAATAAAAAAAAAGGGGGGGAGATTGCCACTTGTGAGGTTGCAGCAGTTGGACAAAGGAAGAGGAGGGTATAGGTTTTTTCACAGAGTTATTCTAGCTAAAGTTATTAATTCTGCCACTTGGCTAGGCTGCAGAATGATGGTGATCTTCAAGACGTGAATTAAACCACGTTTATTTTTAATCCTTAGAATCCAAGTTACTAAACCCATATACACACCCTCCAGCTGTGTTCTCCAAGGTGATCTTCTGTCCTCCAGAAGCAGTGTAGGTTAATTTTCCCCCATCTCTCCAGAGAGGTTTTTGAGGGGGAAGTCCAGCTGCCCAGGATATGTCTGTATTATGGAAATAAACCCCACCATATTGTCATGCTGGAGCTTCAGATTGGTTCTTCAGGTTGAGGATCAGGTTTAGATCCCCAGAAGGTGTTTAAATTCCAGCGTCCCACGGGGGTCAGTAAATCCCTCAGAGAATCTGGATGTTGAGGCTGTCTCTGTGCTTCTCTGGGAGCTGTTTCACCCCAAAGCAAACCACACAGAGCTGGAGCCTGGAGCTGGAGGCAGCTGGTTCATGGCAGTGGGGTGAAACTGCAGTGCCAGCAGCTCTGCGCTGATCCGGCCGTCCTGTGCTGCCCAGGAGCCATCATCTGGGCTTCACTGAGCTCCAGGCACCATGGAGTTCAGAGCTGAGTGCAGAGGCACCAGGCTGGGAGTGGCTGGAACTGGGCTGGTTTGGTGACCCTGGGGTGTTCTGCTGGTCCCATCCTTGGGTGCCTACAGAAACTCTGTTATTTCAACCTTCATGGGAAGATTTGAGATGGAGATAATCAATCAGTGTTAATATCTTGAACTATATTTTTTGAAATGAAAAAAATGAAAGCCTACTATTAGGCCATCTGGGGTCTCATGTTTCAATTATTTTTATTCTTAGTTTCTTGTTTTATAATATATGATGCAATGCATGGTGATCAACAACACTTGGGAAAGGTTCTTTCTTGAAAAGTTTTGACTCAGGCAAAACTGGCAGTATTTTAATAAAGGGTTAGAACAGCCTAATAGAGATAATTTTTACCGTTCACAAGGAATTTCTTCTTCAGTTGCAACAAGGATAAGCATGATTGAAGAATATAAGAGTAGGGAAAACAGAGAGGATTTTTCACATGGGAACAATCAGCCATTGGAATAATCTCCCCAGGGAAGTGGTGGATTCCCCAGCATTGGACACCTTTAAGATTCAGTTGGACAGAGTGATGAGCTGTTTTGTCTAGACCGTGCTTTTGCCAAAAAAGGTTGAACCAGATGATCCTTGAGGTCCCTTCCAACCTGGTATTCTATGATTCAAACTATTGGCCAGTGGGCGTGAAGAATATTCAGAATAACCTCATGGAAACCTTAAATAGGTTACTTCTAGCCAACGCTAAAGCAGTTTTATGCTGAAGTAACTGCCTTGTGTACCTCATGCAGCTCTGCCCCTCTGTAGTCCTGCTCCCCATGTTTCAGATTCGCTCTCAGGAGGTGCCTGCGAGCGCTAATGGGTGCTCAGGCAGTTATGAGGAGCTGGGTTCTTCCTTGTTTTGCTTTACATAGAGCGGAGGTGTGTTGTGAAAATGTCAGAGGCCATCCCTGCAGCATGGAAAAACAATGTTTGGGACTTCAGGACAGCCCCAAAATCCGTGGTGGCACCCAAGCTGTCACAGTAGCCTTGGCCTGACTGATGGCGTTCAGTGGGTTGGGTCGCACAGGTCCTCACACAGGCCCCCGGTGTGTGCACAACACCGAGGCCATCTGCCTGTACCTGAATTAAATCCCTGTCATCTTTGGAGCAGACGTACGGGCAGCAGAGTTACGGGACCTACGGACAACCCACCGATGTCAGCTACACCCAGCCCCAGACCACCGCGACCTACGGGCAGACCGCGTACGCCACGTCCTACGGGCAGCCGCCCGCCGGTAAGCGCCCCGCGGGCACCGGGGGTGGGAAGGGCTCACTTACTCCCTCGGGGGGCAGTTTAGAGGGACACGAAGGGCTGAGAAGGGGTAAATAAAGCTGCATGTTTAATTTTTGAGTGCTGGTTGGTGCTGTGGAGCTGAGCGTGTGCTCGGAGCAAAGCAGGCGTGAGCTGGGAGCATGTTCTCAGGTGGATCTTGAAAAGCAGAGTCCTCAGTGCTTCTTGGGGCTTCTGTTGCCTGAAGTTACGTCCGTGGCCTGAAGTTCCATCAGGGGAAGTTTAGGTTGGAGATTAGGAAGAAGTTCTTTACTGGGAGGGTGGTTGGGCACTGGAATGGGCTGCCCAGGGAGGTGGTGGAGTCACCGTCCCTGGGGGGGTTCAACAAACGGGTTGATGAGGCACTTGAGGCCATGGTCTGATGGTCCAATGGTCAGGAATATGATGGGATAAAGGTTGGACTTGATGACCCTGGAGGGCCCTTCCAACCATAACGATTCTATGATTCTAAAACCAAGCCTGGGGAAGTGCTGTGTGCCTGTTCTGATGGTGAGCCCTCTGCTTTTTGTCTTGTGCTTCCCCCGGTAGAAGGGACCAGTGCAGGTTTGACTCCTGCTCACTCGTGCATGGAAAACGCTGTCTCATCCTGTCTAAACTCGTGGCATTAACCCTTTAGGTGCCACTTGGTTTTAGCTTTAAAAACACTAAAAACGTCGGGTGTCAGAGCACACACAAGGACAGTAAGGATTGGCCATACGAGTGTCCTAATGTCTGAAAGAAACCACGCAGACATCCTCCAGTTCTGGTTTATTTGGACTGAATATTCAGGAGACTTTGGAAAAGGAAACATTTTCCTCCCTGGGTACTGGTGTCTGCGGATTCATCTTTGCTGTCAGAGATGTTGTAATGTTTGTTAGAGTGGGAGCTTTCTGAAATACCCCCCAAAGCAATGGAGTAGCAGGACAGCCAGGCAGTGGGGTGTCCAGCCACGGAAGGAATGCTTCCCAAGGAAAAGGAGGAGAGGGAACGTTGACCTGTAGTCTGCCCAGTTACACGGCACTTAGAATATTCACCACCTTTACATGGATAATGGAAATCTCTGCCTGGCAGTTAGCACCTGTCCTGCAGAACAAGAGCCCTTCAGCCACTGTTCCTGTGGGTTATCTGTGGGTTTTTTCCCTGTCATTTAAAAGCATATGGATAAGTTGGCAGGAAGAAGGATTTCTGGTCTTCCAAAATTCCTTTCTTAGCAATGTGTGAGTCCCTTAATCCCTCCTGCAGACCCAACTCCTGCCGGGGTCACAGGGAGCTGCACTCCTTGTGCTTTTGCTTGTCCTTAGGAGTATATTTGCTGGAAGAAGGATGGTACCAGTCACCTTTTCTGCACATCCTCTATTTCTTAGGCAGAAAGCTTCATTTTCTTCCCATCAAAAAGGAGACTCGGGAAGTGGTCAAGGAAAAGGTGGTATCAGACCTTGGAGCACGGTTTGCCTTGGCCTGCCTGGCGGTGGTCTGTGGCAGAGCTGTTGGTGTTGTTCTCCAGGCTGAGTGCCAGGCTGTGTTTGTTTTTCCTACACCTGCCTCTCGAGGAGCCGGAGCTGTGCGAATCAGTCTGGTGGTGCTCACAGCTTTGTCTCCCTCCCCTGGGCTCTGCCTTTCATACTTAATAAAGCTCGGGGTGTTGCCTGGGGCATACATCTTCGTGATGCCCTAAGGGATGTGCAGTTTTTATGGTTGAATCTCAATTTATTTTTCCTAGTCATCGCCTTTGTGTAGCAGAGGGATGGCTGCAATTACTTAAAAGCAAAGTGCCTTTTTTTGTCCTAACAGCCTGGGTTTTTTTGGGCAAGATGCCACTGTGGTCAGGGAAATTCGAATCCTGTGCAGACAAACCCACTTGGGACTCTGCAGGAACAGCAGAGAGGTTCCTCTGTGTCGCCTCAGAGGGGGCTCCTGGGCCACCCGAGCGGACGTTTACTGCCCAGGCTGTGTTTCTTCCCTCCTGGGGCTCTCAGGAAAGGTGTCTTGGAGTCATCCGTTGGTTTATTACGGAGAAGAGAGGTTTGGGAGCCTGCAGGCTCTGCTGCAGCTCTCTGGACAACAACTGGATTAGGGGATTAATCGGCACCATCACATGGGGGTCACGGTTTGCTCTTTAATCACAGCGGTGTGTGAGCATGAATTACAAGAGTAAATGAAGAGCTGCATCTGTTAGGGTGATTGGCTCCCTAAAAATGTCATCTGGGGGCAAAGACATCACTTGAAATGTTCGAGTGTGGATCTTCTGTAAGTGGGAGTTACTCTCTACAGGCCGCCAGCCCCCACGCTCTTTTTACCCGTGAAATTCAGTGTTATGTGGATTTTACATTCAGAATTTGAAATGAGCACCCATAGCTGTCCTGGCTACCACAACAACCTGTCATACCAAAGTGAAACAGCAAGAGGGTGGCCTCTGCCTCTCCTTCCCTGGATCCTCACTGCACACCGACCCTTTGAGTCCGCAGAACCTGTGGGCAGCTTTTAATACCCCTTGCATCAATGAGAAGCCCTCAGAAACGGCTGCTATCCAACGTGCAGCCTGCTTATTTCAGAATAAATCTCCTTGAATCCAGTATTTTCAGCTGATGTTCTCTGAGGAGCAAATCCTGCAAGCTTCCCCTCCGCCTGAAGAATTCCACTGAAGGTTTTGCATGCAGGCTTGGGTGCTTGGAGAGGGAACTGAGCCACTTAACCAGCCTTGTTAAAGCAGGTTATCAAAGTTCTTCTGTTACCTTTTACATCGGTTATGCGGATTCACCATTTATTTTAGTAACTGGGGGGGCAGGAGGAGAGAAAAGTGATGTGGTGTAAATGCCCCCTGCAAAAATACAGCTCTCGAGGGTGGTCAAGGTGAGTAAACTGATGGAATGAAGATTTACACCAGTTAAATCACTGCCTTCTCTTTCCCTGGTACAAACCCCTCCTGCCGAGCACGCTGCATGAGGGCGATGCTCCATCTAGAGCTGGAGCATTAAAACTCAGGATTGTTTTTCCTTCCCTTTTATTCTATTGACTGCAGAGCCAGGGGTCAGCAGACTCGCTGGCCTGATGGGCGAGATTAGTGCTGCAGCAACAGGGCTGGGAGGGGGGCCCAGGAGCAGGAGGGTCACCCTGTGGCGCCGAGGGACGGGAACAGCCCAGGGCAAGGCTGTGGCTTCAGCAGCACTTACTGCAGGCTGTACTTAGGCAAACTGGGGCTTTTTTAGTCAGTGGTCAGGCTTTGGCCAGCTCAAACGAGGATTCCTTTCACTTCTGATGTCGGTGGTCTCCGTGGAAACGCTGTCGTGGCTCACGTTTGAACCATTTAAATTTGTCTGAGGCTCTAAAAATCATTTCACCCTGTTTGGCATCATCCCACCCACCCGGCTCAGCAGCACTCAGAGCGGGGCTTTGCTTTCCAGAGACACAGCTGTGTCCCCTTTGTCCGGATCCTGAGGCCACCCAAGAACCTTGGGACACAAAGCTAAAGCTTGGGGTTTTCTAACTAACGTGGTGTGCAAGCTTCCTCCTCTCACTTCTCTTCCTCTTTGCTCGCTGATTCACAGAGCCCTGATTTGTAGCAGGGACAGCGAGAGGTGGAAGCGCCGCGGTGCTTCGGGAGGGCACGCAGCAGGCTGCTGCAGGGACACTGGGTTGGCAAGTAGGGAATTGAAATAAAAGACTGCAGCACAATTTGCCTGAAGTACTGTAGAACCAGGAGGAAGAGTCTGTCACAAGTGTCCTGCGTTTATTAGAAATAAGAAGCGATGGAGAAGCTGTTACCTTAATTGGTGCAATTAAGATCACATCAATAAGGCTGCAGTTGGTTGGCTGCTCTTTGCCAGTCAGTGTTTTATATTTAGCAAGTCAGCTTTGCTAATGACGTTTTTAATTGTTCTTTTTTCACTTGAGTCTCTCTCATCACTAGAAAACCTGCTCATGAGGTTCTCGTCTCTGAACAGCCACCATAATGCTGGGTTTACCTTTGTGACAAGCCAGTGGTTGGCTAAATTACACGGTGGTGGCTGCTGGAAAGGAGCAAATTTAAATGGAGCTGGTTTGGGATCTTGGATATTCTTGTAGCACTGTTCCAAAATAAATGTGGGAGCTCTAAGCTTTTTACCTAAAACAAACTGAAATTGTAGGGAAGGCGAAGGTATGTAGAATGTCAGGAGTCTTTTTCGACCTCTCTCTGAAGTTAAAGTGAATGTAAAGTGCTTTCCTTTTGTCTCCAGAATTACTGATTTAAAATAAGACTCCATAAATGGCTCAGGAAGACTTGTCAAGTCCAGCCCGGTGCCGTTTTCTGCTTTTATTTTTCAAAAAAGCTGAAAGGATGGGACCATGCTTCTTAAATCAGTGGGATTTATTTGACTCGTGGGCTGCCGGGAGCTTTGTTTGGTCTCCCTGAGCTCAGAAGACGCTGCGTGCCTCGGCCTGCCCTGCGTGCGCTTGATTTCATTAGCTGTGAGCTTCTGTGGCTGTCAACAAACAGCCTTTGGATGCTTCCAGAGAGCTCCTTGGAACGGCATTTCTGGACAGCAAGGGCAGACCTGGGGCCGTAGGCTGGAGCTTCCCAGGGCACGGAGTTTCTCCGAGGAAGGCGAAGGGGTGGTGTGGGTTGGTTCATCACTTTTGGGTTACCCGTGGTGTGTTTGGGGTGGTAAGAGGGGTGCTGCACCCCGGGTCTGACACTGATCCAATGAGGCTGTCATCTGTTACAGGTTACAGCGCCCCGACTGCCCCCCCAGCGTACAGTCAGCCCGTCCAGGGGTACGGCACAGCCGCCTACGACACCAACACCGCTACGGTCACCACCACCCAGGCTTCCTACGCAGCACCGTCCGCTTACGGCACCCAGCCCGCCTACCCGGCCTACGGGCAGCAGCCAGCAGCCTCCGCTCCCGCCAGGTAACGCCTGCATCCCCCCTGCTCCCGAGGGGAGCCCCAGCACCCCACTGGCTGAACTGGGACCCGCTGGGTTCACTGACACCTTTCCTGTTGCGCTGGAGCTTTGCTCTCGCCACATCCCATCACGTTTCAGGGCAGGGGGAAGCAGCGTGGGTAGGTTCTGCTCTGGCATGGTGAGTCAGTGCAGCTGCTGGGAGATGAGGAGAGCAAGCAGGCAGCAGAAACGGGCTCCTGACTCATGCTGTAGTGCAGAGAGTGGACCAGTCTGATCCAATGTGGAGTCACAGGGCCAGGCAGGATACCGTTACGCTGCAAACGCTGTAGACAACTTCCTTTTTAAATCTCTCCTGTCTGGGTGCTGTCGATAGGACATTTAGTTTAATTGTTTGCTCAGGATGTGAAAGAATCCGAATACATAATGGAACTTGGTTTAGTAGTGAGTAAAAAGTTCCTTATTCCTTTACCTGCTGTTTGTAGCAACCACCCCAGCGAGGGCAGGCAGAGCTTGGCACAGCTCTGTATCTGTCAGTTTGCACTTGGAATATGAATCCTGACATCATTTAAGATATTTTTTTCCCAGCTTGTGCAACAAAAGTAGCTTAACTCTTCTTACCCTGCTCTGATAAACACTTAGAGATTAGAAACACTACGGGACAAACACAAACGAAGGGGATGCGTGAGTCACATGCAAAGGATTCTCTTTATTTTCAGGCGTGGAGAGTTAACACTGAACACAGTCACAGAATGGTTTGGGTGGAAGGGACCTTTAAAGGTCACCTAGTCCAACCCCCCACGTCCTTTCCCTTTCAGTGGATCACGTATGTGGGGCAATATCTGCTTGCACAGGATTCTAAACCAAACAATGGTGCATTGATCTGACAATGTTCCTGGCTGCTTTTGAGCTAATCGTGTCCAAGTGTTGGGCAAAACCAGCTCGGGCAGTGGGGCCGTGCTGCTGCCTGCTCTCCCAACCCTTCCACCTCCTCCACTCCATTCCAGAGCCCAAGTCTGAATGGTTTCCTAACAGTGCTGCCCAGGCCTTGCCTGGGGCAAGTCCCCCCTCAGCAGGTGCTAAAATGTTCAGTGTTTCATGAGCACATACTGGCTGCTGCCAGGGCGACTGGCACCGGTGTGGTGTGGAAATCAGGGTTGCTGTCCTGTCCGTGGGGGGAGGGATCTGAGCCCTTTCCCTGCTCCCACAGGTGGGAGTTTGCACCTTCTCTTTCAATATTGCCCCGCAGACCCCAGGATGGCAGCAAACCAGCAGAGACCAGCCAGCCGCAGTCGAGTACAACAGGCTACAGCCAGCCCAGCCTCGGGTATGGACAGAGCAACTACAGCTATCCCCAGGTGCCTGCCAGCTACCCGATGCAGCCGGTCACCGCGCCTCCCTCCTATCCGCCCACCAGGTAACCCTGGCACGCTGAGCCTCCGCTGCTGCTCTCGGGTTGGCTTGGGCAGGAGGGTCTGTCTCGAGGGGTTTCAGATGTAAATGGAGGTTTGGTGTCCTGGGGGGAGCGAGGTGTGGGCCTGTATCAGAAACGGTGTGACCAGCAGGAGTGGGGAGGTGATGGTGCCCCTGTACTCGGCACTGGTGAGACCACACCTTGAGTGCTGCGTCCAGTTCTGGGNGAGGTCTGGCAAACAAACCTTATGGAGACTGGCTGAGGGAACTGGGGTTATTGAGCCTGGAGAAGAGGAGACTGAGAGGAGACCTTATTGCCCTCTACAACTACCTAAAGGGAGGTTGTAGTGAGGCTGGGGTTGGTCTCTTCTCCCAAATTGCTGATGACAGGACGAGAGGAAATGGCCTCAAGTTCAGTCAGGGGAAGTTTAGGTTGGAGATTAGGAAGAAGTTCTTTCCTGAGAGGGTGGTTGGGCACTGGAATGGGCTGCCCAGGGAGGTGGTGGAGTCACCGTGCCTGGGGGTGTTCAACAAACGGGTTGATGAGGCACTTGAGGCCATGGTCTGATGGTCTAATGGTCAGGAATATGATGGGATAAAGGTTGGACTTGATAACCCTGGAGGTCCCTTCCAACCAGAATGATTCTATGAGTCTGTGATTCCCGGGGCACTTGCAGGGAGGCTGCGGCTGTGGTTGAGTCAATAAACATCTCTGCGTACCGGCTGCAGCAGTGAGGTGTGATGGTGACAAATGTTTTTAAGACATTTCCTAGATACTGAGCGTGCTCGCTGCCTCCTTACGTGTGGCTTTGATGAGGGGCTCACCTCTTCCCCCAGGGTGTTGTCAACGTGCTGATGCTGACTTGTAAAGTGTTTTGAAATTCTCAAAGCCTGAGATGCGTGAGGGGGGGACTTTTATTACCATCAGCTGAAAATATTTGAGTGCCGAGGCAGAACGGGAGACTGTTACCTGCATCACCACTGATGTTTGCCCTGGCTCTTCTGCCTCCTTCTAGAGGTACCAATAAATGGTGAACGGTCGCATGGGTTTTGCTTTTAGCAGTCTGCCAGGTTTATTTTGTCCCCTGCCACCAGCCCAGCCTCCATAGGATGACTTCAGAATGGTTCACAACAGTGCATATGGCTTATAACTGCGTTACCCCCCGCGTGAGCCACTTCTGCAGCCTGATGCACGTTGCCAGTGGATTGGCTCATCATTCCATCTCTGCCATGCTCTTCTCTTCCAGCTATCCCTCCACACAGCCCAGCAGTTACGATCAGAGCACTTACTCCCAGCAGAGCACCTATGGGCAGCAGAGCACCTACGGCCAGCAGACCAGCTATGGCCAGCAAAGCAGCTATGGGCAGCAGCCCCCCCCGACCAGTTACCCACCCCCGACGGGATCCTACAGCCAGACCCCGAGCCAGTACAGCCAGCAGAGCAGCAGCTACGGCCCACAGAGTGAGCTGGGGCTTTGGGAGGGGTGTTGTGAAGGAGAGGTGGGCTTTCTGGAGGAGGCTTGGGCCTCAAGCTGGCGGCTGCCTCAGAGGGAGAGCGTGCCATGGGCAGGTTCTGCCCTTTCTTGCTGAAAAACATGGAGTGAGAAACACGGAAGCACAAAGTGCTGTTGTGGGGAGTGGGCAGGGCTTGGGGGGAAGGGTTCTGCTTGGCCAGGTGGCAGCTCACAGGGGTCAGACTGACAGGGCCTGATGGAAACCTTGGTAAGGCCAAGGGGAAGGAGCATAATGCTCCTGAAAGGAAGGCTGATGCTGTGAGTGCTGTAGGAGACAACGTCATCGTTGCGTTGTGCTGCTGAGGGCAGGTAAAAGGGCTTAAAAAGGGACAGGCAGCTTCGGCCTGCTCTGGTCACCAGTTCCCTAACGTTCTTGTTCCAAACTTCCTCAGGCTCGTTCCGTCAGGACCATCCCAGCAGCATGAACGTGTACGGACAGGAATCCGGAGGCTTTTCAGGCCCGGGAGAGAACCGGAACATGAGCGGCCCTGATAACCGGGGCAGGGGAAGAGGGGGATATGATCGCGGAGGCATGAGCAGAGGTGGGCGGGGAGGAGGACGTGGTGGAATGGGGTAAGAGCAAATCTTTTCTCCTTTTATCTAATCCTGGTTTACCCATAGGAGTTGAAATAGAAAGAAGGGACTGAAAGGTTGACATTCCCAACGGTACTTCCATGGGGAACATCTCTGTAGCAGCATTGCTTCTAATCCATGGAAATATTATCCTAGGGGAAATAGGAGCAGGATATGTTTTATTTTATCCTGCAGCAGGNGGGGAATCGGGGGGGGATTGCTAAGCCTGGAACTTTCAGCTCCCTTCGTGTTGCACAGAGGTGAGATCCTCTGTGGGGTTTAACCATAACTCTGGATCGAACACACACAAACCTTCCGCCAGGGCCGGGAGTCGCTCCCTCTGCCTCACTAGCAGGGATCTTGACCTTCCAGGTATGTACAAGGCAGAAACCTCCTGTTGGCCCCATGTCCTGCTGTCAGCCTCTTCACCTGAGCAGCAGCAGGTGGAGCTGCGTCTGCACGTGTGCGCCTGGGGCAGGTTGCTGCTGCACAGCCACGGCTCTGAGTGACCAGAACACTCAGAGCTTGGTTGGAGCGTGAAGAAAGACCCCCGAGAACGTAGAGAGCTCTGGCTGGGCTCCCAGGCCTGCTCCCCCTTGGAGCTTACGGGTGCTCTAAATCAGTTTGGCCATTTTAACTGATGGCAAAATCTGGTTTGGTAAACCTGTGCCTTCAGGCCAGCAGCGTGTCTCCCTGTCCGCGGTGTGCGTTCTGTAGTGGTGAGGAAGCAGGACTAAGCCCAAAGGCTCCCCAGAGAAGGAGGACGTAGCTTTGTGTGTGTTCCATCCCCTCGCAACGTCGTGCAGAGCTATGCAGAGTGTCATCCGTGGGGGTACTCCGGAGCCGTGGCATGGGATGCGCAGGGAATCGCAGCCTCTCCTCGAGAGGCAGCTTCTGAAGGTGCTTTACAACCTGGTGGCCACCAGAGTTTGGTGATTGGTAGTCCCATTCTGCATAGCTCTGTCGAAATGAATTGAAGTGGCGTGAAATCTTTATCGGAGAAACGCAACCACGGGAAGAGCAGGAAAAGCCCGGCCTGTGTTGGAGCACACCCGGCTGGAATTGGCCTGAGCGGGACAGAGATCCCCGGCTCTGCATAAAGATTTCACCCACCATGTATTTATTGATCTCTTAACGGTTTAAAGTAGATGTAGACACTTGAAATGTCTATCATCACATCTTAAAATTTCTAGCCCCTTCAGAGCTTCTCACGCAAACCATTTGTCACCTGTCTCTGATTTGTCACCTGATTTTGTGCCCTAAGCTGAGCTCAAATTGCAGCCCGTAGTGATCCCCACCCGCTAGAGCATTGCAGGGGTGCCCTGCTCGCCGGACGCAGCTTTCTGCTGTCCGCAGCACGGGCGGCCTTCCCTTGAACACCCAGGGCAGGTAGGGGAACTCGGCCCCTCTTATCATGCTGTGGTGATGGATTTCAGTGTCTCCGGCAGGTAAGGAGCTCGATGTTATTAACGTGCCCTTTTTCATTGACTCAATTATTTTATATTTTCATTGGCTGTTAAACATATGGAAACTTTTTAACATGCTTTGTCGCATTTATATGCTACAGGTTACAAAGTGAGAGCCTTGTATACACTTCAGTACTTAAAAAGTACCCGTACTCAGTACTCAGCCGGCAGCATAATGAAAAGTGGGACTAGACACGGTGTCCATATGGAGAGGAAAAATATACATAGAATATTTTTAACCAAATGTATTCATTGTATAAATGGAATCCTTCTGTAACTTTGGTAATTGCCTACTTGTTGTTTGGTAATAAAACCAGAGGAGGTATAACTACTATAGAATTGTGTAACGTTAAAAAAGTGTAAACGTGTGTGTTTAAAAAGAGAGACATTACGTAAATGGTGTGTACTTTAACGAGAGGAGGAGAAGCTGCATGCAACAGCTTGAAAATGTGTATTGACAACTTTTTTTCTCCAGTATTAGAGGTGCAATACTTGCTGGAAAATCAGCGGTGCTCTCCCTCCTCTGGTCCTCTCCTTCCAAACAGCTTTTTATCTCTCCGAAAAACAAACAAAACCCAAAAAATACAAAAAAAAAAAAAAGAGCAAGAACCATCTAAATTGTTCTCAGGTGGCATTTTCCTAATTAACCAGTGCTTGAAAGCAGCCTTAGCTGAAGGCTCCAGCCAAAGCTTTCGCCGAAAGCCGCGGCCATCGGTCGGCGTCGGCGCGTGCCGAGATCGCCGCTCTGGGCTGTGTCCACAAAGCTGCACCCCAGGCCTTCGAGCCCCCGCTGTACTCTGTAAGTCCTCCCTGCGCAGAGACTTGTGAGATTCAGTAGTGACCCGAATGTATGGCTTTATACCGAGGCTTTGAGCGGAACTGTCAGCTGAACTGTGTTGTAGGTCTCGCGTGTGGTTGTCTCCTCCTTTTTTAACTGTTAATTAATGTCAGGGACCCGTGGGCTCGTTTCGCTGCGAGAGGCTGAGGGTGCACCTTTGCGTACACACGGAGGGGAGGGAGTTGCCCAGCACACGACCCCACCATTTCCCTGAAGTGGAAATTAAAAAAAAGCCCGATTTTAACGCTCAAATACATTTTTTGGCCAAGTATTGCACCGATAATACCCGTACAAGCCACGCAAAGGGTACCGACAGCAAAGTGGTGTCTAAACCCAGACAAGCGAGGTTGCCTATATGTAAAGGAAGTTTGAGCGAGCTGCCCTGAAGAAAGGCATAGTGCCGAGATGAGAGAGAGAGAGACAGATGCATTGTCTGGAGATGTTTAGCCAGTGCCCTTCTTCCCCGTGAGCCGCAGAGGCTCCGAGCGGTACTGGCTTTGTAAAGGGACAGGCCTTCATTTCTTCGTTTATCCCCCCAGCAGCGCTGGAGAGCGAGGTGGCTTCAATAAGCCTGGTGGTAAGTTTTTGAGCATTACAATGGATAGTGTTAAAAAAAAAAAATAAAATTGCAGTCAGTTTTTAGAACGGAGTGTAATTTTTATTAGTTTTTAAGTGGTTAAAATGCAACGAGACTGTAATGGGTACTGCCGGCGATGCCTTAGGGGTATGCGGTTACAGGACACAGGGTGACCCGGAGGAGGAATTGAGCAACCACTTCTGTTAATTTGGGGAGAATAAATGGTTTGGATTTAATAAATTTTATATCGTAAAGTAACTTTTTTTTATTAATGAACTTAAAACCGATTGGCCCGGTTTAAAAAAAAAATAAATAAATCAAAAGCGTGATAGCGTTTAATGGTTGGAAAGGCTGCTAAAAATAGCAACCCCATCACCCAGTAAAGGTGCAGTGCTGCTGCTTGTGCAGCGCAGGTCAGGCGGAGTTTAACCCGCGCCGTCGAGCGGCCGTTATAAGTAGCTAGCGTTGTGTGTGTCGGTTCTGCAGCCTGCACGGTGGGCACTAACACCGCTCCCTCTGCTTCTCTCCTGACTGGCAGGACACATGGAAGAAGGACCGGATCTTGATTTAGGTAATTGCCAAGAGATGCTCGTGGAGCGGAGGCTGCTGTGCTGGTTCCCCGCTGCTGCCTCGGGGGAGCACTTCCATAGGAGCACGGGGATGCTCCGCTGTTTGCCTGTTCATTGATTGCTCAATTCCCAATTCATCCCAACGGCCGGACCGGTGGGAACCGCGCGTCTGCGAGGCGCTTGCAGGAACTGGGGGAGAGGCACTGGGGCTGGTTTGGCTCAGCAGAAAGCCTCTTGCAGGCAGCCCTAGCCCAGAGGTTGCAGCCCCCCAGTGCCACCCCCAGCCTGTCACCGTGCTCGTCCCTTCCTGTGTCTGGAAGTTGTGTGTCAGCCTTCCAGGGCCGGCGTGGGATTAGCACAGCCAGGGAGGGTGGCATCCCCATGTGGGAGCCCAACGGGCACCAAGGTTCTCCTCACATCTCCTCTCGTGTGTCTCCCATTATAACCAGGCGGTCCTGGGCAGTGTCTGTCCATCTGTCTGCTCAGCACCTGGGCAGGTGCCTGGCAGTGGGGTGCAGAGGAGGAGCTGGCGTGGAGGCACCGCTCTGGGTGCCTGGGTTTTTGTGTCATTTGGCCCGGTTTAAAAAAGAAGGCGAAGCCGCAGCTGGCTGGAGGGATGGCAGGAGAAGTGCTGCCTTCTGCTGGGTCCCCTCCCCCCTGTCCCTGCACTGACACTCTGACTTGTCTCCTAGGCCCACCCATGGACCCAGATGAGGACTCGGACAACAGTTCGGTTTATGTGCAGGGACTCAATGATAACGTGACCCTGGAGGAGCTGGCAGACTTCTTCAAACAGTGTGGGGTTGTCAAGGTGAGGAGGAACCTCCAGCAGGTAGGGTGGGGGAAACGGGTTGTCCATCTCCATCTCCCTTTAACCCTTCATTTCCAGGCACTGGGCAGGGTGGGCAGGAGGATGACCAGAGCTCAGGCTTTCCCAAAGAACCTTTGCAGGGTTTGTCCCTTAGGTTTGCAGAACCATGGAATCGTTTGGGTTGGAAAAGACCTTTAAGATCACCAAGTCCAACCATTAACCCAGCACTGCCCAGTCCCCACTGCCCAATGGCCCTCAGCACCACATCTCCACGGCTTTGAGATCCCTCCAGGGATGGGGACTCCACCCCTGCCCTGGGCAGCCTGGGCCAGGCCCTGACAGCCCTTTGGGGCAGGAATTGTTCCTCAGATCCAACCTAAACCTCCCCTGGCACAACTTGAGGCCGTTCCCTCTTGTCCCATCGCTTGTTCCCTGGGAGCAGAGACCGAACCCCCCTGGCTCCAACCTCCTCTCAGGGGGTTGCAGAGAGCAGAAGGTCTCCCCTCAGCCTCCTTCTCTCCAGGCTGAACACCCCCAGCTCCCTCAGCCTGTCCCAAACACACTGGGGCTCCAGCCCCTTCCCCAGCTCCATTCTCTTCTCTGGACACCCCCAGCCCCTCAATGTCCTTCTTGGTGTGAGGAGCCCAGAACTGACCCCAGGATTCCAGGTGCAGCCTCACCAGTGCCCAGCACAGGGGGACAATCCCTGCCCTGCTCCTGCTGGCCACACCATGGCTGATACCAGCCAGGATGCTGTTGGCCTTGGCCCCCTGGGCACGCTGCTGGCTCATCAACACCCCCAGGTCCTTTCCCACCAGGCAATTTCCAGCTGCTCTTCCCCAAGCCTGGAGCACTGTGTGGGGTTGTTGTGAGCCAAGTGCAGGACCCGCCCCTTGGCCTGGTTGAACCTCACACAATTGGCCTCATCCCATGGATCAGCCTGGCCAGGTCCCTCAGCAGAGCCTCGCTATGTTCAGGCAGATCCCCACTCCCACCCAACTTGGTGTCATCTGCAAAGTGACTGAGGGTGCCCTTGATCCCCTCATCCAGATCATGGATAAAGATACTAAACATAACTGGCTCCAGTGCTGAGCCCTGGGGACACCAGTGGTGACTGGCCACCAGCTGGAGTTAACTCCATTCACCACAACCCTTTGGGCCCGGCCACCAGCCCGTGTTTGACCCAGAGAGGTGTCCACCTGCAGCCAGGGGGGAACTGTGCCTCTGTGGAGGTGCTGGGACGTGTGAGAGGTCAGCACAGAGGTGGCAGCTCAGTTCTGGTGCTGCCAGGTGGGGCCTCTTGGGCCAGCAGTGCCATTCTGGGCCCGTTCCTTCATTTGCTGGGTTGTCCAGGCAGTCGCTGCCACCCATGGTGAGGCAGAGGGACCCTTTCTTCTGCCATGGAGTCACCAAAACATGACTCGGTTGTCTCGAGTGGAGAACAAGACAGAGAACAGTAAATCCCTGCTCAGCTCATGGGGATGAGGCTTGAGGTGACATTTGCTGTCCTGCCAGATGAACAAGAGGACCGGGCAGCCCATGATCAACCTCTACATTGACAAAGAAACCGGCAAACCCAAAGGAGATGCCACGGTGTCTTATGATGACCCATCCACCGCCAAAACAGCCGTCGAGTGGTTTGATGGTGAGTGGGTGGGAGGTGCCTGGGGTGGGTCCACAGGGCTGGCACTCAGGGCTCTGGCCTTTGCCCAAGTTCCTGGTTTTGACTGGAGCACGTGGGCGTGGTGCTTGGGCTGGGGTTGTCCTCAGCTGCCCTGGCTTGTCCCTGTTCTCCCCCATCACAGGAGTTTTATGTCGGTCCCATGGGTGGAATTTTGCCCTTGTGCTGTCTGTGACACTTGGACATGGCTGGGAGCAGCTGGGGGTGACCCCGGGAGCAGTGTGGTGGGACCCTGTGGTGTGGTGGAACCTTGCAGTGTGGTGGGATCCCACGGTGTGGTGGAATCTTGTGGTACTGCGGGCCCTCGCAACGTGGTGGGACCCCATGGTGTGGTGGGATCTCATGGCACTGTGCGCCCTCACAGCGTGGTGGGACCCTACGGTGTGGTGGGACCCCACAGCGCAGTGACACTCTTGTCCTTGTGTTCCTCCCAGGGAAGGATTTCCAGGGGAGCAAGCTCAAAGTGAGCCTGGCACGGAAGAAGGGCCCCATGAACAGCATGCGGGGCGGGATGCCCCCCCGTGAGCAGCGGGGAATGCCCCCCCCCCTCCGTGGAGGTACTGTGTCCCCAACCCCCCGAGGGCCTGGCCACCGCTGTCCCCTGTCCCCCAGCCCTGGCTGCTGCCTCCCAGGATTAACGGAGCCTTCCCTGCAGGTCCGGGGGGGCCCGGTGGCCCAGGGGGGCCCGGCGGCCCGAGCGGCCCCATGGGCCGGATGGGAGGCAGAGGAGGAGGAGACCGGGGTGGCTTCTCCTCGAGAGGACCTCGGGGATCCCGGGGAAACCCCTCCGGAGGGAGCGTCCAGCACCGCGCCGGCGACTGGCAGTGTCCCAACCCGTGAGTACCCGTCCTGCCCGGCACCGCCCCGCGGGGGGACAACAGCCCTCACCTCGAGGAGGGGGGGAGCTGGCTGGGAAAAATGGACCCTTCCCAAAATCCCTCACTGGGCTTTCCCAGGGAGCTCCTCTCTCCCGCCTGGAGCTGGGGCAGGGCTGGTGCCACCGTGGGGGGCTGTGCTGAGCCACCAGCCCACCCTGCTCCAGGTCCTGCTGCCAGCTCTGGGGTCTCCTCGCGCTGTCCCGCTCCCAGCCGAGCGGCGCTGCCGGGCGTTATCCAGCCGGGAATGCCTGCCCGGCCTCTGCTAACTGCTGTTCTCACCCAGGGGATGTGGAAACCAGAACTTCGCCTGGAGAACGGAGTGCAACCAGTGCAAGGCCCCGAAGCCAGAAGGGTTCCTGCCACCCCCCTTCCCCCCACCAGGTACGTCAGGGGGGGCTCAGGGTCCAGGCAACCTGCGCCAGGCCTGGGCTGGGATCCCAACGGAGTGGCTTTGGGATCCTCGGGGAGCAGTTTTGGTTTGGGCTCCTTGAGCAGCTTTGGGATCCTCAGGGAATGGTTTTGGGATCTTCAGGAAGCAGCTTGAGATCCTCAGGGTGCAGCTTTGGGCTCTTTGTGGAGCAGCTTTGAGATCCTCAGGGAGCAACTTTGGGCTCCTTGTGGAGCAGCTTTCGGATCCTTGTGGAGCAGCTTTCGGATCCTTGTGGAGCAGCTTTGGGATCCTCAGGGGATGGGTTTGGGATCCTCAGGGAGCAGCTTTGGGATCCTCAGGGGGTGGTTTTGGGATCATCAGGGAGCAGCTTTGGGATCCTCAGAGAATGGTTTGGGGATCCTCAGGGAGCAGCTTTGGGATCCTCAGGGAGCAGCTTTGGGATCCTCAGGGAATGGTTTGGGGATCCTCAGGGAGCAGCTTTGGGATCCTCAGGGGATGGTTTTGGGATCCTCAGGGAGCAGCTTTGGGATCCTCAGGGAGTGCTCCCAGGGCTCCATCCCCCCCTAGAGCTGTGTGGTAGTGGGGACCCCCTGCCCTCTGTTCCCCCCATGCTTCCCAGCTCTTCCAATGCTGCCAAGGCAATTCTGTGGGGCCACCTCCCAACGCTCCGGTCCCCCACACCCCTCCCTCCACCCCGTGTGGCTCCTGGGGTTCCCATGCTCCCAGAGCTCCTCTGGTCAGGGTGCTGGGTGCCTGGGCAGGGTGTGGGGGCCGTGCCCGTGCCCCCCACCATGTCCCTGAGCCCTCTCCTCTCTCCAGGCGGGGACCGCGGGCGCGGTG